>OU015497.1:137998027-138065527 GCA_907164885.2 Dolomedes plantarius | reverse complement strand
TGAACTTCAAGAACCACATGCTGAGAGGTGCGCCTCCGGGAACCGTGGGAACAGCATATATTAGTAGCTGATCAAATACCGAATAATTTGTTAGATTTTTGAAGCATTTTATTCACCACGTCAAATGTTCAAAGGATTTAAAAGCGCTGTTACTCTTGGACAACCACGAAAGCCACGTCATTATTGAAGCAATCACTTTGGCTGAAGATCATGGCGTAGTTATGCTTACTTTTCCTCCACATACTAGCCATAAGCTTCAACCTTTGGATAGAGGCGTGTTTGGACCCTTTAAGAAATACTACAGTACAGCGTGTAGTAATTCGATGCTGATAAACCCTGCGAAACCAATCACTATTTATGAAGTTGCAGAGAATGTTGGCAAATCATATACTTTGGCCTTTACTCCTGTAAACATTTTAGCGGGCATTCGTGTGTCTGGTGTATGGCCAGTGAATCCAAACATATACACTGATGATGAATATTTGAGTTCAAGTGTGACCGACAGACCAGATCCATCCATAAATTGACAAAATAACGATTTTCCCAAGGAAGAAAGTGAGTCAACAATGACGGAACTGAAATTTTCTGTATCAAACTCAGTTTCACGAACTGCAGAATTTTCAGACCCTTCGAAATCAAACACCATTTCATGTGCTGCTGAATTTTGTGAGCTTCGTACATCTAACTCCATTTCATTTGTAATGCCTGAACAGGTACTACCTTTTCCAAAAGCAAAATCTCGTACATCCAAAA
The DNA here is from genome assembly GCA_907164885.2 of Dolomedes plantarius. Taxonomy (NCBI): domain Eukaryota; kingdom Metazoa; phylum Arthropoda; class Arachnida; order Araneae; family Dolomedidae; genus Dolomedes; species Dolomedes plantarius. The sequence continues at coordinate 138,064,774 of OU015497.1, read as the reverse complement.
GAGGCCGCCGAAAACCAGGGAGATGTAGAATCCTGACAGACACTCCGTAAAAGAAATAAATTGAAGAACAACGTGTAATTAGAATGGCCAAAAGAAAAAGAAAATTGTGAAAAAACCTGTGTTTCAAATGGAGGCAACTTCATCTGAAGAATGATTCATCTGAAGAATGATGAATCATTATGAAAATACTTGTAATTCACTAATAATTTGGCACATATTCATTTGGCTTCTGTTATAAAATTCATATGTATACGTTTTTTCTATACATTATGGAGTGAAACCTAACTTTTAGGGAATGGCCCAAGGTACACCAGCTACTGGCCCTAGGTACAATGCTATCTTGTACCTAGGGTCATTTGGGAAGTCTCTTAAAAAACCTCCTATTTCACAGAATTTATTATTTTGAGTATATATATTAATCCCAATGGGATGGCAATTAGTGTAACAATGTGTGCATATCAGTTTCACAATTTTAAACAGGTCAGTGGGTCTGTTTTCGTTCATTGAAAATAGGTGGCCCTAGGTACACAGGTATCCACTATATATAAATAAATAAATAAATAAATAAATATATATATATATATTAATATATATATATATGTATGTATATATATATATATATATATATATATATATATATATATATATATATATATATATATATATATATATATATACACAGTGGAATCTCGATCGATCGTTTTCGGAATCATCGTTTTCCCGTATGTGTCGTTTATTTCCCTCAGTCCCGGCGATCATATTGCTGTCTTATGTTCCCGGATCTATCGTTCTCCCGCATTTATCGTTCAGTTCAGTCGGTCCCTTGAAAAACGATAGATCGAGATTCCACTGTATATATATATATATATATATATATATATATATATATATATGTAACATACTGGACAACCCAAGGAAAGAATGGGCGTCCAGCACATCACTGGGAATGAAGAGTAGTCGTGGCTCGAATAAACGACGCGGCAAGTTACGGCATTAAATTTTATTAGACGGAGAATACGTCTTTCCAAGTCAGTTACATTATCAAAAAAGCGTTACATGTACCGTTCAGGCGGTTTATATAAACTTTGTCATGTGATCATCATCGCGATTAGGGATTTGCTGTTGTCGATAAGTCACATGTGGTTTTATATAATCTGCGCAGAGCTTATCTAAAATATGGGGGACGCCACGCATTTTTGAAAAAGGAAGCCATTTAATATTTTCTCTCGAGGTTATTTTAGGACTTAGATTTGAAAACGAAAGTTAGCTCGTACGCCCAAGGGAATTTAGAATAATGTTAGATTTTAAAATGGTATGGGGTTTTTAATGTTATAGAATATCCCCCCCCCGTCCGAGAAGAGGCTGACCAACAATGCCTGCATTGGAGGACAGACTCACCCGACCATGTGAGGAAAATGGGCGTCGACCACAAATTTGGAAAAGTTTGAAAAGGAACATATGTTTTAAGTTAATTTAGTATGATGATCACATGACAAGACATTGCACATTTCAATATTGAATACACAAAAATACACTAATGATTTACTAATTTATGAACACAATAAAAGTAAAAAAAAATTATAGTAATTAATGATCAACTATAGAAAATTGTAAATTATGTAAATTTCTTATATTGTTGCTGTGAAAAAAAATTTAAATTTTTAAAATGCACCTATCATCAACTGAAAACAATGTTGAGCAGGGCTGCAGTCCCCACACAACACAATCTCAGAAAAAAAAATCAATTAAATTTAACTAAATACAAAAAAACTAACTTGAGTCGACTCACACAAATAATAGAATATAACAATAAAAATATCAAAATCAACAAACAAACATGTTAAGTAAATGGAATAGAACATGACAATAATAATTTGAAGTTATTGTACTTTCCTCCTCAACTCTCACAACATTGGGGTGAGTCCAAAAAAGTTTGTAAGGTACACATGGTAGCTTATAGTTCACGTTCCTTGTAATGTTATCTACAGTATGTTGCTTGAGAAAAGTACAAAAAAAAATCACAGTTCAGTAGGTTCTGTGTCCTATCATCTCGCAAGTGCAGAATACACAAAAAAGATCACAATGTATTGGCTTAAATAGAAAAAAAAATAGTCCTTTGTATTTGGGTACAAAAAAAAATCACAGTCTTTTTAGTGCTGTGTTATTCCTGCTTCGCAAACGTAGAATACATAAACATCACATTATCTCGACTTGTTTACATATAAAGAAAATTAGTTCTTTAGTTACATAATAAAAATCACAGTTTATAATAAAAATCACACTTTCAATAAAAATCACAAGATTTAATAAAATCACATTTCAAATATATCAATTGTATATAAAAATTACAGAACATATTTTATTTTTCAAATAACTCAATTGTGTACGAGTTCTCAGTATATCAATTCTGATTCGTTTTATCTAGTTTTTATATCTTTATTTATCTCACTATTTTTTCTTGATATCCATTATCTCCTTTATTTCAATATTACTTATTATCAAGAAAAAAAAATCTCTTTTCAATATCATTTATATTTCTTATTATTCTTATTTCATCATTTCTTATATTCATTTTATTTCGACAATATTTATTCATTCCAAAATTCTATTCAATATTCTTTAATTATACTTATTCATATTTATTCTAACTTTATTTATTTATTTATAACTTTATTTATTTATTCTCAATACTTTTCACTTTATTTTCAAATTATTTATTTACTATTCATTTGTGTACACTTATTTTAATTCTACGTGGATATCCAATTTTTTGTGTTGAAGGTACCTTGTTGTATGTGTGTTACCCAAACTCTTAGTTTCAAATTTTTTAATTCTACCTCTAAGCAGTGAGGGTTGTGTTTATGTTTGTGTAACAAGTGGGTTTTCTTTCTCCATATTGCTCTCTGACTAATAAGGAGGAAGAGTCTTTTAGCCTTACAGTGGACTAACCGTGAATCTCCGAACAGGATATGACTGCGTTGAAAAAAAGCATCTTGTATAGTACAAAGATGGAGAAAAAGGAAAAGGTGCAGTTGTCATACCTGTGGGAGTATAATATATAGAAATGGGAGGACAAAAGGAGTGGCCATCCCAGCCCTGTTTTAGTCATTACTCAAGCATATGATCTTCAGCACTTTAAGTGACTGAGTTGATGAATTAAAAACAAATAGTAAAAAAAAATTAAAAAAGATCTTAAACAGTTGGGACGACATCCAACGCGCTTGTAGAGTTGGGTGATAGGAAAGTGTTTTTCAAGAAGTAGGAAATTTACTGAAAGGTTAAAGAAGTAGAGTTGTCATAGTCGGTGTTTAAATTGAGATCCAAAAAAAATTCACATATAATAGTATTCTTAAGAAGAAAGTTTAAGTTAGACAGTTTTTTTTTATTTATTTATTTATTTATTTTTTTTTAACTATATCTTTAGTAGGACAACACATAATTAATTATATCAATTTAAAAAATATATATAATGATGTTAAGCATCACATAGAAAAGAAAGAAAACTGGATCTAATGTTTGTCATTATTCGTGGTGTAGTTTTAAGTTCTCTGGTGCATTATAATATCTTAATCTGCAAGCATGGACAATTTCAGAATCTCGTTTAGTGTGAAAGTTTGGTCTATCAATTTCATAATTAACTTTTGACATTTGTTTTAGAATAGTGTAAGGTCCAGAATAGGGTGAGCTTAATTTTCTAGTATTAGGATAGTGAAATTCTTCGAATAACACTAAATCTCCAACATTAAATTTAGATTCTACAAAACGTGCATCATATTTTACTTTATTCCTATTATGGCAATTAATTGTCCTTTCTTTAGCTAATTTTCTCGCCTCATCCACCTGAGGATAAAAATCTTGTTTTTTAACATGAGGTTCATAAGGTAATATTCCAAAAAGTAGGTAAGCTGGGGTCATTTGGGTGACTGAATGAGGCGTATGATTGTATTCATTAATTACTTCATTTAATAGGGTTGTCCAAGGAGTTTTGCTTGTTGAGTTATGTACTTTTCACCTTAATCTAGTAATTATTGTTTGATTTACCCTCTCTACCTTTCCATTCGTTTGTGGATGATGACTCGAGGTAAGTAATTGTTGCACATTGTTATGCTCTAAAAATCTTCTAAACTTTGAACATGTAAAAGCTGCATTTCTGTCGGTTAGCAATTTTTTTGGTGTTTGAATTTGGAATATTTGTTTTAAGCAATTCGTATAAGTTTCAGTAGTTACGCTTTTTGATGGAAAAGCCCAAATATAACGCGTTGCATGGTCAATTATCAAATGTAAATATTTCTTTGTGGAATTATAGTAATTAAATCCGCCTACTGTGTCTAAACTTAAGCACTCAAAGGGTTGGTCTGTCGGAGGTACTTCTTGCAGCAATCCAAACCTTTTCTGTCTTTTCTTTTTGTTTAATTGACAAGTATGGCAATGTTTAACATAATTACTAATGTCCTCATTGATTTTGGGCCAATAATATTGGGGTGTGAGTAATTGCATTGTTTTATTTATTCCAGGGTGTCCATAGTCCTCGTGGGCTCTTTTTAAAATTTCTAACCTCAATGAAAATGGTACTACAATTTTTAAAAATCCTTTCTTTCTCATGTAGATTACATCATTTAGTTTTTTATATTTAAGTCCCTGTACATTGTCTTTATTTTGAAATTCTACAATTTTTCCTAGTTCAATTAAATGATTTATTTGGGTTTTAGGTTCTATAATAGGGTTCCTTGAAAGCATGTCAGCTTCAATATTTGCAGTTCCCTTCTGGTATTTAATCTCATAGTCGAACATACTTAGTTTTAAGGACCAGCGAAAGAGTCGACCTCGAAGATTTTTCACATTTTTAAGACAAACTAAGGCAGCATGGTCTGTGTGAATTGTGAACTTTTTCCCGTGGAGATAATGATAATACCTGTCTAAACTGTCCACAATTGCCAAACACTCAAGTTCAGTAATAGAATAATTTGCCTCATAGTCCTTTAATACACGAGAGTGATATGCTATGGGATGCAACACCCCATCTTCACCTAGCTGTTTTAAAACAGCTCCAACCTGTTGTTTACTAGCATCCACAAATAAATGACAGTCTTTGTTTACATCATACAATTGCAATATTGGTTTACAAATCAATAAATTCTTAAGATCCTCAAAAGCTTCTTGGCACTTGTCTGACCATCCCCATTTTACTCCCTTTTTCAATAATGTATTTAATGGCTGTCTTACTTTTGCATATTTTGGAATAAACTTATTATACACATTTATTGTGCCCAAGAATCTTTGGAGTTCTTTTACATTAGTTGGTGGTTTCAAACACTTTATCTTTTCAATGTTAATGTTGTCTGGGGCAATTTTCCCATTTGTTACATTATATCCAAGAAGATTAATTTGTTGTTGCAGAAAAGTACATTTAGTTAATTTTAACTTGATATTCTCTTTTTTGAAAATGTTAAATAGTATCTCAAAATGTTCAAGGTGTTGTTCTTTGGAGTCTGAAAAAATTATAATATCATCGAAATAGTGGCATGCAAAGTTAACTTTATATTTATCTAAAATTCTCCTGATAGTCCTATTGAATATTGCAGGGGCGTTCTTTAAACCAAATGGGAGTCTTAGCCATTCGTATAAGCCAAAAGTAGTGGCAAATGCCAATTTCTCAGTATCTTTTGGGTGGACGGGTACATGCCAATACCCTGAGGTAAGGTCTAAAGTTGAAAAGTAATTAGCTCTGCTTAATTTATCTAGAATATCATCAATTCTGGGTAAGGGTTCTGCATCTGTCTTAGTAATTAAATTTAGTTTTCTGAAATCAATACAAAGTCTAGTTTTTCCCTCATTTCGCTTTCTTGCCAAAGTCACAGGACTTGAGTATGAACTATGTGATTCTTTTATGATTCCTGCTTCTAACAAATTTTTAATTTGGGTCCTGATCTCTTTTTCCTCAGTTGGCGAAGTCCTGTATGCTCTTAGACTCACTGGTAAATCAGAATTTAGGATTATTCTTTGGGGTTCCATCCTTATTTTGCCTATGTCATATTTGTTAGTTGAAAACATTCTATTATTTTTGTGCAATAAATTCTTTAATTCCCTATCAACATCTAAATTTTTGATTTGATCATTAATGTCAACATTTTCATAATTTGGATTACTTTCTGCTTTGATTCCACCAGAGCTTTCATTAAAATTGTCATTTACATCATAATCAATACAGAAAATATCATTTTCTTTCTGCGAATTTTCTTCATAAGGGTTAAACATATCAGAAACTTCAATTTCATGACCATTACTATTATTATCCACATGCTTATTATCACATTTATTTTGTAGGTGTAATGAAATTTTACTTATCTCACAAATATTAACCATTTTCAAAGCAATTCTATTTTGATACACACACAATTGGTTACAATCAATTACTAATTTAAACTCTTTACACTCAGGAAGTCCCAGAATAAGATAAGGCAAGTCATTGTCCAAAACATATGCAGAAATGTTTCTAATTATTTTCCCTATTCTCAAAGTTAATACACATTCCGGCACAAGATTTCTGAAAAGGAAGATACACAATTTTTGAAGAAACACCGGACTTGGACGCCCACACGTTGAAACTGATCCAGGATGAATCTCACAGCAAGCCGAAGCACTTATTGACAATCACTAGCACCGAAATGGGGCTGTTCACGCTGGCCTCCAATCGAAGGTCGCAGATGGAGCTGATTCACCATCGTAAGGCAGAAATGCGCACTAATGCACCCAGCTAAAGCGCAAATTTCACACGCGGTGACGCTGAAACGAAAACGCCGAAATGCCTTGGAAAATCCAGTGGGATGTGGTCGCAGCAGGTGAGAATGCTGCCGTCTCTATGTAACATACTGGACAACCCAAGGAAAGAATGGGCGTCCAGCACATCACTGGGAATGAAGAGTAGTCGTGGCTCGAATAAACGACGCGGCAAGTTACGGCATTAAATTTTATTAGACGGAGAATACGTCTTTCCAAGTCAGTTACATTATCAAAAAAGCGTTACATGTACCGTTCAGGCGGTTTATATAAACTTTGTCATGTGATCATCATCGCGATTAGGGATTTGCTGTTGTCGATAAGTCACATGTGGTTTTATATAATCTGCGCAGAGCTTATCTAAAATATGGGGGACGCCACGCATTTTTGAAAAAGGAAGCCATTTAATATTTTCTCTCGAGGTTATTTTAGGACTTAGATTTGAAAACGAAAGTTAGCTCGTACGCCCAAGGGAATTTAGAATAATGTTAGATTTTAAAATGGTATGGGGTTTTTAATGTTATATATATATATATATATATATATATATATATATATATATACTTGTCGAGTGTATTATTACACCCATCATATTACAAATTATGGCAGTCATGGTCATCCGGTGGTGTAGCAAGAAGTAATCCAGTAAACATTGAACAGGCATCAGTTCGAGTTATTCAAGTTTATTTCTTCATTCGAACAGGACCACTGATCCAAGGTTCATCCAATTTAAATGTTCGCCATTTTCATGTTTAGGGACACGGCGAACACACGTTCGTCATCTGCGAAAAACTCCCGCGCTCTCCTAAAATTCACGGTCAAATCCGCACGCCAACTCTCCCTGCACATGCGCAGTGCCCAATCTAGAATCCTCTCCAAGTCTGAATTATGTAATCGAAAGCCTGACCACAGACGCGTCAAGGTTATATAATGAAATGGGGAATTTCCCTCCCAATTCGTGTGTCTGGAAATATGAATTACTGTGGTTTTCTCGCGCCAATAAATAAATTAATCCCGAAGCCCCCTTTTAATATAATTTAATTATTCCCTTCCCAACTAAATTCTGACATATATATATATATATATATATATATATATATATGTATACGGAGGCTGTTCACACATTTTTTAGTCGATGTATATTGTATTCACAAAACTAAATTACATAAAATTCTTGTGTTTTAAATGTTCTATTTGACATCCCTTTTTCTGAACTATCTTTCGACACCGCAATTTCCAGGATAATAATGCCTTTTGAAGTGTCAGAAGAGGTATGTTATCCCATTCCTCCTGAACACCTTTCCAGAGTCCTGTAAGGGTTTTGGGACGACGTTTGGATAATGCAGATTTTAAAAGTCCGAAAGCACAAAAATCCATAGGTGATACATCGGGAGATTTAGTAGGGATATCAGTGAAGGGTATGGCCTTGATACCAGTGTTTTGCTCCATTTCTTTTAGGAAATTTACAGTGGATTTTGATGTGTGACTGCCAGCTTTGTCCTGATGGAGTCTCACAGATTGATGGCACTCTGGGTAAAGCGATGGTATTTCATTCAGAAAAATTGGCATATGTTCCTGACAGTATGTGAAGTTAATCTTGACATTTTTTTCCACTCTCTTTATTTTTAACTTGCCATTATAAGAAAAACCAGCAAAAATCATGAATCTCTTAGAAAAACTTTCTTTCGATTCTTTGAACCATGTACTTAAATTGTTTTCTCCCCTTTTATGATAATAAATGGCTCTTTTTTTCTTGCAATCATTTAAATACACCCATGACTCATCTATCGTGACAATTGTTTTCCATTTTTCTTTGGATAAGTGTTTCTCATATAGAATTCTGCAGCGTGTCCTGCGTTCAGCGATGTGATTTGGAAGAACACGATGCACATTGCGTTTTTTCGCTTTCTTAAGATTTAAATCAACATTTATCATTTTGTTTACAGTGGACACCGAGCATTTTAATGATTTTGCAACTGTCCTTTGACTAGGGGGATATATCGATGCTTTAGATATCACAAAACCATGACTCTCACATCGTTTTTGGATAACGGAGTATGCATATTTCTCATCGGAAAGAGCATAAATGTAGCCTTCGAACCACTGTTTGTTAAAAACGCCATTTTAAAATAAAAGCAAAACTTTCAAGCCGCAAACAATAATTTTGACTTTTAAAAACATACTGCAATTGCAATTATTTCTGTTGCAGCAAACGATTTTTTATTACCGCTTACCAAAATCGTCTAAAAAATGTGCGAACAGCCTCTGTATATATATATATATATATATATATATATATATATATATATATATATATATATATATATATATATATATATATATATGTGTGTGTGTGTGTGTGTGTGTGTGTGTGTGTGTGTGTGTGTTTGTTTGTGTATCATAGATGTGTTAATTTCGATGTTTCTGTTTTCAAATGGTCTTCGGTCAGGTGCATTGAAACTTTTGATTCATTTACGCCTGTACTGGTGCACAGAACTAGGTAAATAAAATCCTGTATGATCCTATTTTGTGATTGACTGCTGAAACAACATTGGAGAGAAGGGTCATTCGGAAAAAAGGAGGTCTAAAGGATTAGTTTTTATCTCCCTCTTGAGAGCTAAAAAGATCTCTAGTGTACATAAGAAATTATATGTAACATCCTTTAAATGCATCCACTGAAAAACATACAATGTAAAAAACAATTTCCATTACTTACATATAAGCACTATACGCCTCACGGGTGCCCGTAAAGTGAAAACCACAAGTACATTAACAACAACAAATAAAAAAAAAGACTTTATATTATACCCATCGTAAGGGCATTAATGATCTGCCAGATAAATGCTAGTGCTGCATGATCGGGAAATTTGTCAACGATATTTATTACTTTTGGAAATATTCCGGAAATTGTTTTTTACTTCCCAAACACAAGGACACTGTTTTTTTTTTCCGGCGCGTAAGCATAAAAAGGATTTCTGTGATCTAAGACAAGATGATGATAAACTCTTTAGATGCTCAAAAATTTGGAATTTGAGTTACATATTATATCGAATCTCCACCGAATACTAAAACTCAACTGTCTAAATTTGATTCTTGAAATGTCCATTTTTTTTAGCATTTTCTAACACCTGTAAATACTTCCTTGATGTAAAATACAAATTGCTAGTCCAGGAATTGAACTTGGAACATATCCTTTTTAGATAAATGTGTTGATCATTAAGGCTGTTGGGTAAGAGCCATATTGAATTCGCCCACCTTAGTGTGAAACTAAAGGGAAAATTTTTCGAAAGATTTTCGAATTTGATTAAAACATTTTTTTCTCCAAATTTGTACTCCGTAAGAGAGAGAGAAAATTTTTATTTGATATATTTTTCATCTGTTGAAAGAAATGCTAATAACATTTTTAAATTTGAATGATTGGGGATTTTTTAAATTTGAATTCGGGGTGGGGAGATATGGAATACTGTGTTTTAAAAGCACATAATTTCCTTTCATGGACTAAGTTTTTAAGAAAAATAAGTAAGCAGAGTAAAAAATTTCTTTACTTAGTTCGAAGTGCAATTTAAAAACCAAACAAACCAAAAAAAAACTCCATTTAAATCCAAGTTAAAAATCATTGGAATTTTTTTTCCCGTAGGTTAACATTATAATGAGAGAATCAAATATGTTTACTACATAGTGGCCTAAAACCTCGGAGACGTGATGATATTTTACTCTTCCTTATTAGAGAGGATGACTAGAGCCATACCTTGTTAGTTCCTTTCTCCAAGTAACCAATATATCTATATGTATAAAACAGTTCTGTGACTGACTAACTGACTGATTGACATATAACGCACAGACCAAACTCCTGGACACAAAGGGCAGAAATTTTGCATGGCGATTCTTCTTATAGTGTAGGAGTGCACTGAGAAAGATTTTTGAAAAATTCTTCTTAGGTTTTTAAAATTAAATTTTTAAGCTGTTTTTCTGACATTTTTTAAGTTTGCCTTTAAAATAATTATCTGAGTGTTATAAAATTTACATCACGAGAAAGATCATAAATATTCCTTTAAAATGAAATCATTTTCGAATCTTTACCTCTATTTTCTGATTTTTGGTGACATTTTACAGATTAATTTTTATAATTTAATTTATTAAATGCTGATCACGTGGTTTCTTTTCATTTTGTGATACTTTAAATTAATTTTGCGTCACGTTCATAACAACAAAATAAATTAACAATAAATATTAAAAAACAGTAAAATATAAAACTTATCCACTAGACTAATTGAGATGAAAGTTTTTTAAGAATTTAATTCAAATTAGTATGTTTTATGGATATTAAAAGTGCAAATTAATTGCATATATTGACCGTTGTATTTAATTTGAATGTACTCCGTAGCGAAGCACATGCATTTGGCTAGTATATATATAATGTTTTAAGCCCCCTGTTAACCCCCCCCCCCCGAGAAATCCGTTCTTCATTAGAAATACACCAGGTTAAAACTGGAATTGAACCTTTATGCACAACCTTTCTGGACAGACGGTATGTGTTGTAACTATAAACACTGATCTCCACTAAAAACCTCTAGTTTTTTTCTTCCTATGTAAGCAGCCACAACTGAATTCAGTTCACTATACGGGACTTTTACTTCACTGCACGCAATATCCATTTATAATGCTCTGAGCAAGTTTCTTCAACATATACAGATGAGAGAGTAGTAAAAAAAAGAAACCTTTTTCAGGCTTTTTTTCTTTCAAAAGTAGTATTTTTTTTTAAAGAGAGAGAGAGAGAATACAAATTGAATAATTTTTCAAAGCTTTCCATCGTTTCCAACGAAACCTATACAAAACGATCCCTTACGTCAGTTTCTCAAGAATTCATTAAAATATTATTTGGCAGCGCATTCAGACGAGCTTTCTTAAAACCCAAAAGAATTAATGTAAATAAATATATCAAAATACGTTAGAAAAACGCTAAAAAATACCGGAAGACTCTTCGTTATATTCTATACGAGAAGATTCCAATTTTTTTTTCATTTTTTCGTCATTTTCCAAGTTTTCTTTTAGGAGAAGAATGAAAAAAAGTGTTTTGGACGATTGCCAAAGTCAGTAAGCCATAAATTTTTCAGAGAGTAAGAAAAATCGAAGAAATAAGAATATCAGCCAAAGCCCAAGAGACAACTTGGCGCTGTTTTTCATTATTATGCCAGCGCCTCGGCCGTTTTTCTTTGATTTCGTACCCAAGAGAGATGTTTTCCATGTCTTTCATATTTTTTCCTATAAATACGATCATACTTATATGCATACTTTCATATTAATATAAGTATGCTAAACTGATAACTCGCTGAGTATATTCTCTTTAAGTTGATTATATTTATTGCTTATATATAACAGTCATGAAAAAATTAATTATTATTTAACAAACTATGGTTAAATAAGTGCCAATGATAGCATTTTATCTTCCCTGAGGATTTAGCATTAATATGCTAAATATATTGAGCGTTTAGATAGCATTCGAGATTTGAAATTAACAATGTTCTTAACAGCTATATACTATTTACCTTTCTGAACGTGACTTCATCTTTGCAGATTTTTATTTGTACTTCAAACTATTAATAATTCATTTGTGTAACTTAAGTAATGTTTGAGCTAATGGATAAGAAAACTTTTCTTTTGAGAATAATTTTCAGTTTTTAAAATCCATGCATAAAATTTTAAGGGGATATATGAAGACCAAGATTGTACATAAAAAGTTGTGTATAATGATTGTGTCTAAAGATTATATAAAGAAATATTTTTCAACATTTTACAAATTGCATAAAAATTAGAATTATATTCTCCGTAACAAAAAGTTCCGTAAAAGTTCAGTTTATATCCTCATGATATATATATATATATATATATATATATATATATATATATATATATATATATATATATATATGTGTGTGTGTGTGTGTGTGTGTGTGTGTGTGTGTGATAATATGATTAATAACCTTTAATCGCCCTTTCTGAACTTTCTTTCTCATCTGGTAAACTTTCCGACTCCTTGGCGAGATGCTTCGCCTTTCCATACTAACTTTCTCCTCCAATTCTGGCAACCTCTCTTTGACCTAATTAGATTTTCGCGCGCTACGAATTAGACGCGGGCTGGCTCGATCCGAATAACGTGTCATGTCGCTGTTCTCGTAAAATAAATTATTTTCTTCTTGCATCCAACTTTCATTATTTCGGCCATGATGTATGCTTTTCTTCAAGAGATGATCATTCGGGTCATTTCATATATATATATACACACACACATTATATATATATATATATATATATATATATATATAATATATATATTAATTACGCTGGTAATATAATAATAAGTGGTGTCATTACCCTTAATTTTTTTAATCAGATGTAATATTCATATGAAAAATGTAATGAGAGAATATCGAGGTACTCACTGCTCAGATGTCATACTTGTAAACAACTAAATCTCTATAAAATGCAACTTGAACTCTTTTACAGTCTACCTCATGCCTTAAAATGATACAAATAATTGGCCAAAGTTTAAATGCTTTTTGTAACTTATTCTAAATAGCATGTTTATTATTACAACAACAACAATCCAACTCATAACTGAAAAAAACATAATTTGAAGTTTTAATATTCAACCTTTAAATGCTCCTTTTTGTTGCTGTTTCGGAAAATAAACTCTAGCTGATAGTTAAAAATATTGTTAAAAAGAAAATAAAAATAAAAATACCTTTTGAAGAGGCAATGTACTCTTGTACACAACATAAAGAGGAACAGGAATTTTTAGGCTAAAAATGAGATTTTTAATGATTAAAATCCTTTGGTTGGTGAGATCAGGCAAAATATTTTTTAAATTTATTTTTGAGCATGTTTATTGAATAGATAGAACAACGTATTGTTAAAAATATCAGTAGATCTTTGCTTCAAGCAGTCCTTAATTTTACACTTGGTCTGATTGATTTTCTTTTGTTAAATCATACAAAATTTCTGTGAATTATATTGTTGCATTTTCTTTACTCTTTGCTTTATTAACTAAATACAATATTTATGCTAAATACAATACTAAATACAATACTAATACGATACTAAATACAATATTTATTGGTATGCATTATTCTCTATATTTTTCTTATATTACACATGTTAATCATATTTTATATTAGAAAATAATCAGTGAAACCATAAACCTTAATTTAAAAAAAAATCAGATGTAAATGATGAGCATTACGACGAAAAAACATTAAAAAGACATTTTGTTTCTTTGATTTTGAGGATATGATGTAGTAGATACTTGAAGCGATAGCTCGCAAGTGAGCTGAATGATTCATCAGGTAAGAACTACTTAAAGAGGGAAGATATCTTAATTCCACAGTGTATAACAGTCCAGACAAAATTATTTTTGCTTGCTGTCTAGACAAAAAACAACGTCTTAAACAAAAAGCGATATCGTAAATCACTATTAACCGCTAGCCGAAGTCGCACTTCTGCTATCTTACAGGATAACAACATGACTTGAAATTGAAAATAATCTTATTTGGTAACCAATACGTTACTCTTATCTGAGCCCACTGTTAAGTTACCCAAGAAAATTTATTTTATGGAGCAATATTAAAGATGAGCAGTAAACGCTCTCACGTATACCAGTACACCAGACAGGTGAAAGTGGGAGGATGTGGAGGATTAAATCTTTGATCTTTGCATAGTCGCAAGATAAATCAAACTGATCGAAACATCCTTACCGCATGTTGCAGGACATCGATGGCATAATATCTGACATTTCGAAGTCATATAGATATCATTCCAAATAAAAGTTATATGAATATTTTATGATTAAATTCCTTTAAATATGGATACATCTAGTAAAACTATGGCCTATATCATATTGTCAAAAAACTCTCATTGCTTAAGGGGAAAACACTAGATTATTTCCATTATTCCTAAATCAAACTTTAAATGAGGAACAGTATTCTGTTGCGATATGATGAAATATTTTTAAATAGACGTTTTAATGATAACGAAAAGTTATTGGTTCAATTATATATATATATATATATATATATATATATATATATATATATATATATATATATATATATATATATATATATATATATATATATATATATATATATATATATATATATATATATATATATATATATATATATATATATAAATGTATATATATATATATATAAATGTATATTATATATATATATATATATATATATATATATATATATATATATATATATATATATATATATATATATATATATATATATATATACAGAGAGAGAGAGAGAGAGAGAGAGAGAGAGATTTGGTTTCGAATCTTGACGAAAGTATGAATCACTGTGTGTTGTTCTCTCATGGTGAGTAACACTGGTTCACCTACTGTGTGTTCCGATAATAATGTAAGCTGATAAACTTGCAGTGTGCATGGGTTCTAATGCTTTCTTGATAAGTGCTTGTCGCTGTAGAGACAGGCGAGTCACTATAACAAGAAATAACGCCCCCTATCGTAGGGGAAGAGGTACTACGCAGAACGCTGGGGGTGATTGAAGACTCCAGACGTATCTGAGAAGCTGTGACAGAGAACGACGGAGGTGATTGTAGACTCCGGTCGTGTCTTATATAGTTTTTAGAGAGAAAAGTTCGGAGGTGATTGAAGACTCCGAACGTAGCTGGTATTTGCTTTAGAGCGTTGAGGTTACGTTGATAATTTGTTCCTGTATATATTGTTCTTCTACCTGTTATATATATATCGTCTCCTGTACTTGTCCGTGCTGTGCTCGTCCCATAATAAACTATATGTTTTAAAAGAGCTGGTTCTAGTTTTAAAAAAAAAAAGGACTCTCAACTCGACATCCGTGACAACACGCTCCCATTTCGAGAACCAGAGCTTAATCAGAGTGAACCAGAGCAAAGGACTGTTGACAGAGCTAATGAAA
Organism: Dolomedes plantarius; assembly: GCA_907164885.2. NCBI lineage: Eukaryota > Metazoa > Arthropoda > Arachnida > Araneae > Dolomedidae > Dolomedes > Dolomedes plantarius. Next base: position 138,049,031 of record OU015497.1, on the reverse strand, counting down.
ACGTCATTGAGATGTCATGGAAATCAGGTAGGAGATATTTGATATGATTTTAATTGAAGTATAATTTCATCGGAGATATATAGATATATATAAGGAAGATATATAAATATATATAAAGCCAAAATGTATACCAATTCGAGAAAAGAAGATTTGATAGAACTTCTTGGTGAAATAGATGATGCACCAACTGTTGGTTTAACAGTGATGGAATTAAAAAATAGAATTGAGGAATGTCAATCCTTTAAAGATGAACCAGAGTTTGTAGCAGATTTACTGATCTCAATAGTTGAGGATAGAAGAAGAAAGGAAAAAAATGAAATTAATGCTAGGAATACGAACTTAGCACTTGAAGCTTACAAAATTGAATTGGAGAAAATTAAATTAGCGCAGCGGGAAAAAGAAATTGAATTGGAAACAATTAGAAGTCAGAACACGAATAAAAATAGATATCCGCCCAAAGACTGTTACGTATATGAAGAAAATACCCACCTTGCCAGATTTTGTTCGCAACTGGGTACACAGGAAAAGCACTTCGATCGCTCAAAGAATGAGACAACAGAGAAAAATGGTGGCGACAACATGATAGCGAAGATCGGATTTACACGTTTAGAATCCGACAAATTAATAAAGCAACCATTGCAAAGTGGCAATATTAGCCCGATTTCTGCTTTTGGAGAAACAATTAAAGCCAGAGTGGCGAGAATTCCAATTTCTCTTAGCAACCCCGAAAAACCGTCCGTTTTCAGACCTGCCGAGATTTTCGTAGCAACAGAAGAGCTACACGGCCCCGGGTTGTTGACCCCACAGACTCACAATTTATTGCTTTCGGGAGAGTCAAGCCCCACTGCAGCAGAGCTTGAGCCGGACAGTAGAATCCCCACGAAAGGGTCTGAGGGGAGTGAAATATGTGTAAACCACAGTTCGCGGCGAGAGACGAAAAGGTGTAACCTGATATTAGGTACTGATAAGCGAAACGGAGAAAGTTGTGAATCGTTAAAAGCGGTTCTTGATCATGTTAAACGGAAAATGGAGAAAAATAAGATTGTGGAAAAAGAACTGCCTATTTCTAATTTAAAGTCGGGTGTGAAACCTGAAATGCGGAATAATTCGTACGAATATTCCGAGCAGCGAAACCATGAACAAATAAGTAATTCGCACGACTTCCATACGTTTGAAAATAAGAATGATATGCATGAACTAGGAAGTGAAAGTGGTGTTCCGAAAAGTCCTGTTATCGAAGTAGAGAAATCGAAAAGTGATTCGCATTTTTTCAATGGTAGTGAAGCTAGGAGTGACATGAATGATGTGGAAAATGTAATGGGTGCTTCAGAACTGCATGTTTGTGAGACGGAGAAGTCAAAACCGTCAAAGGCCAACTCATCTGCTTTTAGCAACTTGCTAGGTAAGTCCAATGTTCCCAACGTTACGTACAATAAATGTGCGACTTCACTCAGTGAGTATGTGAAAACCGCTGCGGAAACCGGTGACGAATCACAAAATTTAAAGACTCTGTGCGGTGAATTACATGCTAAAGTAGAGGAGGAAAATGATACGATTTTGTTGCTGAAGGAAGAAGTGGCAAAATCAAATGCCGTTGTGAATTATGTGTCTAAGGAAAGTGATGCGGTTCTACAGAATGGGTCACGAGCGCAAAATGACCGCAATGAATGCGTAGTGTTTGAGAGGAACTACAATAAAAGAAAAAAAAAACTGTCTAAAATATTGCACCAGAGACTGTTCCTGATTACAAACTGTGCCATTATAAACTGTTCCTGAACAATGACTTTTCATTGAACATTTTTTTTTATTAATTGTTATACTATTATTGCTAAGCATTTTAGATGTGAAAATCAATATTTTGATATACTAAGTTAATTCTTTACTGATTTATCTATCATAATTATTTCTTTTGTATATGTTTTGAGTTTTTTTATTCTGCATGTAGTAAGATTATATGAATATCTAGCTAAGTATATTTTTTTTGTCAACATTATATAATTGAGTAGGAAAAATGATTTGTTGTATTATGTATCTGATAATAGTAGATAAGATGTGGTTCGCCTGTCACTTAAGTTTCAGATTAAGATTATTTTAGGTATAATCCCAATCTTGAGGGGAGGGTGTAGAGACAGGCGAGTCACTATAACAAGAAATAACGCCCCCTATCGTAGGGGAAGAGGTACTACGCAGAACGCTGGGGGTGATTGAAGACTCCAGACGTATCTGAGAAGCTGTGACAGAGAACGACGGAGGTGATTGTAGACTCCGGTCGTGTCTTATATAGTTTTTAGAGAGAAAAGTTCGGAGGTGATTGAAGACTCCGAACGTAGCTGGTATTTGCTTTAGAGCGTTGAGGTTACGTTGATAATTTGTTCCTGTATATATTGTTCTTCTACCTGTTATATATATATCGTCTCCTGTACTTGTCCGTGCTGTGCTCGTCCCATAATAAACTATATGTTTTAAAAGAGCTGGTTCTAGTTTTAAAAAAAAAAAGGACTCTCAACTCGACATCCGTCACAGTCGCTACGAAACACCCGTAGAAAATTTATGCCTGTTGCACTCGCATTTGTAAGGTATTGTGACATCCGGAAAAAAAATGACATTTCATCATCCTGAAACTGCTATCTTGTTTAATTCGTAATAATTTTTTTGCACTAACAAAAAGCCTAATTATTGTTATTAAAAGTTGTACTGGCCCACTAATTACGCCTCTGTTTTTAATAATTAGAGAATAGATTCAGAAGCAACATGATTAAATACTGGATAGAATCACGTATATTTAACGAAGCAAAGAATAGAAATTATCATACAATGAGTTTCTAAAATCGCTCTTGAATTTAAATGAAGGCATAACACTCGTAAATAAAAAAATAGTTTTAGCATGTTATCTAAATCGGTAACTCATAGAAATTGACTAAAAGAAACAAATGTGTATCAAGACAAAAATTGTATCGTGTTTCGTAAAAAAAAAAAAAATCGAGGGCATGGAGTTATCATAAAAATCATCAAATATCAATAGCATGCAGTAAACCATGCTACCAACTGGAAACGAAAAATCGATCTACATCTTCTCAGCAAAATCACCAATTTTTACCATAACAAAGACTGACGTTTCATTGCAACGTATAGTAATAAGTTTAAAAGATTTTTCATTCAACTTCTAGAGGTATATTTTCGTAATATACTTTTAACTGCCCCAATATTGCAAATCATTTCGTTTCAACACGTAAATCTACAGTAAAAAAGGCTTTTTTTCTGCGATAAAGAGGAATAAATAAAATACCTCTTTCTATTTCTTTTTTAAAAGGGATAGAAAGAATCCATTCTTCAGCAATCGCTCGTACCTCCCACTGCTATTACTTTCCCATAACTGTTAACCGTTTGTTCCCGATATTACATCTTGTTCGTATACGTTATTTGAACCCAAGATATATCAGGTCAAGGACCATTTGCGCTTAAATTGTTTTCCGATTTGTTTTTGCGAAACGGTTTTTATAAGGTGGAGGGGTAAACAATTTTATTGCTCATGCTATGAAAATATCCATCTAAGCGATGTTTGAGAAGAGTAATTTAAATCTCGCCATGACGGCTCAGTGATATTCATAACAGGTAGTTTCAGGACATAAATCTTGCATCGGATAGTGTGTTCATTATTTTTCCTTCCCTCTCACCAAAGAATCTTCTATAACAAAATTATTTTAATAACTTTTATTTTTTAATAAAAATTGTATTTAAAATTGTATTTAAACATTTTAGTACTTTTTTATAGCAGTTAAGATATTTTGCTAGAATATTATGTTTATTTACCTTTTATTGTATGTTGCAATTATATATATATATATATATATATATATATATATATATATATATATATATATATATATATATATATATATATATATATATATGTATATATATATATATATATATATATGTATATATATATATATATATATATATACAGGTAATCCTCCTATAACACGGTAGATAGGTTCCTAGAAGCTGCCGTGTTGTGTGAAACCGTGTTATGAGACCAAGAGACAGTTCAAAAAAGGGGGTTACGTTCTGAAAACTTATTATAAACAAACTTTTTAAAAAAATTCCATATAAGCAACTTAATTGTTATTAAAAATATAAATGTATGTATATTACAAAACGAAAAGAAACAAAAAAATATTATTTTCATTTAATATGACCTTAATTTAATAAATTTCTTCCTCATCACTGCTCAGTACAATCAAACGAGAACGTTTTTTCGATTGAACAATATCATCTTCACTTTCAGAACCTTTTTCTTCATTTAGATTTTTTGCACCTTCTATCCTCTTTAAAATGTCTGTAATTTTTGCTTTTTTGCTAGTTCGTATAAGGTCATTATAGATTCACGGCATGGAGATAGACAATTTTGCAGCTCCCTTTTGAATTTTCGGCTTCTTTCTGCGGAAAGGTCTGCCTTCAGGAAAAAGGATTCAAGATTTTCAGCTAAGCTTCGCCCTTCTTGTAATTTTATAGAGTTATAAATGAATAAATTATAATTTGTTTATACATTTTCATGCAAAGCAACAATAGTTTATTATTCCTTCCCGTCATTATTTTAAGATAATTTAGTTTTTAAATGTGTTAAACAAAAATCATGTTACCTAGTGCTATAGAAGTGCAGTGTTGTACAAAGGATTTCGCAACTTTTTTATCATGTTAGAGCGAAACAGTGTTGTAAGATGCCATGCTGTAGGAGGGCTACCTGTATATATATATATATATATATATATATGTATATATATATATACAGGTGCATTTTATTCGTGCAATTTATATATATATATATATATATATATATATATATATATATATATATATATATATTGTTCTTGTTGTTGCTTATGCCCCTTGACCGACAGTAATGTCAGATTAAGTTTCTAAGGCTATGGGCGAAGAAGGTGCGGCTCTTGTTTTGAATTAGCACCACAAGGGTCGGAGTCCGACTTGGCTAAATGACCGGTCTCGTAATTTTGAACCGGGTCAAGTGACGAGACCGGAACACTTGACCCCGCACCTCTAGAGGTAAATTTGAGAACTTGGAGGACATTGTAGTCATGCCCTATTTTACGTGCCCCGGCCGCCATTAGTGAACACGGCGGTAGATTTCCAGAGACGAGCATCAAAACCAGGGACGTTCAGATCACTGGCCCGCTGCTTTTGCCAACTGGGCTACCACGCCCGTAGACATATATATATATATATATATATTTATTTATTTATTTATATATAGACAACTCAAAGTGCTTTAATAGACGACATTAAATCACAGCGACCCGAGGGGGAAGGGATAAAGCCAGTATTGACCGATAAATCATGGCATGTTATTTTAAACACATAAAAATTAAGAATTTTTTTCCATCTTGATTGGATTTTTTATTTGATATATAATTCTATGTCTGAGACCTAAACTATCGGATTAGCAGCCATCCTTAGGATTTTTTTTTGACGGTTTTTTACCGTTCAGTCGTGGCATGTTAATTAAAACACTCTAAATAATGAATTTTATTTAAAAAAAAGTTTCTTACTTTGGTTGGGTTTTTGCTTTAATTATTAAATATATATATTAGACATAAAATACTGGATAAATAACAAAATTATAGATTTTACGACTGTGTGAAATACACCAAATGATTGTAAGTCAGTTAAAATCGTTTATCTAATATGTTTATCTAATATACAACCTAATAATAAATTGCCCTTACTTTCAACCTATTACAACCTATTACAACCTATTACAACCTAATCAACCTTTACTTTCAACCTATTAATATTCGTGCATGTATTATCAACAGACCCAATGGTATACTATTACAAAGATTCTATACACTGATTCTGTTGACAGGGGATTTTAAATTGTAGGAATCAGAAAACTATTTCTTGGGAGAGTCAAAATGGTGGAATCTCCTTAAGAAGGCTAGAGCCCACACTGGCTGTCATTCCAGAGATAATGATAATAATTTGGATGTATATATTTAACTTTTTATGTTTCCAATCAATAAAGGAATATCTGTTGCTTTTTACAGTTGATATTTAATCATAGTAGAGTTCAGTGCGATCAAGTTTATTTATTTTCTATTTATTAAGTAAATCAATGAAAGATTTTCTCCAATTCATATATATATATATATATATATATATATATATATATATATATATATATATATATATATATATATATATATATATATATATATATTATATGTATATATTTTCAACCTATTAATATTCGTTTAAGTATTATCAACAGACCCAATGGTATACCAAGACAAAGATTCTGTAGATTGATTCTGTTGAGAGGGTCTTTAAGATTTTAAATTGTAGGAATCAGAAAACTATTTCTTGGGAGAGGTTAAAAGGATGAAAACTCCTTAAAAAGGCTAGAGTCCACACTGGCTGTCATTCCAGAGATAATGATAATAACTTGGATGTATATATTTAACTTTTTATGATTTCAATCAGTAAAGGAATATCTATTGCTTTTTACAGTTAATATTTAATCATAGAATAGTTCAGTGCGATCAAGTTTATTTATTTTCTATTTATTAAGTAAATCGATGAAAGATTTTCTCTAATTCATGTATATATATATATATATATATTCATACATACACACAAAATGTAATTACTTTGCAATAAATGGTTTTATCTGCTAGTATTACAAGATTTTTCCATATATAGAAAGCTATGGAAGAATTTCGGAATATTAGCACATAAAAACATTTATTGCAAGCGAATTAATTTTTTTTCTTCTGAAGACCCATTTACAATAAATACTTCAGAAATTCGTAGACCAATTCATTCAAAACTTGCCCAATTCAGTTTATCACCATAATATACTTTTTTTAAATACGGAATGTGCCATAACATATTTTTAAAAATACGAAAGGTGCACGAATCGATTTCCCCATAAATTTCCATGTACAATAAATTCTTTTCTTTAGTCTTACAAAAATCCGGCACTTTTACATTCATTCTCACCTCCAGAATTCAGAGACAACTGACCTTTAAACGCTCCTCCACTGGCGAATTTTACCAATACAAACAGACTTTTATCGCTTCGAATCCATCTCTTTATTTCCTAGGAGGGTGGTAACAGGGGGATTCCAAATTCGGGGGGAAAATGGAACCCTAAATTCGTTCTATCGAGATTTCTTGGTGCGACAGGAGATGCAATTTCTTGAAAAATTTCCCTTGGGCTTTTTGAAGATTCGCACGCTGGGAAAAAAATGCAAGCTGGAAAAGGATTTATCTATAAACAGTTTTAGCTCTTGTTTCTTCTTTTTTTATTCCTATTTCCTATTTTAAGCGTAAAGTTCTAGAAACGAGCGTCCCAAAATTTTGTATCAGATTAGAGAGGCATAGTTGTTTGCTTTATACTCGACAAGTGTCCAGGCTAAAGATTCTCAAAGAAGATTTGTAAATCTGATAAGCGCGCACTCAAAGTTACGTCGAATGTAAAACACTGAATTTATTTTTGTGTATCATGAAACAGCTATGGGTAAAGATCGAAGACTTTTGCTTAAAAACATTTACCATACATGTTATATCAAAAAAGTAAATATTTTTTCAGCTCCTAAATTTTCTTTTGCTTTACTGAATACACATTTAAATTAAATTATTTTCCGCAACTGTAATGCTGTTTAGTGATTTAGTTTAAGGAACGTTATTCCTCTGCTCTTCAAGTTATACCCAATGTACTTTTTACTACTGAAAATGTTATCAGCATGGTTCTCACACACACAAAGGTTTTGCAACATTTCCATGTCATTTTACATGTTTTAATATGAATTTTATTTACATATTATCCCCTTCACCATCATTTGAGTAACCTGGAGATCGAGCGTGATAAAGCTATCGACTCGAAATAACCCTCAATAACCTCTGGCTCTTTTAAAGTTGTTTTTACCAAAGAGGGAGATCTTGAGTTCCCATTTCTCCAGTACCTCCTTAAATAATCATGGAAATAGATAAATAAATAAATAAAAAATGTATATATATATATATATGTATGTATATATATATATATATATATATATATATATATATATATATATACACACATTGCGTCAAATAAGTTTTAAGACTGGGTCTGTAAAAAGAAATGGAAACAAGAAATTAATACCTGTTTTGGCTTTTTATTCAAATTAGGACCCTCCGGCTTCAGTGCACTTTTTACAGCGATTTAATAATGAATCGAAGGCCTGTTGTAAATCACTTTGTGGAATGGCCTACAAAGCACGCGTCGAAGCTTCTTGTATGGTCGAAATATCCTCAAAATACCACCCTTTTAACTTCATTTTAAGTTTTGGGAATAAGGAGTAGTCACAGGTTGCTAAATCAGATGAATACGGTGGATGGTTCAACACACAGACATTATTTTTTGCCCAAAATCGACTAACAATAATGCAGGTGTGACTGGATGCAATGTCGTGTAACAAACACCAACTGCTTTCAGTCCTATAGTCTGGACGAATGCGACGATTTCTGGCCATCAAACGCTTTAAAACATCCAAGTAGTATTGACCTGTAATTGCTTGTCCAGTTGGAACAAATTCTTTGTGGATAATACCTTTACTATGGAAGAATATAATGACCATTGTTTTGATTTTGGATGGAACTTTTCTTGTTTTTTTTGGCTTGTGTTGAATTTGGTGACTTCCATTCCGCACTTTTTCGTTTTGTTTCAGGATCATATTGGAAACACCAGGTTTCATCACCTGTAACAATGGACTTCAAGAAGTTTGGATCGTTTTCAGCGGCTGAAATAATGTCTCCGCAATGTGCACTTCTTATTGCTTTTTGTTCAGGGGTTAAAGTGTGTGGAACAAATTTAGCACACACTTTTGTTTTGCCAAATCTTCATACAGGATGGTTCGAATTGTATCTTTGTTGATGTTTAAAGAGTCTTCCATCATTCTCAGTGATGCACAGCGATCGTTTGTTACGGAATTTCATACTTTCTCAATAACTTCAGGTCTCCTAGATGAAATTGGTCTTCCACTACGCTGATCATCTTTTACCGTATCTCTTCCGTCCAAAAAAAGTTTGTGCCACACAAAATTTCATCTACTTAAACAACAGTCACCGTAAACTTTTTTCATGAGTTGGTATGTTTCCGAAGTACTTTTACCAGGTTTTGCGTTAAATTTAATTACAGCTCTTTGCTCCATCTTAAAAAATCAACATGAAAAATATTCACTTCTGCAATAAATGCTCTCGCCTTCTCTCAACTACTTAACGAAATGCGCACAACTTGTTAGCAGTGTGCCAGGAGACGATGGACGTTATGACGCATGCGGATTTACACTCACAGCGCCTTTACAACCTGCGCTCTGGGACGAGTCTTAAAACTTATTTGACGCAATGTGTATATATATATATATATATATATATATATATATATATATATATATATATATATATATATATATATATATATATATATATATATATATATATATATATAAATCTATTCCCACCCAAGGCAATATTGAAACAGTAAGATATACGATGTACGACGTTTAAGGTAAATATTCATAGTGGAAAAAAGAAGTTCTTTAAATTTAGTAAAAAATTTCTTTAGGGAACTATCTTTTTTGCCGGAGAAGAAAAAATAGGTTAAGCAATAAAAATTAATTTCTGCGCATTATTATTTGTTATATAGCATTCTAGTTCTCAATTTCAATACCATTCTTATCTCGGTCGACACCTTATATAACAAACCTACTACAAATGTAGGACGAATTCTAAAAATTGTGTGGAAGTAGGAAAAATCTACTGTGAGGCTTTTCAGTTTTTGATACTAGAAATAAACGGAGTAAAACACAATTTCTCAGTTATAAATCAAAGAGAAATTTATGTACTCTCAACATCATCTGTCTGTTTACTCTCTCTCTCTGTATATATACACATCATCTGCATATACACACATATTATATACACATACATATATATATATACCGGGTGGCCATAATTAAACTGACAGTGCTCACAGTGTTCTGTAGCGCGATCTATTTGCGAGAATGACGCCACATTTTGTAGGAAGATTAAACAAGACGGGGGACGAAGGATTCCGCGAAAAATAAATTAGTTCCAAAAGTCACCGCTAGGGGAATATTTGGCGCTGTGTAATAGAAGAATGGACCTACGATAAATTCCGCTGTGAACCCACACCAAACAGTTACCTTTGGTGAATGTAAGGGAATTTCTGTGACTGCATGTGGTGATTTGTCATCCCAAATTCGGCAGTTCTGGGTATTCACAGTTCCATGCAGGTAAAAGTGGGCCTCGTCTCCCCATAAGATTTTCCACGGCCAAGCATCATCCACCTCCATTCTGGCAAGAAAGGTGAGAGCAAAAGTCAATAGCTTATCATGGTCTGGGTACAGTAACTCCTGTACACGGCTGATCTGGTACGGATAGAAGTTGATAATCTTTCGTAAGATTTTCCATACCGTACTGTAAGGCATATCCATATTCCGAGTTAATCCACGAGCGCTAGAGGTGGCAGCAATATTGTCTGGTCCTCTGTCGACAATCGCCGTGGCAACTGCTTCGATTGTATCCTGTGGTACAGGTTTTCGTCCTCTGCCTGACTGAACCTTCAGAGAACCTGTTTTCTCAAACGTCGCAACCATTGCTTTTAGCCCATTAACTGACACAGGACCGTTACCTTTACGCATTTTTTTGTGCGTTCTAAAAGCACGAAGAGCGGCTGACGCGTTGCACTGGTTGAGGTAAAAGAATTTGACCAGTAACGCACGCTCGACTAAAGAAGGAGACATTGCACATAAACTTTCAATCCGATTGATTCGAAACGTAACACATTGCCTTTTAAAACCCAAGCAGCTGGCACTGTGCCATTGGATGTAACGTGAAATTTGAATAAAGAACTTCTTCTTCTGCTCAGCGTACGTGATATTGCATATCACGAGACTTTATCGGTGTTTATGTAGATTTTACGCTTTTTTAAAAGTGTTGCTATATTGCACTTGAACTAAATAAGAAAATGTGCATAATAAAAGGTAATTTTATTCCGTATTAATTTGCATTTGTTAACACTATTTTCTATTACACAGCGCCAAATATTCCCCTAGCTTTGACTTTTGGAACTAATTTATTTTTTCGCGGAATCCTTCGTCCCCCGTCTTGTTTAATCTTCCTACAAAATGTGGCGTCATTCTCGCAAATAGATCGCGCTACAGAACACTGTGAGCACTGTCAGTTTAATTATGGCCACCCGGTATATATATATATATATATATATATATATATATATATATATATATATATATATATATATATATATATATATATATACATATATATATATATATATATATATATATATATATATATATGAGTGTGTGTATATAAAAGTGATAAATGGGGTGATTACGCATAATGACCAAAAATTTCGTTAAATGTGATAAATTTACTATGTCATAAATTGTGAACTAATCGCATTTACCGGTGATTATGCATACTCGCCGGTTCGTAATGGTAAACATGATATATCGTACTTAAAAAATCAATTTTAGCTGCCATTATGGATAAACGGCTGTCTAGGATGGTGAATTTGATAACTAATGCTTTCTTGTATCGTATATATTATTTAAAGAAAACATCAGAGCTGAAGTTTGCCATACAGTGAAGTTAAGAATACCAGATATGGACAAAGAGGAGATCCGCAGAATACATTGGCATTAATAAAAGCTACTGGAAATAATGAGTACCCTCTCTTTGGAACAAAGGGAGGACGTCTTTTACAACTGTATATCAGAAACCCGTTTGTAATATGTGACGAACAATTTTAACGTAGGATTACGTTCCTGAATAACGGTCCTCCGGAAAGAGAAAATTCAGAGTCCGTCGCGAGTTATAATTTTGGCAGCGCGCCAAACCCAGTAGAAGTAAACAATTAAACAGAAAAGTACCAAAATGCGTAAAAAAGGGTAAACAGCGATAAGTAACCCTACATTAGTAACCCGCGGTAGTTTCGTTAGAAGAGACTACCTGAAATAATTTTTTACAATAGAGAATGTCCTAAAGAATGTCCTAAAGTTGATTGTGCATAATCAACCTATTTATCACTTTTACCGTAACACACACACATATATATATATATATATATATATATATATATATATATATATATATATATATATATATATATATATATATATATATATATATATATATATATATATATATATATACTAGCATTATTGCCCGGCGTTGCCCGGGTAGATATATAGATGTTAAATTTTTCATGCATTTTGAAGCATTCGAATGCCTTCTTATTTTGTTTCGACTACTCTTTGTGCTTGTTTTCTTTTCGCATCAGAAGACTTTCCAAACGAAGCACGTTTCTTTGGTGGCATTATTAGTTTTTATCCTTTATTTTAATTAAAGATAAACATCCAGATGCATTTATTCCTTTATACTTTTTAAGAGCGTCATCCGTTTAAGAATCCGTTAAAAAAATTGTCTGCATCACTTTCCGCATGAAAACGAATCATCTGCAGATTTCACAAAGCAGAGCCAGGAAAGTTGTGCTTATCTGGGGAGCCAGGGCAACACCGACTCAAACAAACACACACACATTTTTTTGATGGAATGCATGAAATATTTTATATCTATATATCTACCCGGGCAACGCCGGGCAATAATGCTAGTATATATATAAAAGAGCTTGTCTGTTTGTTTGTCCGCTATAGAATCATAGACTATTTCACCCACCGGGACCAAATTCAGCACAGTTAATATTTAGAACCCGAGAAACTTAAATCAGGAAATATATATATATATATATATATATATTGATATTGATTGAAGTAGCAAAAAGTGCTAATATCAGGCTTTTAAATGTACGCTGATGAGCCGAAACTGGACGATTCGAATGACCCGGGTATGTGACGTCACGGAATGTGCGCCGAGGCTTTGTGTTTGAGTCGGTGTTGGCCAGGGCCAAAGGTCATTCCCAATCCTCTCCCTCCCGCGCATTGGAATTTGACCCCCCCCCCCCTCACCCCCAAACCAACCTCTATGAACGCAGCCCACTGAACGCAGCTGGTTAGGGAAAAGGGCTATCCACAGGGGGTACGCGCACCTCTTAGAGGCTCAAAAAAAAACTTAAAAAGTGAATTAAAAAAACTAATTGCGCCCCAAATTTCGTTTTTCCTGATTTAAGTTTCTCGGGTTCTAAATATTAACTGTGCCGAATTTGGTCCCGGTGGGTGAAATAGTCTATGATTCTATAGCGGACAAACAAACAGACAAGCTCTTTTATATATATACTAGCATTATTGCCCGGCGTTGCCCGGGTAGATATATAGATATAAAATATTTCATGCATTCCATCAAAAAAATACTGGGCTGCACTCCCGCTCTTCATGTTCCTCTGGCCAGACAGAATGAGCTTAGCGCATTTCTACTGAAATGATATACAAACAATAAGAAAGAAAGAAACTTTGAGCCTGCGGATCTTCGTCTGATTTTATTGAGAATTAATAACACCGTGTTGCGTGATTCGCACGTTTGGATTGAATAAGTTTACTGTTAAATTATATTTGTTAGACACTGTTCAATTAGATTTAATTAGATTTTTTGATCCACTGTTTAATAAGAAATAAGTTTTATAATTTACATTTGCCTTTATTATTTATTTTTCCCTTAAAAACGCACTTTTTTCCATTTCACCCAAGAGGTAAAGTGGAAGATGCGTTATCCCCTTTATTTAATCAAAGTAAGGCTTGATTCCCCATGAAGCCTTTTTCCTTAAGCTTGTATGTTTTGTTAGAAATGTTTTGAATCAGATGTATTACCTGTGAGTAATGTTCTCAAAGGCTCGGGTGGTTCTGGAATTGTAGGCAATTGTACTTTCCCATTACTGCAACACATAGCAGAGCCAGGAAAGTTTTGTTTATCTGGGGAGCCAGAGCCTAACCCTCTTTCTCCCGCGCATTGGAATTTGACCCCCCCTCCGTCATCCTCAAACCACCCCTCTTAACGCAGCTGGTTGAGGGGAAGTCCACAGGGGGTAGAAGCACCTCTATCGGGCACAAAAACATTAAAAAATTAATTTAAAAAACTAATTGAGCTCCAAATTTCGTTTTTCCTGATTTAAGTTTCTCGGGTCCAAAACATTAACTGTGCCGAATTTGGTCCGGGTGGGTGAAACAGTCTATGATTCTATAGCGGACAAACAAACAGACAATCTCTTATATATATATATATATATATATATATATATATATATATATATATATATATATATATATATATATATATATATATATATATATATATATATACAGGCCGATTGAAGAAGTTCATTCTTCTTGATCAGATTCTTCCGTAAGACAACGTTCAAATAATTTAAAGCGTCCATCCAAATCTCTCCGAAACCTCTTGCGCTATAAAAAGCAATTTCGATAACTGTACTTATCCAAACATGAGACACAATATTTTAATCAAGGGACGGACATGGATTCAATAGGAGTAACTTTTATTTGTCACGGGTTATTGCATGCATGGTGTACGGATAAAATGTTTCTCTTTTCTACCCGCCTGGAAAAAGAAACATTCCATTTTATTGGAAAAGAAAACTGCAGTCTTGGAGGACGATTCCGGTTCAAACTGTTGTTCTTCAACCCATAGATGTTCTTCTCTCTTTATACAGAATTCCCAAGTGTTATTCATTGTTTGCGCTCTTAAGAATTCGAATGGGGAGCTGGAATATTTCGGCCTGTCCCGTTTTATTTGTTTATGTCTTTTATTTTGTGTCTGCTTAACTGTATCTGTAGAATTAATTTCATCGTCCTCCCAGGATATGAGTGTTCCGTACGCTTTTAACGCTTTTATATCACGTCCGAGTGCTTATATTTTGTAAGTTGGAAGTATTTTATATAAGTGCATTAACATTTACGATAAAAAGTTACAAAAAATAAATGCCTTGTCACTAAAAAAATAAGTGAAGAGATTATTTGCTGTACTTACAAATACCAAAATAGTAAAAAATTGTATATATATATATATGTGTGTGTGTGTGTTTGTTTGTACATAATAATGTCCCACGAGTTATCAATTCTATTCCATTGTTTCTCTAATTTTAATATTGTCTTTCACATTATGTAACTGCTCGTGTTTATGTGTGGCGCTTAGTTGTCGCTGGGTATATTGCACCATATTTGATCTCGAGGACATTCGAAACTAAATTTCCTTTGTGTTGGTGTGAGAGTCGAACTACGGCGTCTTAGCATAGTGGATGTGGGATAAGCAGCACTCTAAGCATTCTCTCCTGTATTATAAATACGTAAATAGCTTTTCCTCTTTATACTTCTCTTAAATGATACCCAACTAAAAATCAGTAATACAGAAGGTCGTTCGCACTTTATGGAAACGATTTTGTAATTGGTTTTTGGCGTTTGGATTTTGAGATAAATATTTGGCAACTTCAGAATAATCGTCTGTTATTGTTTTGCTTTGATTGGAATGTAAAATAAAAGATTTATTTTTAAACTGGTTCCTAAAATTGATAGACGGCTCGAAGATTTAGTAACTGCACTTTCCGGGGAGAAATATTCGCATCAACAAATCATAAAGCGGTGTAAAAATTTCGGTTATGGCATTTCAAAAGTAGGTATTCATAATATATTAAATTTGAAAGGGAAAAACGTTTAACTAAAAGTAAAAATGAAAACATAACCACTAAACCTCATCCTAAGACTCTTCGAACTCAGGTAAATATCAAGAAAGTGAAGTCTCTGATCCTAAAAGAGAATCCGGCGACTCAAAGATCCATTGAATCGAAACTATGAATGTCTTCTGGCAATGTAAGTAAAATCATTCATGAAGATTTGAAGTTTAAAAAGATGTTTAAACTTAAAGTTCATCTGCTTTTGCCAAAGCCATATTGCTGAAAGAAAAACAAATTGTAGAAAATTATATGAAAAACACCCAGCTGCTGAAAAATGATAATCTGTGGTAACACTCGATGGGGCATAGGTGTATTTAAGTGACTGTAGTAAAAAAGATCAATTTTCTATTGCTCAACTGATGGGAATGATCGTCCGAAATGGCTACGTCAGTGTACAGAAAAGTTCTCAACGGAGTTCATGATAGCAGCAGGATTTTGTTACAACGACAAATTAAAAATAAAAAAAAAGTCGCAAGTAAAGCCAAAATTAATTCACTCTACTATCAGCAGAATATTTTGGAATCAATTTTATAAGAAGAAATTCCAGCCTTATATGGAAAGGACATTGCTAAAGTTAAGCTTCTTATGGACAAAGCTTGTAGTCATACGTCTAAATTAATTGCAGCTTATTTAGCAAATAAAGAATCAGAAACAGGAATAAAATGTATCCCATTTAATGAAATACCTGTAAAATTACATGACTCTTCTCCAATGGACTTGCGATTTCGATTTTTTAATGTGAACAGCATCTAAGATCACTGCACGGACTTTGGAAAACGGTCCAAGAGGAATAAGGTATCACTGACATGACAGTACTAAGCAAAAATTTACTTTCATGGAAAATTCAAGCTAGAGCTATTGTCAAGAACCATGGCTATCAGATAGAAGCAAATCATCACATAAAATACGGCATTTATACATAAAACTTAACTATCAAAATCGTTTCCATAAAGTTCGAACGACCTTCTGTATAGATAGCGTGTACCAGTTAATGAATGTATTTTCCCATCAATTGGATTGTTTGGCATGATTTGATGCTGGTAAAGCCGTAAATCCCTGTTCTTCTTTTTCCGAATATCGTTATAAGTGTCTCCCAAAAGAATTCCTGTTGTTGCTTATATGCTTAAGCCCTTTGACTGACAGGGACATCAGATCAAGGCCATTATAAGCTATTGGGCTGAGTGATACGGCTCCGGTTTTTAAGTTAGCACCAGAAGGGTCGAAGTCCGACTTGGTTAACGGACCGGTCCCATAATTTTGGACCGAGTCAAGTGACGAGACAGGTACACTTGACCCCGCCCTTCAGAGGTAAATTTTGAGAACTTGGAGGACATTGTAGGCACGACAGATTTTACGTGATTCAGCCACCTTTAACGTACACGGCGGTGGAAAAGAATTCCTCATATATATATATATATATATATATATATATATATATATATATATATATATATATATATATATATATATATATTTATATATATATATATATATATATATATATATATTTATATATATATATATATATTTATATATATATATATATATATATACATATATATATATATTTATATACATATATATATATATATATATATATATATATATTTATATACATATATATATATATATATATATATATATATATTTATATACATATATACATATATATATACATATATATATATATATATATATATATATATATATATATATATATATATATATATATATATATATATATATATATATATATATATATATGTGGGGGGTGCTTGTTTACGCTATGAATAGGAAACTTTGTACTTATCTTTTATTTGTATGGTCGTAACATTTTTGTACAGTGCTTGAATGTTCGGAGAAAAATTGAAGTGCATCTTTAAAAAATGAATGAAAGTATTTATTCTAACCCAACAACTACCCTCCCCCCCCCCCCCAAGATGCCTAAAAACATGCTCTCTTAGAATTTATTTTGTGATTATTATAAATAGAAATCTAAATTTAAGCATTTTTATGAATTTATATGATATATAAATATTAAAACGATGAAAAAAATATATTTTGGGCAAGCACAAAGATTATTTAAGCTCTCTTGCTTTCAACAAGGTTCATCTTTTTACTGTTTTCATCTAGTTCTAAATTAATCTTTTTTCTGCTTTACTCTGCATTGATTCTGGCCACGCTGATGTGAAGAGTCAGTCGGATGTATGCACAAAATTGGAAAGAAAATTTAATTTCTTAAATCATCCGGAATAATTTATAATTGAAGTAAATACTTGCATAGTATGACACAGAATACAGAACTTCCCCATGTAAGCGGAATAATATACAAAGCTGAAACAGGAAGCTGTAACACATAGGAATAACTAAACAAGAATAAGTAAGTTTTATACTTTAATGTTAACATGTCTTTTTTAATAGTAGCCATAATATCTTTAAACGATGGATTGTTTCAGAAAGTAGTGATTTTGACTATAAACACAACCTGAGGTTGTGTGTATCTCGTCTTAACGATTACTGTTCTCTGTTGCATCGCTGAAAGTGTTTGAATTACATTGCAGTATTAGCTCATTAAAAGTTAAAAGAGAAGACTGTCTTTCTATTACCGTTAAAAAAATCATCAATTAGAAAGTTTTTGACAAAAGTTATAATTTCTTGACAAGTTAGAGTAGTCGAATGAACTAATGAAATTATTTGAATGTCAGAGAAAAATAAATTACGTAAAACTGAATTCAAAGTTTGGCCTCCAACGCTTTCAGAAATGTCTGAAACGGTTGCATATTCTTGGGCTACATGTTTATAAAATATTTTCTTACGACTATACGCAAATAATATTTTATTCTTAGTTGAACAAAGCCATAACAATACTTACCTAAGTAAAAAAAAACGAATAATTTGAAAGTATTTTTTCATAATATAAGATTTTCAATTTTGTTTTAAATTTGCTTGAATAAAAGGTCCAGCTTCAGAAATTGATGTTGTTATAACGTTATCAAAATTATACATATTCTCTAATGACCAACTTCAGAATTACAAAAATATAATTAAAAATGTTTTGGATACCGAAAAAAATGGGATACCCTTACTTTTATATCAGTTAACATAATCATGGATGATTTGTGAATCGTGGGACAACTCAGACATAACGATCACATTTTTGGTTATATAGCCTAAAGAAATGACCTAGTGCTGTCCTTATGGTCACTTAGAAACCATTAATCTATGTTGGGGTTCCTGTATTTTTTAGTGACCCCATGAAAAATAGGCTTATTCCCTGAAGTGTAAATCTATGTCTTTATTTAAACGTTAGAAGGCTATTACTACGTTTTTATCGACTCGAAGATCATTCTACATGGGAGGGATCAAATAATATAATCTTTTCTGACTGTGTTAGTTGTAACTTTTTGCAGTTTTTCTTATGAGTAAGACCCTAGACGTTCATTTACTATTTCTTATTTGTTAACAGCAGACTATACAACTTCTTTATCGACAACAGACTGACCCTTTAGATGTAGCAGAAATGCTTTTGTATTGAAATTTAATATCTCGTCCAAAAGTAACCATCGAGCTCACAAATTTGCCTGTTAGGTCATTTTTTTAAGAATCTGAACGTGACTTAAAAATTGCAATTTAAACTCTCGTATTTACAAGAAGACATATTTTGTATCTTTCGTATTGAAAGGATGAATTTTTAACTAAAAAGCTGTCATTTAAACAGTAGAGTTGAAATCTCACATCAAATCTTTTTAAAATAATATCATATCAGGTAATATATTTTACTTTGTTTTTTCTTAAAATTTCATTCATCTTAAATATCATAGCAATCTTATAGAAAATTTCTACAATATTACTATGAATTAAAACAGATATATAATATTCATGTAACAGATATATAATATTCTACATAGATAAAAGCCAATTACTACTTACAGACTGATCACTGTATCTCTAAAACATTAAGTCCTAGACAGCTAAAATTTTGTATGGGGGTTCCTGTTAGGCTCTACGGGATCACCAAGAATTTTTTTTTTAAACACAGAAATGAAGGGGGTTAAAAGGGGCTTAAACCCCCAAATTAAAACACTAACTGACTGATCACTGTATCTCTGGAATCATAAGGCTAAGAAGCTGAAATTTTGCATAGGGATTCTTATAAGGCCCAAAGTACTCAATGGGAAAGATTTTTTTAAACAACCTGTAAGGTATACACAAGATTCGATTCACAAGAATCGAACTTTTGAGTGAATGAATTAAAGAAGCTGCTTGAGATATGCTAATTTCGGCATACGCGCTTGGTATTACCAAGCAGCTTGATTAATACAGAGGTTGAAAGAGGTTGTTACTGTTGATAGATAAGCGAGAGGGAGCTACGAGTTAAGCAGCTCCAGGTGTTAACCGGCGCTAGTGCTTAACAGGCCCAAGGTTTACGTGGCAGAACTGCTGGTTTGACACTCTGCTGGTTTGTGAGTATTTGCAAAGTGTATTTCTATTGAATGTTAATATATATTCGTACAAGTAGTACGTATGCTTATTGATGTAAAAGAAAAATCTATATGTGCAACGAATTCAATAAACATTGTTTCATGTATAAACTGTGTTTGTATCAAATTCATTTACAGTGCCACTTCAAATTATATACTCCCAAGTCTGGGTAGAAGTGAGCTATACTCTATAAACCTTTAAGTATGTTAAAAGGGGCTTAAGCCCCCCAAATTTAAAAAAAAAATCTAAAACCCGTTTTTAATTGTTTGATCACGGTCGTTAAATTACAGGAAGATGTTTACCTTGTAAAGTGTTGTCATCGATGAATGACGACACTTTACTGCTAAAGTTAATTTAAATGACCTCAATTACATAATGGATGTCACTAATGCATTCCGTAGTAAAGCACGAGTATTTAGCTAGTATTATATATTAGATCGACCAATCCAAAGACACTTACAGCTTGTTAATATTTTCCTTTTTTCTACCAGCATAAACGACAAAGAAAGGCTATTTTTGAATTCACAAAAATTATCGAAATAAAATCATTAATGATTTTTTTCCCCAATATGCGAAAGGTGCTGTTTCAAAAAGATTTTCTTTAAATGTTTTTTGGTGCCATTGAAAATTTTAAAAGGATATCCATTCCTTAACATTATATATAGCACCTCCAGCAAAACTTTGATTTTGTCACTTCATATCTTATTACCCCTAAAATCCTGTAGCAAGTTTTAAATAAAAAATACCCTTTGTCGTTAACTTAGGTATCAAAAGATGGCCATTAGCTGCTTTTTTTTCAGCATTCATGGACATCTGAGCTTTCAATATGCTTGTCATGCGCAGAAGCTTTCTTAAAACGAAAAAAAAAACCTTCCTTGACTGAATTTTATATATCAATTTATTCAAATTTTTATCCTGAAAAGTAAGAGCGACGGAAGAGGTAAGAGAATAACGCGTCGCTGATGTTGGGCTATTTACGGATCTTTCAGAAAAAATGAGCTTTCAGCATCAGGTGAGGATTCTTTATGACGGAAATTTACTGAGCGAGAGATCTGTTTGAAATGCCTAAACGATAAAACTGAAAATTATGCAAAGCCTTGTTATGTCTGAAAATGGTCAGTTTGCTCACCTTCAAAAAAACGTTTGCGTTTATTACCTGGTAAATAACCAATACTTGAATTTTTGAAGGAAATTTAAATCACGCATTTGTTTTTGGAGAGTATTTCAAACATAAGTAGAGAAGTAATTCTGTAGCCTCTAAGGTAAAATTTATATAAATATATATATTCCCTTAATATTTTCCCACATTTTTTGTAAAATATTCGTTTTTTAGCACGTCTAATAGTTTTATTTATCTTGCAATAACGGTTACTTATTATTTGTTATTAATTTTATTGTTAGTAAAATTTCCATTATAGATGTTTCAAGTTAGTTCCTTTACTAAACATCAATATTTCTTTAAAAATTTTAATGACGTTGGAAACATTCCGTTTATTGCATTAGTATTTAATCTGGTCGTCAGTTGTAGTTTAACAAACGTTAAGGGACCTGAAAAATAAGCATTAAGTTGAAGAAATAGAGAAATTAAGGTTGCTACGTATAGTCTGAAAATGTACAATAACAGTTTTAGAATATATTGTATTTTTTAAGAGGATATTTTATTTTTTAATAAAGTTTTAACTCTCGTCTTATCAGACGAAATCAGTAGTATGCATACATGAGATCAGATTTCACCTTTGTTGAGCACTAAATGTATGTACACCAAAAGCGAATGTCCAGTGTTTCTTATACATATTATAAAAGGTATAAAAATGAAATAGGCATAAGGAAATCAACTGGATATATACAGACGGATTTTTTTTAATCCTTATATTTTAGAGGACATTCTTCAGGGCGGAAATTCATAAATTATCCCTTATCTACAAAGCCTTATTCGTGCTTTGAAAATAAAGGCTGAAGAATTCGAACAATTCTCAACCAGTTGGGAGGCTCTATGATATCCATGTCCTTTCCTTGCAGGAAATGTATTTCAAACGACGACAGTCTTGCTATATTAACTCGGGAAAATCTCTTTTTTTTTTTTTTCAAATTTTCATGCTTATAGGATTGCCTATATCCAGTTTGTTCCTGTTTTAATTATGTACTTTATGCAATTTTTACAATTATTTTAACGAGTTTAAAGCATACTACTCCGTACCCCCCCCCCCCCAAAAAAAAAAAAAAAAAAAAAAAAAAAAAAAACAGGCATTGGGTAAATGAACCTTTGTAAATGCATTTTGAACTGGATCCACTAACAAAGCGTAACAATAAAGCAATTTTAAATGAAAATGCTATTTCCTTTTTATCGGGTAAGTATAACCAAAATACTGAATACAGGCAATATAAAAAGGGTAAATCAAAGCAAAAGTATGAGATAATTTTTCCGGAACAAATAGGAAAAAAGTAGAATATTTTTCCAATCCGAAAGCAAATTAACATGATGCTAAGAAGTACTAAACTACGTACAGATAAGGAAGGTACAGTCAAGAGTATTCAAATTCTGTTTCACGCAAGGAATTTGACAACTTTTTTTTCCTGTACTTCATAAAAATAATTGGCGCAGAACCTGAAGTTTACACAATCTTAGTACATTCTGTGATTGTAAGAAGAAAAATTAATCCTGTAAGCATTTTCCTAGTAAGACACCAAACTATAGATAAAGAAAATGAAATTTCTATTTTATTTTGGTTTCATTCGTATTTGTTTAAAAAAACCTTGTTTCAATCCCTTCTTTTTCAATTATTATTACTCTGCCCATGTTATAAATATACGTACAAAAAGCTTCAGAAATTTAAATTTAATTAGAAAGCATAGCTATATCAACAAGAAAGTTTAAAAATTTAAAAACAATATAAAGTTTTTAAAACTATCATTTCCCCATGATAATTTTTTTTAAAAATTTTTACTAGTACATTGTTCCCTCTCCCCCCAAACAATAATTAATTTTTTTACAGTTTTTATTTTCATTTTCGAATGTGAAATATGGCATATCTTGTGGATATTGTTTTCTTACTGCTTTAAAGTTCACTTTGCTTCATAAATCCCCTTTATTTCAGCTCAAACGGAGAAGAACCAAATCTATTTGATCTACTTGTAGTACTTGCAGGAAAATAAATGGCAAAAGTCCATTTCGTTCGAACGTTGCTCTCATTTGAATGAATACAAGTCTAATAATCCTTTCCTTTTTTGTAAAGGAAGACCTTCGTTTAAGTAAAAAAAAAACGCTACACATGTATGAAGTATATTTTCCTACGGAATCACCCCAGCATTTACAAGAAATATTTACAATCGAGTGAGATAATAAATCTATAGGATAGAGTTAATATGTAACAAGACATCTTTGCTGAATTTACCTTAAGGGGACAGTGGACCTTCAAACCTAACTTTTTTGTTTTGAATGGATTTGCTTGAAGTTTGAATATGTGATTGCTACCATAGATATCTAAAAGTGGTTAAAATTTAATGATGAAATATTAATAATCTATGAATTATGAATTATTTATATAAAAAATTGGCCTAATTAAAAATGTTCCATGCGCATTTCTTTTGCACATAATATGATAATTTTTATTTACAGGATACATTATAGAACTAACAATGAAACTTATTGCTTATTTTAAGCATTCATCAAAAATATAAAGATAAAAAAATAATAATAGGGAAAACACCCATTTTATTACGCAAAATACCTATAAATAATCTTTTCAAGTACAAAATTTAGAAATTCTGAGCTACGAAGCATAATTATTTTCAATAAGATTTATTTAATATACAGTTAAGTGTATAAAACTATAAATTTCAAAGCAATGCGATAATTAGAAATGCGCCTGGAGCAGTTTGAATATACGTATGACATGAAAATTTTTATTTTGAGAAAAACCCATTTGAAGTTATTGTTATTAGTAACCACATAATGTCTAAATTAAATAAAAATGCTCATAACTAGGAAAGTAATCACAGAAATTAAAAATTATTTTTGCAACACATTCCTACTCGTCCGTAGTTTCACAATTCAATAAATTAAAAAAGTTGAATTTTTGGACAAATTTCACAATTTTGAAAGTCCATTGTCCCTTTAAATGAGACTTACCATCCTAAGTATACTATGTCATTTTTTACTTTTTTTTGTAAACGAATACATTTACTTTAATCAAAAAACGCTACACATGTTCAAAGTATAATGTTTTCTTACAGAATCACCCCATTATCAAGAAACAATTTATAATAGCCTGAGATTATTATCATAGGATAAGATTTAGTCAGAAAAAAACTACACATGTATGAAGTGTAATATTTACTTACCTAATCACCACAACATTTACAATCAAGTGAGTTAATAATCGATAGTATAATATTTAGACAGAAAATACTACACATGTACGAAATGTAATATTTATTTACGTAATCATCACAACATTTTTAAGAAACAATTTACAACTGAGTGAGCTAATAATCGATAGAATAAGATATATTCAAAAAACACTACACAGGTAAGAAATGTAATATTTATTTGCGGAATCACCACAACATTTCTAAGAAACAATTTACAATCGAGTGAGCTAATAATCGATAGGATAAGGTTTTGTCAGAAAACGCTACACATGTACGAAGTGTAATATTTATTTACAGAATCACCACATTTCTAAGAAACAATTTACAATCCAGTGAGCTAATAATCGATAAGGCTAATATATCAAAACTTCAAACCATTGTCACTAATTCAAAGGAAATATCTGTAGGCCCTCAAAATAAAACCGCTCTCCAACTGTCATATCTTCTTTTCTTCTCGAGACAATACCCAAATAAAGATAATAAAAAAAATGCAATAAGAAAAATTCCAGTAGTTAAGTGCACGATTTCTTTTCCTTTCTTCCTCCGTAAGCGTCTCATGTTTCGACGCCGATGTTCTTTTAAATTAGAAGGGGAGAAGGATGAAAGGTAAGAAGGTTTGTAAAGAGGCTTATTCATATATGAAATAGGAAAAAAAAAGAAGGAAAGAAAGTGACAGTCTCTAAAGGAGAGAGGGGGAAAAAGAGCCGAGATGGGAAGAAGTCGCTCAGGTGCCCCAGTGGATTGAGTTCCCAATGTCTTCTAGCGTGAAAATTGGTGGTTGATACGGTTGGGGGAACTATGTGAAAATCGGGAAGGAGGGGTGCCCCCTATAAATTGCACTGGATCTGGATTTAAGTCGGAGTGGGTGAAAAAGTTGGGAAGTGCGCTAAGCATCATCCGATTTTCTTCTTTCTAAATAAGGGAGCAAACGTTATTTAGTTGGTAATAAAGTTGATGGACAACTTAGTGTAGATGAAAAAAAAATCGCATGTAAGCGTTACATGTATTAAAAAAAGTTATGAAATTTAAAATGGCAGGGAGGGATTTGCGAACAAAACTGTTATTCATTAAGTGACAGCTTCTGTTAGTTAAGACCACCTTACATAAAATTAAAATACCTTTATCTTGAGTTAAGGATTAGTTACAGTAAAGTTACTGTATATTCAAAGCTCTTGTAATATGTATAACAATGACAATTATAATAATGAAGTATCGATTTTATAAAAATGCTGTTGAGAGAGTAGTCATTTGGACAATGGGACTAATACCAACATTTTTACTCGAGATGTGTCCTCAAGCGAGGTTTTTATTATGAGGGTGGTCCAAATGAAAGTGACACCTTTGTCTCAATGGTTTTGGTTAAATACCCAGAGCTTTGCGCTTGAAGCAGTATATAACATTGTATGTTACGATGCAAATCTACTATTGTCGGAAAGAGTCAGTATACTGTTTTAGCGTATTAAAGAAAGGGAACTACATACCATCGACACACGAATTCGTCCAAACAGGCCCAGTGAACTGTTATTCGATTTTCGACCGAAGGTGTTAGTGAAGCCGAAATTTATCGCCGTAAGCGTAAGGGGAATGTTTGTAGGCATGAGTGTTTGTCATAGTGCACAGTATTCAGATGAAGGGTCCAGGGGTAAAACGACTTTTCAGCCATTTTTACGAAAATGAGTTAGTTGTGCCATCTTGTAGCTTTCAAGGCGTACTAACACCACGTGCATTCATATTTGGGGCAGAATCACTTTAAAGCCGTTAAAAATAGCGATAAAGTTTCGGCATTCCATAGAAAAACCCCGTTACACCAACTTTCAAATTAGTTTTTCTCAAAACGAGGTTTTTGGAGTAAAGTGGTTTTACCCCTGGACCCTTCAGATGGTTTAGGTAATTTCGCACTGGATTTGTGCGCAAGGGATACGTCTAGACCTGCTCAGGCGCACTTGGAACTCACTATGGATTAGACACCCGTGGACAAGATTTGTTGAGGCGCTTCCGTACCCCACCCTCTTGCTAGCAATCCCTGAAAAAAGATTTTCAAGGTTTGCTAACGAGGCAGATCTCCGGGACGTCGTTAAATATTGGTTCCTCAGGCAACCATGGACGTTCTTCACTTAGGATATCCAAAATCTAGCAAGCAAAATTTAGTAGGACATTTACTTGTACTAACAAGGTTATAATGTGTAGCGGATATATAACTCATGCATCCCTATTATTTCCTTATGTTCACATATTCCAACCAATAAACCATTACGTAAAATCCAAAAACTCGCACTTTCACTAAGGAAACCCTTAAATATTAATGATTTGATTGGCCTGAAGCAAGAGGTTTTTTTAATTTTATTTTAAAAAATAAGTATATATATTTCATACAGAGAATTACACTATGATCTTTACCCAAATGTATCAATAATGAACAATGTAGGATATTATTGATTTCCATTAAGGCAGTGAGCTACGAGCAAGTAAACGAGAACATAAAATCAAAATTAAACCCACACAGGTATATTTTATGTAGATTCTAGCATGAATAAAATATCAAAGAATTACAACCTCAGAGTATTAATTATTACTGTTAAGAGTTATTATGATGCTTAACTTAAAATAGTTTCTCTTCTATACGCGGGAACTAAATGTATTAGATTTGCTTAGACAAAACTTTTGGAATACACAAAACAGGGACACACAGTTCCTTGAAATACTCATTAAAAATAAGAATGACGATTCCCTTGAAAGTTATTTTAATTAATGTAGTTGATCATCAGGCCGGTGAACATTAGGTTCTGATTGTCTCTATCGAGAGTCTAAATGAGAAGATCATGGAATTCTTTAGTATTAATACTAAATTACCATTGATATTAAATAGGAATTCTGTTGCTTCTCCTATTTATATCAAAAAGTTTTAAAACCTTCCATTTTGGGAATAGTCGATAGAGACAATCAGACCATATGTTCCCCGGAGAAATGAGGAACTATTTTAATTAGTTCAAAACTAGTTGTCATTCCAATGTTTTTAATGGGGATAAAAAGAACGGCGTGTTTCCGTTATACTTGTGCTAGAATCTTATGAGGCAATTTTTAAAAAAGGTATGGTGAATACTTAGTTTCAGCCTCATAGTTTCCCTAAAAACACGGCATAAAGCTATAAATATTCCTGGCTGTTTTGAAATATCCCCCTCAAACATGCAAAATCATCTATTGGTAGCTTATATATATAGGTTATTATCAAAATAATGGAAACACTGAGAAACGTCGTGAAAACCTTTATTAATACAGCGCAGGATCGCCTTTCACGTAATACCACCTGATTCAACTTCGAATTAGATTTTACAAGTCATGAATAGTGGTTAAGAATATATTATACCATTTTCGGGGGAAAAATCATGAAAGTTCCTGTAGAGATGCTATGGTGGATAACGATACAGATCACAGTGGTTGGATGATATATAGTCGGGGGGGGATTGTACAGGGCAAGATAAGATATTTGACTTTTTTATGCTCTTCAAACTAATAATTGATAAATTTAGCTGTATTTTTTAGGGGGATTATCATCCCGGACAAAGTCTTCCCCTGCAAGAAACAGTGTTTGCACCATACAATGGACAAGTGAGCTAAAATTTCGACATAGTCCTTCCCATACGATCTACCTTTTAGGTTTACAACAGGGCCTGAAGAAAACCATAAGATGCCCTCCCAAACCCTGATAGATCTACCTCCATGATTGACAGTTGAGATGAGACAGCCAGAATCTTACGCTTGTGTAGGTGTTCTCCAAACATACCCACGTCCTGTTTCAAGGAACAATGTGAATAATGATTCGTTGGACCAAATGCCGTTTTCGACATATTACTCGACCAGGATTTGCACTCGTGGCACCATTGTTGGAAACATTTTGTATTGGCATTTATTGCAAGTTGATTGGGAATAGCTACTCTTCCGTAAATGCTTTGTTTGTGAAGTTCCTTTCTACCTCTAATGGTTGATCCCAGAACATGCAGATGCAGATTGAACTCTTCGGTCATTTTGGTTGCAGTTGTTTTCTTTCTTTATGTCTCAATCCGCTTCAATACCTCGTCCGTATATTTCACTCAGCTCTCCGTTACGTCCACTATTCTGTTTATCAAAGAACATTTTTCCATGCACTGTATTTTATCATGACTTTCGATACCATAGCTCGATAAACACCCATTAACACGGGGGCTGCAGTAACAGATACTGCAATTAAAACGCGCTCTGAAAATTTGCCCTTTTTGCAAGGTTTGATATTTTACGGTCTTCCCCCGAAAAGCGCGATGCCCTCAACTTCATTACTGCTATCTGATAGTAGAATAATACATACAATATATTACATAAAAAATACCGGTGTCTAGACTTGTTTTTTTAAGGAATACGAAGCACATTCATAAACACCTTTAATATTGATAGGTGTTTCCATTATTTTGATAATCACTTATATATATATATATATATATATATATATATATATATATATATATATGTGTGTGTGTGTGTGTATGTATATATGTATATATAACTAGGAAAAATAACATCATGAAAATCATAAAATGATTAAAAGAATAATTTTTACTTTTAATCAGCTTATCATATAAAAGCAACATTTTCTTGACTTATACTAGATAAAATGCTCAATTTGATAACAATTCTATAAACTCTGTACATCCTATATTTAATTTAAATCACTATTTACTAACAAAAATAGTGAATAAAATCAAACACTTTGAAACCTGACTTTCAAAAGAGTCTAATAAACGAGAAATATCCAGGAATGACAGTTTCAGTTTCCTAATGACTTATCTGTCAGAGTCATTATGACGCATAAAACAACACGTACCTCCCCTCTGTCATGTTTCACAGCAATTAAAAGGGCCTCCCGTCGGCGTGTTAAAATGGACAGATGACAAATAGCTTCTGGAATCGGGGACAAAAAAAAATTATATTTAAATGATTTTTTTTTTCGTATACGCAAGTTGTTCTCTAATAATTTATTCTAATTCTACAGCGAAAGCGTGTTTGTCATTAGGTACCACCATGCGCGCTGTGTTATTATAGAGAGTAAAGTTATTTTTTTATGCTCGTCAAAAATTAAGAAAACTTTTTAATGGGTTTATTAAAGGAGCGTGTTAAATGTTTTGACTGGTGCCCGAGTAATGACATATCACTTCCATGGCTATAAATGTTTTCACTGTTGTAAAAAATTTATGTGCTTTCATCAAAGAAATACTGTTGAGTTGACTTAATAATTGTTACACGCAGGTTGTACTACAGTACCTTATAAAAATACATACACACTTCATTCTTTCTATGTATATATATATATATATATATATATATATATGGTTTTATTATCATGTACTATCCTGTGGAGATTATGTTCAGGAAGACAACTTCACCCGAGTAGTGTTCTTCTTATCCTAATCATTGAACGCAATTTAGAATTAACTGTTAAAATAACTATTGAAAATCTACACTAATGTCAATATGTTATTTCAGTTAAACAATTTGGAAATTAATAGTAATAAAACGTATTCAGTTTTTCAAAAAAATTCTAACTAAAAGTGATATACACTAAGCATATAAAACTTCATGCATGAAAATCCTATCTCAAACCTTCCAATTTTATCTCACCAGTTTCTGTTCGAGTCAGAAACGGCTTTCAAACAATAAAATGTAGGCCTTCTTCTAAATCCCTCCTCCTTTGTTTGGAACTCATTCATACATCATGAATTGTAAGGAGCAGAATAAATATATTATAAATATGGAGAGAGCCTGTACGCACTGTGTATTATCTGTTGAAGCATTTAATAATACTCCAACTTTTAAAATTTAATATATCACAGCACATTTTGAACCGGCTCGCTCACCACCTGGCACGGTGCAATTAGTTCGAGGGAGTGAACAAATGGAAAAATCTTATCCCCACCCATCTAGCCCCCTGTTCATTCCTTTGTTCCGTTCACAATAACCGGATTAGCCTTATGGAGTCAGTTCATCAAACGTGCCTTATTCTTTTGTCCTGCTCCAAAAATCATTTATCTCCCAGCTGGTTTTACTTGACTTCCCCCAGAAGTATGTGTGTATTTTAACTGGAATTTCAGTCTCAATCAGATGGAATTTAGAGAATAGTTATTTAAGTAATATGAAAATGTGTGAAAAAAAATGTTCCCCTTTGTGTGGAGAAGAACTAGAAAAAAAATATTTTTAAATGTGGGTAAAAAATTTGGACCGCCAGTGAATAAAATAAAAGGAATGCTTAGGTGAGAATAAGAATACACTTACATAAGTATAACATTGACTCCCTTACAGATAAATTATTCTTATATATATATGTAATTATTGCTTTCTATTTTATATTGTTTTGTATCTATGCCCGGTATAAAGAGCTTAAGTCAAAAAAAGTGATTTTTAGGTATTTGTTAGTATTGATAAGAAATAACATATTTTGATTTGTATAAAAGGCTTAAGTTTATCAATTTTGTATACAAAAGTACTTTTCTTCGTAAAAAAGACTCAAGTCGAAATTATTGTTCTGCGTTTGGTATAAAAGCCAATAACTTGGTATTTTTAAATCACAATTTTTGACTTGAGCACTTAATACTGGGCACCATAGCTATATATAGAGAGAGAGAAAGTGTGGTTGAGCTGTCAATATTAGAATTGTGCCATATAAAAAGAATATCATTTTTTACTTTCAAAAATACAATCGTTTTAAGATAAATAAATAAATATATATATATATATATATATATATATATATATATATATATATATATATATATATATATATATATATATATATATATATATATATATACTTCCAAAGTGAAATTTTGTTACATGAAATTTTTTATAGTCTTGAGGGTTAAATTAAAAATAGTTTTCTTTTCTGTCAGATGTAAACTGCAACCAATCTTTTTATAACAGATTTTGAGATTTATTATACGTCACTGCTTATTTTTTGGTTACTGAAACAAGAAAATTATTGGTTAATAAGTTTTGATATTGAAGTAATATAAAATTTCAAGAAAATACCAAATTTTCCCCTTTACGTAGAAAATGAGCAAACTAAATACTAAAAAATAACTATAAAAGTGTCTGAATCACCCTCCAATAAATTAAGTGAAAGGCGAGGAAAGAATAAAGGCACATAAATATAAACATTTCATTCTTTACAACGAAATTGTTGTTTTAGGGTAGTCGACATATTAATAGAGATTAGTATTGTTTTTTAACTTTTAAAAATGCGAGCACAATCGGTGTCAGATTCTTTCAAAATCTTTTAGAGTTAGGAGGGTTAATGTATAAAAGGAGGGTAAAGTGTATTACCCTTTATTTCAGAAATTTTATGAAAATTGTAACCGATTTGCTTATAATGGGTTTTAAGATTTATTATTCATCATTGCTTAAATTCTAGTCACAAGCTAGTTAAGGTTTTGGTCATAATCTGTTTTTTGTTGCCTCCTCAGCAATTCCCGAACACCTGACCTAAAAATAAATCCACTTGGATTTAAAATTCAAATTTAGACGACAAGTGAAAGAAAATTTTATGAAGCTAATAATGAGTGGTAGAGGGGTGATTTTCATTTTTTTTTCATGCAAAATTGAATAAATGATACTCTGTAACGGCTCCCTGTAGTACAGCTGAACACTGCCCGCCCAAGAACAGTGCCCTCTGGTGGCAAGCCAGAAAGAAACTTCAGTAAAACCAAGATGGCGACCCTAATGCATGTTTATGCGTTATTGTCCCTTGTTTTTCCTAAATTTTTTGTGTGTACCGTGTGTAACGTACTTTGTTAGTTAATAAATAATTGTTACACTATGTGACACTCTTTCTGAACCATTAACACTCCCCACAATTGGCACCCAACGTTCTAACGTTATTAAATTTTGGGAATGTTCTCTTGGCTTTCAGCGAATTTTAGCATGATATCCGCACCTGTCGGCTCGGTATTTTTTTTTTTTTTTTGCTTCTACTCAACCCAGTGAAGCGAATGTCTGCACCATGAAGCTACAGAGTAGCTTCTGTAGCTTCATGGTCTGCACTTATCGTCTGGTTCGTTGCGACAACAGATCGTTTGGTCAGAAATAAGTATCTTTTGTATTTTGTATATGTATTTTGTAGTATATATGTATAATAATCGAAATCGGTATTCTAAAGGTAGCCCTAGCTGGTATTTGAAACCGATAGAAAAGCAATCCTTGCTATATGAGAACCAACAGCGTTCTAACATTAATTCTGATTGTGCAGTATAGAATTTTGTTTATTTTATAGCATTTTGATTATTGTTGTACTTTCTTGTTAAAACCCATGTTTTCAAGTAATATAGGGCTGGAATTTTTTTTTAAATTTCGTTTTGATTTTGATTTTTGGTTGAATCTATCTTAATGTAAATTCTGTTTTGTTTTCAATACTGAAATTTAAAATTGATTTTGGTCTTTAATTCTAATTTGGTTTTTTGTTTGAATTCTTTAATACTAACTTGGTTCTGGTTTTAAATTTAATTTTGGTTTAAATTTTCCCTTTGTTTAAATTTAAGCTTGATTTGAAATTCTTAAGTGTAAACTTTGTTTTGGATTTGAATTTTGATTTTTATTTTGTTTTAGAAATTGAATTTTGTTTTAATTCTGAATTACAAACTTTTGAATTAAATTTTGTTAGGTATTTTGTTTAAAATTCTGGTTTTGAATTTCATTTAGAATTTTAGTTGATTCATCGCTATTATTGTTTCGATTTTGTAAGAATTCTATTATTACAGGATTGGCATGGTACTGTGTTCAAAACTTAATTGATTTTTGTGTAAACCTTTCATTGTTGAATAATTTAAAAGAATTTTTTTTAATTTTAAGAATATTTAGTAACTTTTGATTTTGTTTTGTTTAAAAGAGAAAGTAGGCATATTGTTTTGTATTCACTCCCTATGTTTTGTTTATGTTCTACCGATCTTGAATTACTAATATTTTATTTCAGCTTACACACTTTATACACCAGTTTAATAAGATATTGTTTAGGACTGTTACACCCAATTAGGACCTAATTTTGTCAGGACTCTATACCATAAGAGTTGTCATAGATTTCTCAGTGCCACACTGTTAGGATGGTATTTTTCAGTGTACAAAATTTCGTTGGAACTCTCCTTCTCCCCAATCCCCCCCTCAGGGAACAATGGCTTTCCTCGCGCGTGGAAAGGAGGATCTGAGGAACCTGGCTCAAGATTTTGCAGTCGATGTCGCTTCTGACATAACGGTCATCGAATTGAAGAATCTCATCGTCAAATCTGATCAGTATGATGAAGACTTTGCTAAAGAAAGATTGACTACTATCATTGAGGATAGAAAAGCTTAAGAAGCCGAAAGGGAACAACAAGCAGCCCTTGGCCTTGCTGAAAAGAAAAACGAAAAAAAACAAAATCAACGCTTCAAATTGGAAAAGCTGAGACTACAGTTAGAATTAGATGTATGGTGTGACTGGATCACCCCTGATGACCTAGTAGAAAAACTGGACACCTATGAAAATTTGCGACCAAGCAAAAAAGAAGTAAAAACACCATTCACTGATTCCAGAAAAAAATTTCAGCCAAAACAAAGGGAACAGCAAAGAACAACTTTTACAAGGAAAGGCCTCCCTACACAAAGTTCTAAATTTGGGAATGACCAACACCCTCTGTCAGGGGTCCCCAGTCACAATAGGCGAGATCCCGGGGTCCCCAGTCAAAGTAGGCGGGATCCGAGTTCCAATGACGGAGTTCGTGATAAAAACTCTGAAGGACTTTCAGACAACAGAACCTCTTTGTACTGTTATGGCTGTGGCGCTCCAGGCGTCATAAAGTCCAAATGTCGCACATGCACTCCTGTTGCGGAAAAAGGCGATGCAATTGCTTTAAGCTTAAACAATTCGAATTTTTACAGTTTTTCAATGGAAAGTAACCCTACAAGCCTCATTGAAGTTTTCATTTGTAAAGAACGAGTGGCTGTGTATTGGTACAGGTGCTACAGATTTTGTAGCCGGAGAAAAGTTGTACCATCTTCTCAAAAGTAAAGGCATGAAGTTTGAAGATAAAATAATTAATATGACATTAGCCGATGGACATGGTCAAAAAACAGAAATACTTACAACAATAGTAGACATCAGCGTTAAAGGAAAAGTAATCTCATCTGAAGTTATAGTGCTTAAAAATGCAAGGAATAACCGTACTCTTCTCGGTATAGACTTTTTGAAAGCTTCAGGGATCGTCCTAGATCTCCAGCAAAAACACTGGTATTTTTCTGAATCTCCCCAGAAATGTTATAGCTTCTTTGAAACGCCACCAAACATCAATGTTCTTCTAGCAGTACACATTGAATCACATCAATGTAGACTTCGTGAAAATGAAGGTCCGCATCTTTCTTCTTGCCAACGAGACGAAATGAATATTCTTCTTGAAAAATACAAAAAATGCTTTCAGCCAGGGGGAGAGCCAACACCTTTCATTGAACACTGCATAAAAACTGGAATCCATCTTCCTGTGGCAGTACCACCTTATCGAATGAATCCTACTAAAAAATAAATATTTAAGAAAGAAATTGACAACCTCTTGGCTGATGGAATTATCGAAGAATGCGAGTCGCCGTATGCCTCGCTAGTGGTTTTAATACCAAAACCTAATGAAACCGTACGCCTGTGTATAGAATATAGAAAACTGAATGCAATCACAGTTGCAGATTCCTATCCACTTCCTCGGATGGATGACTTGCTACACGAAGCAGAACCTACTGCTTTCATGTCAGCCATTGATCTTCGTGCAGGATATCATCAAGTGAAAGTTCATCCTGCTGATCAAGACAAAACAGCTTTTGTATGTACCTTTGGTACAAGGGTTAGCGGCGCGCTTTTCCCTTGGAGAAGTCGGCAGGAAAGAAATTCACCATAGGTGGTCTGCAGAGGGCGGAACCGGAAAAGGTCCGGTATTCGAGATGGTTCGAGAAAGGGCTGAGAAGAATGCATAAATAACGACGTGGTTGCGAATGAGAAGGAGAATAGACTTGGACTGTTGAAACGTCGCCACGCGTAAGGAGAGAGAGAGGGTCTCGTACGGACTTTGAATAATGAGCCCTGCTCTCATGAGTGTATTAACGTTCGTCGGAACGAACCTTTGTAAATGATTTATTTAACCAAGATTTTAATGTTTCAATAAACCAAATGTAAATAAGAGTTGGTTCTACAGTTATGATTACTTCTACAAGATAATGATTTGTCGGATCACGACCATAAAGCTTAACACTGATGGAACAAAACCTTACATCATTCGCACAGATGCCAGCAATTATGCTCTTGGTGCTGTTTTACTTCAAGGAGACACGTAAGACGAACATGTTATCGAGTACGCTAGTCGATTACTTACTCAGTCAGAGAGCAACTAATTCTACGACGGAGAGGGAAGCCCTTTCTGTTGTTTGGTCACTGAAGAAATTTCGTGGCTATGTAGAAGGATCAGAAATAACTGTGGCATCCGATCACCAACCTCTGAAATGGCTTCTCAGCCTCAAGTCTCCAACCGGACGACTTGCTCGATGGACACTCGAAATTCAATCTTTCAACCTGAAAGTACAATACGTCTCTGGGAAAGCAAATGTCCTTGCCGACATGCTCTTACGTCCAGTTTGCGAAGAAGGGAATTTTCAGTGTGAAGTATTGAACATTGCTGTTGCCGACATGCCTACAAAAAGTGTGAAGGATATGCGAGAATCGCAACAGTAGGCAAGGTTCTGGCAGGCAATCCTTTTTTTCAATTCCTACTATTAGTTCACACTCAAATTTTTTCTTTGTTGACCTAAGTAGGAATTAACTTTAAAATTTTTTTTTTACATATTACTTGTTTTTGTTTTATTTTCAGAATTTAATTGAAAATAAGAGCATTTGAAAATCTTGCACTGAAAGCAAGAAAGTGAATGAAAGTCTAGTACTGTATGTGCTGAAGTATATACAGTCTGATAAAAATAGTTCTATATCTTTTTCAAAACAAATATGATTACTTTTAATTATACAAAACAAGTACGATTACTTACACATCTTAATTTTTTATTTTTATTTTCTAGGCTTTAAAACATATTTTAATAAGTAATTTCGTGTTTTCAAATCAGGAATACTGTATTCAATGCAATATTTTAACATGAACCCATACAGATTCCACTTTCAAACTTATACAATCATTTCAGTACTATATAAAGTATTATTAAAAAAAAATTGAAAAATTTTCAAGCGGCGCATTTTGAAAAATTCAAATTTTAAATTCAAATAAAATAAATTTTTCTAAGCCCTAATTGTGTTATATATCATTGAAAAAGTCTTGAAAATTGCTTTAAAATGCCACCAATCTTAGCTCTCTAGCTCTTATTGTTGAATTTTTTTGGATAATTGAATTAAAACACAAGGAGTGCGGTAACGAAGAAGTGAAAACATTCTTTCACTTCTGAATGTATTTGATTTCGTAATGTCATTTCGTAATGTATGAATGATTATATTTGGATGTAAATATATTTATACATAGCATATTTATAAATGTATATAGCGTAATACATGAATATATAATACATTTATATTAAATTGAAATAGATTGAATTTTATTGTTAAATTTGAATTTATTCTTATTTATTGAAATAGACTGCAAAAATTTTTTGCACTTGAGTAATTTGTATGATTTTTTTAATCTGATTTTCTTTAATTTTAGTGACGCTATCTACTGGAAAAATAAACTAATAACATAGGTTTATAATTGAATCATCTTTCCTTTTTTCGTTGGCTTTGCAAAATATGAAGTAACAAATTTAGCATTTTCAAATTATTAATTAATAAATAAGTAAAAATTATTGTGGATATTTGAAGAAAGTAAATTTAAAATTCAATAATATACTTATTTCAATTTATTCATTCATTTATTTAGTTAAAATCTCTTTAAATCTTGTGTTATATATGTAATTCAGATTTTAAAACATACTAAATTGCGTAGAAGTAAAAAAAACAACTTATAATAAAAAGATTCCTATGTATGTCAACAGATGGCGAAACTGATGCTTTCGTCAAACCGGCGATTGAGTGCCCAAATCGTGGGTCTTTCAGAATATGCGTCCAGGCAGCAGCCCGGATTGAAGTTAGGAGCCAGAGGGGGAGATTGTAACGGCTCCCTGTAGTACAGCTGAACACTGCCCGCCCAAGCACAGTGCCCTCTGGTGGCAAGCCAGAAAGAAACTTCAGTAAAAGCCAAGATGGCGACCCTAATGCATGGTTATGCGTTATTGTCCCATGTTTTTCCTAAAATTTTTGTGTGTACCGTGTGTAACGTACTTTGTTAGTTAATAAATAATTGTTACACTATGTGACACTCTTTCTGAACCATTAACACTCCCCACAACTCTAATATATTTGTATTCAAATATTCTTTGTATAAAATAAATAAAATGTGGTTTTCTTTTATAAATATAGTAGATTTCTTAAGCTATAAAGCTACTGATAGTTAAAGTAATCCTTCAATAAGGGACTGAAAATGAACAGCAGAAATTAGGGCTTTGTTAGAACTTTTTCCATGTAAGCTCCCTTTGAAAAGCTCTGTTCCAAGCCATCTAAAAATTCAGTGTCTTTTTATGCGCATTTGATTCGAGTAGCATTTTCTTCTTGATAAATGAAAGTCTTTCTTTTCTACTGCCTATTTTCTTATATCTATTCATTGATCCAGGAATAAAATTTGTGAATCTTAGTTCATCATAATTTCTCTCTCTGTCTCCTTTGTACTTCCTAAATCATTTTTCTTTCAGATTATTACTATTAGTAGGAGTAATACTGGAGGACATATAAGGTATATTTGACGGGAACACTAATCAAAATCACGGAAACTTAAAGTTTCTTTTTAAAATCAAACATACAGGTAAGCAGTGGAATTGATGGAATTTAAAAGAGATAATAATAAAAAAATTTAGAAATGAAAGTAAATCACAGCTTTAAATGTGTGCAAAGATACTTCCCTGGTTAACTTAATAATTTTGTTAGTTAGTTCAGAAACTCAGTACTGGTGTTGATTATAGGTTGTAATCGACACTGAACTAATAACTAACACACACACTAAATCTATTTGTTTGAAGAAAATTTAGCTTTAGTACTTATTTGCTCGTACATTTGAACAATTCAAAAACTCTCTAACTTTTTAGTCAGTGAGTGCACATGCTTTGTTTATGTTCTTCATTCTTTTACAGTTTGAAATAAGCATCTGTGATATTTTTACTCAAAACATTGATGATACTGTACAATTAGTATCGAGAAAACGCTTAGTTGGCGTTCAGAATGAAAAAAAAAATGAGGAAAATATGAAGAAGTATTAAATTTTAGCTGAAAAGATCATTGTTCTTTTCACAGTTTTTTCAAGGTGCTTTAGAGAATATGTCGACGATCTAACCCGTATAGATAACGGTCTTGGTTTATGCGATTTGAAGAGAGAGGCATTGGAGATAAACAGTAAATAATATTCCCCCGCGTAGTGCTATCGAACCTCCATGTGAAAAAACATATCTTCGGTAAAGTTCAAACATTCACTGCTTGAAATCATCAGAATATATCCCAAAACTCAACAGTAGGGTTTATATTCCTACATAGCAAGACAAAGTCTTCCGCCACAAAGAGTCTTTGTAGCTTATTGGGGCTAAAAAGCCCACAATCCATATGAAGTTGACTAAAGTCCATTTTATTTGCGACCGTTTCTCTTCCGAAATACGAGGCAATAGATTTCAAAAGAACGTCGGGGATTATGAAGTTAAAAGCGTGGCTTTTGTATGCCTTTCAAATTGTTCAAAAACTTTATTTAAGTCAGCAAGGGCTACCTTATATAAGTTTATGTATATATTGATCCTAAAACTGATTCTTTATTACGGAAATCTTCATTGATCATCGTGTATACTTTCCCGGACGATGGTTGAGTGGTTAGAGCACTGGCAATCAGTACCAGAATCTGGGGGGGGGGGGGGATTCGACTCCCACTTTTGGCATGGATTATTGTAGCCGTTTGGAATCGGCTTTAAGCATTAGGTCCCGGTCAAATAATCCATCGTGTAGCAAAATTTACGAATGCAACGAGTTCATCACACGTAATTTGGCAACCATAAATAATAAATCAGAATCCCGGTCTAATAATTCCTCGTGTAGCAAAAAAAAAAAAAAAAAAAGAAGAAGATCGTAGCGCTTTCAACCAAGCCAAACCACCCTGTCTAATTTAAGAGAACAAAATAATTTACTTCAGACTTCTTCCTGTTCGTATCTTTTACCATCGCACAGCCGTCATTAATGATACTATGACCATCTTAAGCCTTCCTGTTTTCGAGCGGAGATGTTTTCTTCATATACCTGCAGTGCTAAAATTTACAAATGCAACGTGTTCATCCCTTGTAATTTTCCAAACTTAAATAATAAATCATAATCCGAATGGAAGGAAAGTCAAACTCTTAATTGCTACTGCTGAAGGTACATTGTGCTTGGAACAAAGCCGCATGAACGAGCAGACGCAATAAATAATTTAGAGGATAATTTGAAACAATTTTTACTAACCGGCCCAAGAAGGATAAAAATATTAATGGCATTATCAAAAATATAACGCGTAAGCATGGGCATGAAAATTAAAAATATTATTTTAATAACGGGACCGTCGAAGATAATTCTGGAACGCTCAAACACATTTCAGACAAGCAGCTGAGACTCGGTATTGTTTTCAAAGAATTATAAAATTGTTTTCAACAAAAGCAATTTCAGAAATCAATCTCCTTTCCTTTAAATAAAGTTTACGTGAAATTCCTATTTGATTTTAAAAACGCTTATTTTTTCAATCTAGATTGAGCAATTATTTTCAGCGATTACAGTCAAATGCTTAATTGAATTAAGAATATTTTGGATTTTTCTTCCACATAATTTAAGGAATTGCATTCAGGCATTATTTTAAATGGGAAAAAAATCGCAAAACTATGTACGTGTGTTCAGAGTCAAGGAGAAAAATTCCATTAATTTCAAGAGTTTTTCGATATCTTTCTCAGCTTGAAATCGATATCGAATAGTATTACAGATTCAGTAGTAGTATTCTTCTCCGATAGATCAGTGTTTTTGACTACCCCGGTAATTTATCAGAACCGTTTTCTACATAAATGTATATATATATGGTATTATTTTAATGTTACTCACGTGATTCTGATGGAAATGACTAGAAATTGCCAAAAGCCATTACATACCTAGAAGAAATAAGAAATACATGTTAATAATGATATTATATTCACTAACATATGATGTTAAATTATGTTTAAAATATATGTGGTTGAGATTAAAATGGAGCCACAAAATATAATCTTTTTAAAAAGTTATTAGTATTCATGATATTAAATGTTTTTTTGTATTTTATGACACTTAAAATTTGTTCATGAATAAAGATAATTTAGGTAACTCCCTTGTGATTAAATTGAAGAAAATTAAAAGACTTAGTATAAATACTGTTAATATTTATTAGTTTTTTTAGTAAAAATATATTTTTAGTATAAATCAATTACTGGAGAAACAATTATTGCATAGATTTATGCTGATTCATATATATATATATATATATATATATATATACGCATGCATGCATGCATGCATGCATACATACATACATACATACATACATACATACATACATACACACGCACACACACACACACACATACATACATACATACATACATACATACATACATACATACATACATACATACATAAGAAAGAGGTAAGCAACGATAAGTATTCCTACGTTAATAACCCGTGGTAGTTTTGTTAGAAGAGACTACCTGAATTTTTTGTAAATTTTATAAATAGTAATGGAATATATACGGTTGGTTTATACGTAGGGAAAATATGAGGTTCGAATCATTTAAATTTTTTTTTTTGAAATTAAAAAATACTCGAAATTATCAAATGACTTTATGTCAATTTGATATTTGTTGCGTATATCCTTATCAATATTATACATGGGGCTTGAGTCAGTATTCGCAGAAAATATATTATTTTATTTCAGACAGTGCTGATGCTAGTGTTAATTTTATCTAGTTTATTATTGCTAGGCGCCTGCCAATGTTCATTTAAACTAATATTTCGTAAGATTATCGGGAAATGTTTCCTACCGATCAACAGCTTACACTGAATATGTAGCTGAAATGGCTCGTCATTAACTAAAATGAGCCTCGCAGAAACATTGAACTTAAAAGTTAGATGGTTAAAAGCTTTATAGAAGAGACCGCACATCATCTCAGAATTGCGGATTCAACACCGAAGTGAAAACTTTTAACACTGAAAACTGCACTGAAAAAACTTCTGTGATAGACATGTGTTTAGCTTCTTAAATCTTTGATTCCAATACGTTTATCTATTTGCTATTGGAGTGGTTTATTGGTTTCAAACCTCTTCATGTAGGTAGAATGCATTACAGATGAATAACTAAGAACGAACTCAATGATATAAACACAGTTAACATTAATACATCACAATACTAAAAAGACGCTAGCCACATGGAAAAACGAAACCATTGTTTTAGGCCAAAACAGCAATTTTAGAAATTGTGAAGAATAATTAAATTATATGTAATAAAATTTCTTTGGAGTTTTATAACTGGTACACAAAGAACGAGAAACCATATATATATATATATATATATATATATATATATATATATATATATATATATATATATATATATATATATGAGGCGGTGAAAGGCAAAGTGGTGTAAGTAACATTTTCAACATTTTTT
Source organism: Dolomedes plantarius (assembly GCA_907164885.2). Classification (NCBI taxonomy): domain Eukaryota; kingdom Metazoa; phylum Arthropoda; class Arachnida; order Araneae; family Dolomedidae; genus Dolomedes; species Dolomedes plantarius. Next base: position 138,006,638 of record OU015497.1, on the reverse strand, counting down.
ATTTGAGGGCAAAAATGTAATCTCCAAGTTCAATTTATAGTGGAATAGCAAATAATTATTATTTGCATTATAATAATTATTCTGAATTATAATTTGTTCAATTTATAATGGAATTTTTTTTAGTTTTTGCAGTAAAATGCTTTGGACTTACACCACTTGACTTACTGACTTATATATATATATATATATATATATATATTTCAAGAACGGAAGGTGGAAACAAACATGAAATATTTATCTACAGTATTGTATGAACAGTAAACTTGCATCCTAACTTATGACTTGCAATATCATGTTTTCTTTGTATAAGTAAGCTGAAGGAACTTTGTAGGTATTCTCTTACGGAACAACAATATGGTCAAGTGAAGCCCAGACTTCAGGCTGGAGATATTTATCCATAAAATATAATATAACCAGTTATTCTTAAAAGTACATTTTATTATTTTCAGTTCATTCAGCAAGGTGAGTATGCACGAGGGAGTATCTAATCTACTTAGGACTACAACCAAACTACTTAGGACAAACTACTTAGGACTATAACTAGTGGATCTAAATGGCAGAAAATGACCCGGATTTAGTTTGTTTTTGGTCTATTTATCGAGTCTTGAAAGTGAACATGTCACCTAACTTCAATTTTCATGGTCCATGCCTCGTTTGGTTTCTTTCGTAATGGATATTGGAAAGGGATTGCGATTTTTGCATTACATTTCGAGTTAATCAAGGGAAAGTTAGCAGAAAGACCCTGGCAATGATTCAATATGTCTTTCATACTCTAAAGTTTGGTTCATAGTTACTGCTTTGAAACAAAGTTAAAATAGGCCTGTCTTGAAAGTTTAGCGTTTCCAACACCCTAAGAAACCAACAGATCTAAATAGAAATAAGTCTGATGAGATTTTATTTTGACATTCATAATTTGTTCTGACGAATTTCCTCAAATAATTTGTTTCACCTGGATAGACTATTAATTTCAACCATTGAAATGGAATTTAAAATAGCAGTAACAAGATGAATGTCCATGACCCCCAAATTTTTGGGATGATCAGCAACCGGCTGCTTCAGCACGATAATGAATTATCTCCTAACGCATATGGCACTCATCTTTGACATCCTGTTATTTCTATGACAGTTCATCAGCATTATAATTAAGCCAAAAAGTCACCAATTTAACGTCATAGAGGATAACGACAAAAAAAAACCTCACTGATGGTAATCAATTTTCTCGTTGAAAAGGAACTCCAAGATAAGATTTAAATATGAAGATAAGGGTGGGACCTACGTAACAATGCGTAGAAAAACTATTCGTAGATAAGGAATACACAGCTTTATAATATTCACAATTGAAAACAATAGTGACAACTAGCGTCAAGCTGATTCATACTTCTTCATTAGGTAGAAAAGTATATGGTTGGATTGCCTCTATGGACAATTCTCAAATTTTATAAATTTTACTGACAGACAATCCTACTTTATTCTTCTCGCCCTGATTAAGAACTTCTATTTGGTTCTAAACTAGTTGCAACCCTTAATTTTTGTTGTGGATATCTAGAAACTTTATTCCTTTTAAACATTTTCCATTTTAAACTTTTTAAGTTTTATGTGAGTAATACTTCTTAGTTAGGGGCTATGGGTAATTGCTTCAATAAAATTAACTGTCAGATACACTTTTTAACAAAATCACTAATGAACTAATTTTTTTATTTAAAGTGCAAAACATGTTTATGACGTCAAAACCTACTTTCGCAATTGGGTAGTACGGGAAATTAAAAGCGACGTTTTATTTCTATTTTGAATTTCCTGTCCTGTTGTAACAAATATTAGAAAAACTTCCGTTCTTTTTAACTTAAACTCATAAATGTAAAAAAAAATATTTAAACAAAATGGAATGTAAATACCCTTTTATACGCAATATAAATAAATTTTAAATGTAAACATATAAGGTGTATGGTTAAAAGTACTTTGTATTATGGTAATTTACCTTCTCTTTCCGAAAATATTTATACGTTTTGTGTCGCACATCTTGTATTTTTATTTTCAAAGGAAAAGTAGTCAACAGAAAGAACTAAACTTGAGATTTATGTCGTGCGCAGCTTTCTCGAAATCTGTTTAAATTACAGCAAATTTTTGACACCTTATAAAAGTAAAGCTTCTAGCCCTATTGTTGTTTCAACGGTTATAACACAGAAAAGAAATACGTAGAGTGTAGCAGTATATTCTTTATTTTAACCATAAAAAACGTGTATAGGGGAAAAGGTCAAGCACATTGTACATTTTAATCTTAATGAATCATGATTAAGCCAACAGTGTTCATTTAGTGTTCTATTTATGACAAAGATTGAATATTCAAAACCGTTGGTTTAAAGCATACTTTACAATGCAACTCCATTCAAAATTTGTTTCTTTTTCAAATATATTCTTTGATTTAACATCACACACAAATATGTATTTATATATGATGCGTATGTATGTACACATATGTGTGTGGAAGTGGTTAGAATGCGGAAATTACACTGATAAAACTTTTATATGCAAATTCCTTTCGTTTGACCAACAGTTTCATTGCAGATATTGTCTATTAAATATAGTGACAAACAAACAACAGCTTAAACTATCCCTAAAGCATAATAAACAGCCTCTAAAACTAATTTGTATCAAAGCTGAACTGTTTAAAGTTTGGCAAATACTTACAAGTTGACAGCTGGGGCGTTACTGTTCCTATCAATTTTGAGAAAATGTTACTTTTAGAAGCTTTTAACAGACACCTAGAAACCTATTTTATGCAATTAACAACAGTTCTGCCTTGCAATTAACAAAATGACGTTCCATGGAGCAACATATTCATAGAATTCATTAAAATATACGTGATGAACCTATTCATGGAATTCATTGTATAAAATGCGAGTGTGTGCGGTTTCAGCTAAATTTAAGGCTTCATCGATTTAATTTTTTGAATCCTTATTTCAGGCTTAAATATAAGAATGTTATGGTTTAAAATGGGAAAAAAATAAGAAACTCTTGACTAATAATGGAAAAAAGGTAAAGAGCTCTTGGCTACTATTTTAATCGTAATGAAGAATTACGATTAAAATAGTTACAACAATTTTAATCGTAATTATTTATTGGCTTCGATTAATAAATAATTACGATTAAAATTGTTGCAACTTTTGTAAAGTTATTTAAGAAAATGTGGCTTTTGTTTAGAAAAAGATCCATTTCTATCATACAGATAGAACTGGTATGTATGAAGCATTTTGCATAGGTTTTTACCACCTAGAAAGTAGTTTTTTTTTCTTAGTTTTTTAAGACTGATCTGACCTCAATGACCGTTCAGTCAAGACTGAGATATGAACAAGGTACGAAAATAACTTTTTTTATATAAAAAAGAATTATTATAAATTATTATCATTTTAAATTAAAATTTGCTAATTATATTAATATAATAAACAAGTAATTAAATTAATATAATTTCTATATTACTATTCTATTAATCATTATTTGTTTATTGCCTTTAATTTTTATTATTGCCGTTCAGTTTAAGTTTTATTATTGCCGTTATGCACACTATAGACAGTCTTTTTACTGATAGTATTTAAAATATTAATAATAATTATTATTTTTAATAATATTTATCATTGCTGTTATTAATTTTTTTTTCATTACCCGACTGCTTTGCAATGAAAGAGGTTGATTAGTCATTGTGGGCCACAATTTTCTTCTTTGCGGGACGCATTTCTATCCCTTAACGATGGGAAAACCTCTTCTAAAAATATATTCCACGTTAAATGAAAAAAAAGCAAGGAAATTGCGATTAGTACAGAATCTAATCTTCCAAAATTTAAAAGCCTCTGTCCCCTTGGAACTTAGACATTTTATGATAGTAGGAATAAATGGTTATGGCGAAAAAAGCTTTGGAAAAATATGAGTAAAAAACCATCAAAGAAATCGATATACTTTATTGAAGCGCAAATTGCTATAAGCGCTTAGGAAATTTACACAATAGTTTGCCAACAGTATCACTGCCGAATTTTTTAGAAGACTAAAAAATTCCTTGTACATGTTATAGCGTTGAAGCATTTTACAAAATTACGTCGATGAATTTAATCGATGGGCGGAAGAACGTGGTGTGTTGTTTCATTTTTAAAATAATAAATCTTTTGGTTCAAAAGTTTAAACATATTGCTTAGGTAAATTATTAATAGTGAGGCTATTATACAGTTTTATACTTAACTATTAAAACTGTCATAGATTAGCACGATGCAAAGGAAGAAATATACCTCTCTGATCCACCCCAAAATTTCCTTTTTTCAAAATTGTAACATACAACGTTCTTAAAGACATCGAGTCAATTGCTGCTAAAACTAAGAAAATACTTAAATTAGATTTATTAATTTAAAGGTTATTTTATAAATCTTTGTGCCTAAACAACAGTAAGGAATTGACTGGTGATTTGAGATTAAATATGATCTTTTAGCACTAGAGGATACACTTTAAAGTCGAATCAGAGAGACTATGTGAAACTATTCTGTTCGCATATCTTCAACCCACTGGATCTGGGGAAGAAAGTGAGCGTGCTAATCATTCGTTCGTCTTCTAGTCATGAAGTATCAAAACTTAAAAAAAAATATATATATTAATATGAGCTATTAAAAAAGCTATTAAAGTTATAAGAGCTATTAAAAATATTTATATAATATGACAGTATGTTTATTAAAATCTTTCTGTATTTATAATTATTTATTTCAATTATAAACAGATAAAATAAATTTGCGTTTGCATATTTATCAGTACATAGACAGGTAAATGGAAGCGATATAAACTCGTGATGTTGAATCATGTTTTAAAAACAACTTTTGCTGATTTGAGCGCATGCGTTAAGGGACAATTTAGCTAGTTAATTCGTTTATATTTAGGTCATAATTTGAAATAGGGGACTATGTTTTACTGAAACGGGAAAATTCAGAAAATGCAGTAATTAATAAAGTTGGAACGTTATTATTGCTTGCTTGCACGCACACACACACACACACACACACATATATATATATATATATATATATATATATATATATATATATATATATATATATATGTCATAACTTAAGTTGGGAAGGGAATAATCAATGTAAATTTAAGGGGGCTTCGAGTTTAAATTATTTTCAGAGCGCGGGAGAAATTTATTGGGGTCGGCCGTGTGTCGCCGTGTTCTCCAAAATGTAAATGGCGAACATTTAAATTGGATGAACCTTGGATCAGTGGTCGTGTTCGAATGAAGAAATAAACTGCAATAACTCGAACTGATGCATGTTCAATGTTTACTGGATAACTTCTTGCTACACAACCGGATAACCATGACTGCCATAATTTGTAATATGACGGGTGTAATAATACTCTCGACATATATATATATATAGATATATATATAAGTAAAACACTGTACATTTGTGTTTAATCTGAAAATCCGTTCATTCACGGGTAAAGACGATATTTTTAACATTTTTTTTTCTTAAAAAAAATTACAAATTTCTTAAAAAATTATTTTCTTCAAATTATATAGTATAAGAGTGGAAATATCCATTATATATCTTCACAACATACCTTTGTACTTAAAGACAAACTTCTGCAAGATTTTTAGAATTAAGAGTGGTTTTATAGTTGAAATAATAAAGGAGTAAGATAAAGGTTTCTCATAAAGTTGTAATGACATTTTACAACTTTAAGAGTTATTTTTATCTATGCTTAAAGTGAGTCAGTTAAGGAAGAAGTACTTATTGAATTATACTTTAAATGCCAAATATTCATCTTTTTATCATATTGAAATAAATTATTGTCAATTTGATATATATATATATATAATACATAGATATGAAAAATGTTTTCCTTGCAGTTGTTCATCAGAGCAAGCGAAATTTTGTTTTGAGTGAGGATATATGTATCCTCGACTGAAAAAAAGACTCACTGTACTTTCATTGGATACTTTATGTAATGTCTTAAAACTTTCATTAAACTTCTAACTCTTTGACGGATACGTCGCACATTAACCTCTGAAAAATATACCAGCCAAATGTATTTTATGCTCAAATACAGTTTTTTAAGTCGAAAACCTTGGATAAAAGGAGTGCATACATCACGTATTTTTGATACTTCTTTCCCGAGAAATATTTTTATACTTAAACAAGTATATACCTAACTTTATCTCGCAATATTTTCTCTCACTTGCTAAGAGTATAAAGAGAGCGAAGGCTATAGAAAGAACTAAATTAGAGATTTATGTCTCTCCAGCACATACGGTTTATTCTCCATCCATTTATATTAGATCCGATTTTTACGAACTTGTATGATGTAAGATACGCATTTTTGTTGTGTTCTAGGAAAGCAGAACTATGTTGAAGCAACGAATGAAGAAGAATGAAACCTGGCTAAAGAATGAAATATGCGAGGTAGAGGTAGATATTTAATCATAGTCACATTAGAGGATATTTTTCAGACTTTTGCTTAAAATAAATCAAGTCTCCTAAAAAAGTAATTTTTAACTATGTAAAAATGTTAATTTTTCATACACTTGGCAGAAATTGAAATAATAAAAATAATAGTGTGATTATTTTTAGCATGGTAATATCAAAATCAAAAAGATCTTGGTGGCATTGCAGTTTAAATCCTCATCATGTGTTAGTCCAATTTTTCCTTCTCAAGCAGTGTGTCGAGAAAATAGGTTTCTTCTTCTTCAAGTACTATCTTACAGTTTTTCGTTTTTCAAATACGGTAATAAAATAAAACTTTAATTAAAACTACTATTCATTAAAATTCATCTTTTACAAAATGCGGTATTTACCACTAATGTAAGAACGGCATCTCTAATTTTTGGAATGATCGTTAACACACATAGTGTTATCCCTAAATCAAATTCTGATTCACAAGTGTTTCATTATATGCCTGAGGAATATCGTACATTTCGAGGCGTCAAAGCACAACATCTTCGATGAATTGCCTCGACTTGTTTCTGCTGTCAAGTATTCTGTTGACACAAAACAATTACTTAATCGCAGTCCAAGATTTCAGATTTGCTTTCTTTTTAATTTGAGTCAAATAATCTACATATGCCTTTTGAGCATTTCGGCAAGTGTAGTAGAAAATTTGCTGAAAGCTGAAAGGTGTCTGACAGTTGCGATAAAAAATTAAGCAAATTTTGATTCGCAACTAAAAAAACTAAGATTTTATGTTTTATAACAAAACCTTCATATTATTATGCCACTAGTAACTATCAGAAAGATTTCCTATCAAGTGTCTTCTCTTGGTATGGACGTCTGCACCCGTTCGGAATTTGCTTTAAGCAGTAGGCCCCGGTCTAATTTGCCCTTGTTCAGCAAAAATTGACCGTAGCGCTCCAAACCAAACCTATCAGATACCAGTCTAAGGTAAATAAACTAACGAATATTAGACATTCAAATTAAAGTCATGTTTTTAAATGCTAGAAACATCTTATCTTTAAAAATATTTCGTACAAAATACAGAAGTTATCCCAAATTGAACTTCCCCACCATCTGTGCTTTATTAACACAACTATGGCAATGACATAAAAATACCTTTTTACTTCCATTTTATGAAACTATTTGCCTTAACAAGTTTTTATTCACTTAACGTTTGAATGACTTTTACAAAAAGAAAATGGAAAACATGAAACATATTAATATCACATTAAATATATTACGAAACGTCATGTGCTCCTTTACTCCAGAGAGAGCAGGACTTCTATGAGTGCAGCGTTACAAAGACATTAAATAGATGAGAATAAAATTATAATTTTTATCAGAGAATCACAGAATTCTTTTCCACATCCATTGTCTTCAACCATTAGCTCTTATTCATAAAAATATTGGCAATACAGGATGTATGCTATAGTAATGAATCATTATCTTAATAGTGAATTTTCATAAATTGTTGTTGTTTGTAAGGATCTTATTGTCATAAAGTCGAGACAAATTTTAATTAAATATAGAGAAAGCGTTTAATCATTTATAGCTAATGTTTGATCCAAATGAAGTTAGAGAGCATTCCTAAAATCATATCAAAAGACAGTATAAAAACTAATGTATATTTTGATAAGAAATTGAATCAGGATTAATTTCCATATTTTATCCAACTATTCACATAAAATGTATATGGCATTTACATATTACTTAAACTTAAAAAATGCTGAGATTCGCCATATTTGCTTCTCTTGGTTTCAGTAATATTCAAGTTTAGTTTAAAGGTACATGAAAAATTCAAGAAAGTATAAACTTGAGGATTTTTGATAAAAACCTTGGGAGGAATAAAAACTGACGTTTTCAAGCTGCCACAACATCTATCTGGCAGAGACAAATCTGGGTACATTTAAAACTATAAAAATGAGGAGGAGTATGGCAAAGAAGCCTCTAAACGTTTTAACCCTTTCAGGGGCAACAACCTCCATGGTTTGCACGGTGCAGATTTTTTTCCTATTTTTTTAACCTAAAGAATCTTGAAAAATTTTGCAACTAAAGGTTGCAAAATGTTTTTACTTCTTTAAACTGATAACAGATGGCAGTACTAGCCATTTCCAGCTCATTTAACTGGAATACATTGAATGCAAGTGAAA
>OU015497.1:137920527-137993027 GCA_907164885.2 Dolomedes plantarius | reverse complement strand
TATTCTGTTTCACAAAAATAGCATTGAACGAATAATAATTCATCTTAACTTTGAAGTAATTTGGTGGAAATGAGGCTTTTACAAATATCCTAGCTTATTACACCTTTGCAGGGTGGCCTACAATAGGATATGACAATTATGATATTCTAAATAACAAAAAAAAATTAACCATCACTGCATTAATAAAACCTTAGAATACATTAAATTAATATGGATTTTTTAAACTTGGTTTTAGTATAATTAGACAGCAGAGAGAGCGATATCATCTAAAATGTTGATTGGATTATATGGATATTGCAGAAAAATTTCAATATTATAAATAGACCACTATTGTGCCCAACGAGATGCTATGCGTATTTTCTGAGTGTTGGTCAATTACGTTGACAAATGACACCCGCTCACCATTCTCCATAAAATGTACTGAAGATGAGCACTGTCCTTTTATATACCTCTACGGCACAATCACACTTTACATAGTAAATTCACTTTACATAATTCCTGATGTTAAGTGTCTGTAATTAATGGGGGAATTGCTAGGATTCATGAACAGATAGTAAAACCCCCTAGTCTGTTATAAATATTTTACACATACTTATGAAGAAAGTGATAAGTAAACCACTACAATTTAGCTAAATTCCATCTATTTTTGCTAAGGATCTGATGCCTTTAAAATCGGTCTTTTCCTTGTTGCAGCAGGGACCGTTCAAACAAACTTTACATTGTGGGCTTTAAATGACCTTTTCCCGCTAATCTGTTTACCTCTTCGCTGCCGGACATACCTATAAAGTCTATAACTCAGAATAAATTATGATCTGAACCTTGAAGAGTACCTCGAATCTTAATCGCAATTTTTAATTCGCACTTTTACAATACGGGTCAATAGAGACATTCGTATTTTAACCAAGCGAATTAAAGGTAGCTTTTAGTTGGGACACTCTATAGGTGAACCTACACAACACCCTCGTGCCCCCTAAATTTTGACCGAAAACCCTCGTACCTCCTCCCCCACCCTCCCCTGTGACCTCCTAGAACTTTCCAGTCCACAGATTTATCGTGTCGATATCCGGTCTAGACATGAAAGTATTTAATGGCGTTCGTAAGAATTCGAACTCAGCAATCCTGATTCCAAGCTCCAACGTGCTACCACTTGGCCACCTAGAGCCTCTGTTAAATTAAATTACAGCTTTCCATTGATAGTTGACGTATCATTACCCGCAATTCATAAAAAAATCCTCTTCGTATTATTTCAAAACATACAATTATACGACTGGTATAAAATCTTTTAGGGTAATCCCATTAAATTATCATTGCAAACTTACTTCATTAAAATCCTTTTGTATGGTGTAGCAACAATGCGCGTCTCCAATTTCTATATCTCATTCAGCTAAAGTGATCTCGTTTATTTCTTATCGATCAGATGTGCTTTGGGAATTCTTATTCCTTTTTAGCACTTCAAATAAAATTTCCTTTCATTCTCTCTATTTTTATAAAACTAGATTTGAAAAGAAACTTTCGCTAGCATTTGTGATTCTATTAACATAAATTATTCGAACTCTAATGAACCTGTTGTCGTGATATCTTTTATTACGAAGAATAGAAATTCGAAGAAAAATAATTTAAATTTGTTTTTTTTAAATTTTAAGATATTGTTTATCGATGGAAACAATATTTATTTATTGTTAGGCTTTTATAGGGCTTGTATACAAACACACACAAACACTCATATAGTATATATCTCTATATATATATATATATCTATATAAAACAGTTCCGTAACTGACTGACTGACTGACAGATAACGCACAGACCAAACCGCTGGACCTAAAGGGCTGGAATTTTGCATAGAGATTCTTCTTATAGTGTAGGGGTGCACTAAGAAAGATTTTTTAACTTCTTCTTAGATTTTTTAAAATAAAATTTTTAAGCTGTTTTTGTAACTTTTTTTAAAGTTTACATTTAAAATAATAATTTGAGGGTCATAAAATTTATATCACAAGGAAGATCATAAAAATTCCTTTAAATTGAAATGTTTTTCTAATCTTTACTTTCATTTTCTGATTTTTTGGTGAATTTTTAAAGATTAATTTTTAGACTTTGATTTGTTAAATGCTGATGACGTGATTTCTTTTCTTTTTTGGATACTTGAAACTCATTTTGAGTCACATGCATAACAATGAAATAAATTGGCAATTTTTTTCTTGCTAATGCGGCAGACGATTGGACATTATCCAAAAAGATATTAAAATACAGTAAAAAAAAAAAATTCCTCAAATTGTACTGTAGTAACTGTACTATATTATTTAGTATGTTCTATTATATTTAATTTTAATATTTTCTTTTACATTATTTTGTCTATAAAAATATCCGTTACGATTTTTTTATAAATATTTTTTTTGGCATTACTTGCATACATTCACCGTTGTATTTAATTTGAATGTACTCGTTGCGAAGCACAGATATTCAGATAGTATATATATATATATATATATATATATATATATATATAAGAAATAAATTTCAAACCTTTCCGTTATCATTAAAAACGTTAATACAAAATTCTTACATCCTATTGCAATAAAGCTTTACCCCTCAAATTCAACCAAAGTAATCTATTAGTTTTTCCCGTAATTCACGCGCTGCCCCGTTATATAACAGTTATATAAGATTGGAGAACTTTCCATCGATCACCTCATCTGACGTATTAAGGTGAAGTGTCATATTTAGACCAATTTGTGTTCAGCCCGCCTGAAAAATCAACGCTTTGCTCAATAATTCCGTAGCCTTTTGTGTGTCTACTCCCAACCAGGAAAGATGTGAGATTTTCGAGCTGCCAAATTGCGGGCGGGGGCCCCGTGCCCCGCTATCACCGCGATGTGTCGTTTGTTTTATCCTGTGCTGGTCAGGCAGCACCATGCCTGATTGTAATTATGAGAATGTTGTGGTGAGTAGAAATGTACTAAATACAAACTGTAACTCCGTCTAGAAGAAGTGTTCTACAAATAAAACGACTTATTGTATGAACCGTTTGGATTAATGATTCGCCATTTGCCTGTTTTCTTTGGAACGACTACAAAGATGGCCTGGGACGCTGCGTTGGCTCGTCCCTGATGCTCCTTTCTGTCCTCCCACACACAGTGTATGAAAGTATTACACACACACACACACACACACACACACACACACACATATATATATATATATATATATATATATATATATATATATATATATATATATATATATATATACATATATATATGTACGTGCGTATATATTTATGGCGTAGGTAGCTAAATATGTATTATGTTTTTTTTTCAGTGCTTCTCCAGCCGACAACGGCAATTTCAAATCCCTTAAACAGCGCTGGGTCTGCAGAAACTAATCCGCCGCGGGAGGACCGAGATTGAACTTATCTCTTTGTTTACGTATTCAAGCGCGTCAAGAGGGAAAACAGATTGGAAGCGAGACAGAGCCGTTTATGCAAATGCCCCCCTCGATAAGATGAGATCCGTCGCAAACACGGGAGTTTGTAAACAGCGGTGTGTGGGCGGAAAAGTGGAATGTGGTGGCATCGGGTAACGTCGGCATGCCAGGGTTTCTGTGTTTGCAGCCCACATTGATGGATTGAATGTCTCCAGGGGGGGAAATTGGTTTTGTCCTCTGAAAAGGAAATTGCCAGGAAGTGAACAAATGCGGAAAAACTCAAAGGAGCCCTTTAAGTATTTAGTATTATGTTTTCACGAGCTGCAATTAAATGATGATCTGTCTAAGAGCTGCAATTTAGGCTAATCTCTGTCCCTAATTTTGTGCTTTATTTCTTTTAGTATTTATTCGTATAGCCTTCCCAGATCACTCTAACACACATTTACCTATGTGTATATGCATGTTTTAGGATTATCTTTTCCAAAAATGCCTATTGTTCGGGTATGTAATATTGCATTAATTTAGGTAAAACTAACACACTTGGTTTTATCAGACGTTAGTATAGTGGCTAACTTCTACAGAACCAGCACGTGAAACAGATTTAAGTTCCCAACTCGTTTTGTTATTCTCTGAGTGCCACGAATATGTTGTTTGAATAATAGAATTTCCTATATTGAGAAATTTAAAAGCACTTACTCTGATGTAACTCCGTTTATGATAAAATTCGAATCTATGAACCGATTCTGTGATTAAAATATAGCCTACAGAAAAACACTTAATTATATTGTTATATTGTCTGTTGTCGGACCCTTCAATCAAAAAATTACTTCATATTGCATTTTATTGACCTAAATTCCCAGACAGACGACGCGAGAACTTTATTAGTCCACCTTTGTGATATTACTATCTGTGTTAAGAAAAAATGAGCTTGTATTATATATTTATCTAGTCACAACTTGTTGTTTGACAGACGAAGATTAATAGATTTTTGTTTTTTCATTCTTGTCCATTTGAGAACAATTAAACAACAGCTTCTTATCGCCCAACGTAGAGTTCAACAAGAGTATGCGCTAAAAAATCTTTAGAAAAACACATCATGAAAACTGCAGGAAAAATACATAGACTTATACGCAAGGCAGTTTTTATATGAATCAGGTACCCTGTAAATGACGTCATTGTCTCATCCATGCCAATGAAAAATGTCATTCCGAGTAGTAAATACGCAAGTGACCATTGGGTACCACCTGTTCACCTCAAAGAAGACGAGGGCAAAGAATTATATTGGTCATCTGGAACTTTCCTGGATACGGGTATGCATGTCGGGCAAAGATCCTTCAAACTTAGAAGAGAGGTGCAAGAGTCAAAAGTTGTTCTTCGTGGTAGCTATTACCTCCCAAACATGATTACAACAAAGAGAAAATCAAATAAAAAAGCAGGCAGAAATGAGGAGAAATGAGATGATACCGAGAATGTGACATTTGTTTTTACCTAAAAAAGGTAATCCCTCTGAGCGGTTATAAATTTTAAAACTCTCTGGTCGTCACCCACTACCGTTTTAAACCTGATGTATCGCTAGATTACTGGCTAATGAATCACTGAACTTCATATTTGCCTTTTAATTATGCGATAATACATCGTAAACAGCCCAGAAGATTTTTCAAAAATGTAAGACTGAGTCAAGTGAATATTTCTCTTTATATACGTCTTTATCATCCAGTTTTTCGACTAAAATTGCCTATAATACTCTTCATAACGAACGCATTCTTAAATTTCACTGTCATTTTTTTGATGAGTTAGTTGGCATTGGTATTTTTTTATAACGATTCCAGAATGTTTGTCTTACTTTAGTGAATGCTTGTTATCATTCATAGTACGATATGCTCCTCTTCATCAATCGAAAAATGTACTAAACGAATCTAATGTCATCTTACTGTATATTCTAAGAGAGATTTTCGCCAAAGCAACGAAGCATTTCTCCTCTCGGTGTGTGGTTATTATACGGTATTCGTCGTAAAAAATCAATCCATTGAAACATTTCTCTGACAATGTACAAGATTCCAGTTCATAATATAAATCTGTCATTTCCTTTATATTTGTAAACTCGTGATCTGAACAAACCTGGAAAGCAACAGTAACATATCTACGAAATCCTGACAGCGAGTGCAGGGTAAAATTGAGTAAATTTAGCATAGTATAATTTTTTATTTGACATAGTTTCCTTTTTTCATGACTTGTATAATCCAATTCGAAGGTGAATCAAGTGGTATTATATGAAAAAAGTGATCCTGTGCCGTATTAATAAAGGTTTTAATCATGCTTCTTAGTGTCTCCATTATTTTGATAACTACCTGCATATATATATATATATATATATATATATATGTGTGTGTGTGTGTGTGTGTTTGTTTGTGTATTTGTTTATTTGCATATTATATAGTTACCTTCGTTTGACCAGCTTTATTTTTTCTTGAAAGCTTAACAATCATGGGTAAGTTATCACCAGAGATAACATTTTCGATCTTCTATTCTAAATTTGTCTAGTCATATCATATTGTGTACTAATGAAATACTCTCTAACAATAATAGAGTACATGTAGTTAGTGACTAAGTATTATAACGAGTTACAACTTCCTTTGTAATCAACATATTTAACTCTCACATTTTCCCTCCGTAATAAACCTGTTGAAAATCTTTCACGAAATAATTCTTACTCCTAACTTAGACCACTTTCACCCGGAGGCATCCCAATACCGGCTTCGTTATCATGTGGCCTCAATCAAACTCTCCTCAACACTACAGAAGTGGAGTTAAGAAGGGAAAACTCTGATTGGTCGAAGGTAGTCCCTTAAAGCTCGAATGACTTCGAAGGGATGCGATAAAGCAGTTCACTTAATGCTTTGTGTTACCCTACTTGATCGCCAGGAATTGAAGGGAGTGAGAGAGAGGAGCAGACTTCAAGATGATGAAGATCGAAGACCACGGGAATTCGGAAATAAGTTGCAATTTATTGCATAATCTTGGGGAGAGGAATTTGGTAGTTCACTTGGTTATTTAATTTAAAGATTTCGAACGAACAATATTATACAATTTTTTTAAATGTTTGATGACTGACAAATGAGCAATAAATTTCTGTGAACTGAAGAAAAAAGATTTTTTTTTAAAAATTGTGTTAAAGAATGATTGAACCATTAGACGTAATTTTACATTAAACACACTAATATATTTTATTTATTTATTCTAATACGGAGGCACTTGTCGTGAGATATTCGTCTTTTGCTATTCACCGGGCTACTCCATTATGGGAGCACCATTTAGGTGAGCCACCATTGCCCCTATGAGGGGGCAACACGGTAAAGACCGAGCCTTATTCGGGATTTGAACCCAAGCCCAGTACGAGGAAGCTCATGATGCTAATCATCATAACATGTGTAACGGAATGTGGCCAACGGATAGCGCTTTCGCTGCACTTCGACTGCTTCACTGCTGTTCAGCTAAAAGCTGTATGCAATTTTAGTTTCGATTTCGCCAAGTGTCTGTTTGTGGATAAAAGTGCAAACTTTTGTTTAGCTAGCTTGCTTGCTGAACCATGTATGCTGAATAGCTTTAAAGGCACCAGGCTTCATAATATTGGGAATTGTGCAACTAATAAATTTGTAAATAGCAAAGAGGACTCGTCTTATTTTTCGTAAGTGTTTTTCTGATTTATTCCTCTTTATCATGTGGGCGGCCATTAAACACATGAAGGGGATTCATGCTACACAAGAGGCCTTATTGTATATACATTGCCTGAAATAGAAACGTAAATGCGAAGTACTGAATATGATAATCAGGAAAAAAAAGTTCACATCTTCAGTATAGGGATTATAAACTAGTTTTTTTAATTATTATTCCAATGGCAAGATTATAAAATAGTTTTATAATTAATTCTATTGTTGAATATTGTATTATTTATTTTATTTGTTTGTCTGAAAGGAGGAAATGTCTTGTAAACATACGGAAACATATATGACTGACTGAAGAAAGGGTGTAAAAACCAAATGTTCAGAAACACCATTTCTCCCTTTAACTGGGGTTTTAGGAATGCTTTTTTACACAAAATATTCATGGTAATACAAAACCTTTGTTTGAAATTTATAAGAACAAAAATTACGGGTGATTTGATTTAAGGAATTGATGAAAAAAAAAATAAAACGCTTCCAAAATTTGATAATAATCTCAAATGACAAATAGTGATTTCCCTGACTTTTAAGTTTTGAAAATATTTACAAAAAAAATAATAATTAAAGAAGATTTTTCATATGATTACCACAATAGGAGAACGGATAATTGTAAATTTGAGAATGTATGTTATAAAATATAGTCCAATCTAAAAATTAAGTGCCGCACTGTAATATCCTTTACAAATTAACATCCAGATCAGAATCTCGAACATTTTAGATCGAGGAAAAAGGGAACTTCTTGTAAATGAAGTCTGAAAGAACAAGAAAGCTTTCGTGGCAAAAAAAGCAAAACAGAAACAACCAAAAATATCATTACTCAAACGCAGAATCAATTGTGAACTCAATTTTAGTGAATCAAAACTAATATTAATTACCAAATGAAGAATTTACGTGTTGCAACTTAAAAATACACAATACACTTTATTAATCAAGAGGAGGAACCACAAACTAGATTAATGTATTTTACTGCCATAGCTAAGTATTACATTCTCTACAGGCTTTCGTCCGACCCCTCAAACTACGTCAGTAACGGCCTTCGTCTCACTTTTTCTTAGTCTCGTGTTGGCTTTGGATACATCAGGACCCTCATAATCTCTTGCTTCTTTAATCTTCTTTCGTAAAGAGAAACGCCTTAAGCCTGTGATTAATCATGACATAAAAATTGTGAAGACATGGGTTGAAAGACAGTTGTGTGAAAGTGATCTGAGGTAGTTGCGTGAAATATTGCGGCAGAAGAAAAAATTAATGAAATAACCTAAGTATTGCATTCTCTACAGTCTTTCGTCCGTCCCCCCCCCCCGAACTATGTCACTAATGGCCCTCATCTCACTTTCCTTTAATCTCGTTTGGCAGATGTTGACTTCGGACACATCACGACCTTCATAATCTCTTGCTTCTTTATACTTCTTTCGTAGAGAGAAGCGCCTTCAATTTTCTACAGCCCTAAGCCTGCGATTAATCATGATATCAAAATTTTGAACACACGGGCTTTTATACCGTTGGGTGAAAGTGGTCTGAGGTAGT
Organism: Dolomedes plantarius; assembly: GCA_907164885.2. NCBI lineage: Eukaryota > Metazoa > Arthropoda > Arachnida > Araneae > Dolomedidae > Dolomedes > Dolomedes plantarius. The sequence goes on along the minus strand of OU015497.1, from coordinate 137,984,361 downwards.
TGCGCGAAGCATTGCGCCAGAAGAAAAAATTAACGAAATAACATAATAATAACGAAATTTGAAAAGTGTGATAAAAAAAGGCTCCTGTCGCTGATCACTTTACGGTTATATGTGTTAATTTATTATTAACCCTTATTGTGAACTTTACTTTAATGCTGGCATTTACACTCCTTGTTTACGAAAACTTCTGACTTATAGAAGCTCTTATGCGACCACAGTGTGACACATGTAGCAACTTGCTAGCTCTGTGCACATGGCGAGGGATGCAAATATGCTGTCAGAAAGACGGCATATCCATCTCTCTGACAGCATATTTGCATCTCTCGGCGTGGTCGTAACGTCCTGTAACTGTATTTCAATATCTCTCGTAGTGGTCGAGCGACGTCTCGACCTGGTCGTGACATCGCTTGATAACGACACATAAATTGTCATTGAAGCATTAGAATTGTACTGCATTGTGCAAGCACAATTGAGTTATCATTGTAACTGTCAGCAGAGCGACCCTCTGTAAGGAAATGCGTAAGTCAGTAGGTGGTTTATTAAGTCTGTAGGTGCTTTTGAAAGAGTAAAAAAAAGAATATTTTCTCCCCAAATTTCAAAGTTAGTTGTTAGCCTCAAATATGTAATGATTGGGAAAATGCTTTGTAGTTGGAAAAAGGGTTAAATACTCTGTCACAAACGCAGCACGAGAATGACCTGTTTTTTGACATCGTTTAGTAGCAAGTCATACATTCATTGTCCCTGGGACTTTATGGGGAACTGTGTCATAAAGGCACAATTTAGTTTCCTTTATGATTATAAACAGGCTGTGACTTGACTGTTATTTAAGAATTTATTTGGTCTTAACAATGAATAGTTTGAAAATTAAAAACAATTATCTAAAATAATGATAGAAATGTTACAGTATCTGATGAATATTTTTTTATTTCTCTATTATAGAGTAAAATGTCAAAAAACGATGCTGTAAAGATATTTTGCTATGAAATACTGACAAATTATTTTCATGGCAAGCCTCGCTATCTACTATGTTAGGGCAGGTGACTCTCGATTCTAGTTTTCCTTAGATCTAAACAATGTCCTTTGAAAGTGATATAAACAGGCCCAGATTTCCGCATGGGCAAGAGGGGCACTTGCCCAGGGTCCCCAAAATTATGGGGCCCTCTAATTTAGTATTAAGTTGTACATGTTTTTGAAAATTTGGTTTTCGGATAATACAGTAAATGGAGGCAGTGGAGGATACAGAAAAAATCCTGAGTGGGGCACAGTGCACCCACTATAGTGAAAGCATTATTACATCCGTAAGCGTTTCTGGTTTAATTTATTTATTTTTTTTGGTGGGGGAGGGGTAATAACTTTATACTGTGATTTATTTTGAATTTCAAAAGAAAATTTCATGAATTTATTTATTAACATTAAAAAGTCAATTAATGAATTAACACTTATTATTATTTGTTATTTATTTTTTAAAATTTATTTATTTATTTATTTATTATTTATTTATTGTTTTCAAATTTTTGACTTATTGGTCGAAAATTTTTGAAATTCCAGTTCCAATTTATGGGGGACCTGGGTGAGTGTCCCACATGTTCATGTGGAAATCTGGTCCAGGGAGGGCACGTGCCCCCTCTGGATCTGTCCTTGGAGGGAGCCCCCAAAATAAGCTTTGCCAAGGGCCCCATTGGGTCAAAGTCAAGCCCTGGATGTAAATTCATAATAAATAAACTGACAGCGTGTTAAAAAAATTATAAAAGCCCACTAATTTGCAAACTTACCCTGAATTATGGTTAACGGTTCTCATTTCCGGAAACGAGAACAACTGTAAATTTATTTATAATGCTATATTTTGTTTTGCAATTGTAGCTTAGCACCTCTCAACTACCCCAAAAAGCAAAACACAAACACACATGTATATATGTTTCTTGTTGTTTCGTCAGCGTCTCAGAGGATAAAGGGACCAACAGGGAAATAAAACAGCAAATGAAGAGAGAGAAAATGAATAGCAACGTTCGAGGATAAAAAAAAAGATTGGATAGATGATATCAGCAAAGAAATATCAGCAAAGAGAATATATCAGCAAATAGCTTGAAATAATGTTATTTCGAAATAATTTTCATTCCCCATTTCCGTTTTTGTGTGAAATGTTTCACGACGTTTGCAAATGTAATTGTCTGTAAAAAGTAACGAGATTTCTTAACGAAATTTCCCTCTCGAAAAATTCCTGTTTTGTTCGTGTGATTTAAACTTTGAAACCCATGCATATTTTATGGCGATTTCGACTTAAAATCTGCAGCCATTATTTCAGCATCAACACATTTTCTGCCTGAAATCTTATTTATTTTAATTCTTCTTTTCATGTGGAATATACTTCGCCAAGTTAATTTCATTTAAACTGAGTACCTAAATATAGGAAGTATTATTACGACACACAAATTTTTCTTGGTTCCAGCATTCAAAATTCTTCTTCTGCCTATTGACTATACTAACAGCATTTTACCGTAAAACTCAGTGGTTTGTGTGGTAATTGATAGTGAAAATGTATCCTCTATTTGGTCATATTTTTTAAATACGTGAAAATATTTTTTCTTAATGTTTTGAATTCTATAAAAAATTCACAGATGTGGAAATTTTCTTAAAACCTATTTTTGAATGTAATTTAACTGATATAAATGCGTACACTGAACGACGGAGAGAATACACATTCATTATCATATATAAAACTTTTTCGACTCTCCATGAAAAATCTTTATAAAATAGTTTAAATATTAGCATATCGGGAAAGTGTTCGTGATCTGGTTTTATATTCAGTAATCCTCAATCTGTCTACCTGCCTATTTGGTATGAAATATGTCTTTCGGCGACATTAGATATTGGTCTCCATTATACCAAAATATTGAAGGATATCTCATTGAGTTTATGATAAAAGTAATTTCTTATGAGATATTATTCTGTTTTTATATAATCTATAACGTCTAAATGTTCTGTATATATCTGTGTTTGAGAAAAAAAACCCGTCTTTTTTAAATCCACAATCAATATTTAGTTATTGTAAATTAAACGTACTGCAGTATTCATAATTACAATAAATAAGCTTTAACTCCTTCCTTCTCGCTTCCCGCCAAATTCACGGGGTGAGGTTTCGCCTTCTATTTCTCATGCCCGTGATATTTCCGCGCGGAGTGTTTAAAGCAATGCACCAAAAAGATTAAAACAATCCATTTCATTTACCCTGAAAAAGTTTTATTTCTTTCTTTACATACCAGATGGCAGCACCAAACTATTTATAATGTAATTGAGGATGTTTTTTTTAAAAACTAGATGTGGCAGATAAAGAAATAAATGGAATCCTCCGGAAAAAATAGGCACTTTTATTACCGTTTTCTTAACAATTATGTGTTCGCTAAGGGGTTAATCATTATAGTATACAGATATCATACATAGTCCTTTTATTATGTTTTCTACATCATATATAAGTTCATCTTGTGATAAATAATCAATCAAATGCTTGAATAAATTTTGATTAGAACAATAATATTATTAAATGTCTCCATAAATTTATTAACCTTTTATCTATTTTCTTTTAAACTCCGAAAATGTCCGATATCAAATAGCATAATGCGCATGGGATTATATTTTCACAAAATTAGACCATCCACGTGATAGGTTTACACCTGAACGGTCCATTTAATAAAGTATTCCTTTGTGAAGCTGATGGTTTTGTACATTTTAATAAATCCAAGTCACTTTCTTTTTTAAAATAATCGACAAAAACAACAGTTAAATTATCTGACCAGTCTTAACTCGTGGCACCCTTTGTTTGGAAGCAAAAGGAAACATTCATAAATAAAATAATGGCTTTTCTAATTCATTTTGCTTTCTAGTTTCCCTTTGCCGCGACACGTTATTTAAATGAATTACCTCTCATCAAATTTTGAAACAATTTTTTTTTTTTTCGGGGGTTGTATTGATGAACATATCTGGTGTAAAACATGTTACTCTCGCCTTGTTACTTTTGCACTCAACGCAATGCATCTATTATTCGGTCTTCAAACCCTAAATCAAAAGTAATTCATTACTTTGCTCTTTTCATTATTACTTTTATTTTAATCCCATTATTTATATCTAAGAGAATCCTTTTGTGTGTGGAAAATTTAATTTACTCAAAGTGAAATTCGTAATACATCAGCGAGATAAGTATTAATGAAATTTAAAACAGAAAAAAAATATTTCAGAGGTTTCATCTTACATAAATTATTCTCGTGGCGATTGATTGTCTCGTCACGTTTCCTTTTTAGAGAAACACAATGGGGGAGAATACAAATGGACGCCGGAAACGTGTCCTGCGTTTCGCCTTTTGTTTTAAAACGAGAAAATTGTGTTTTTCAATGAATAAAACGCCGCCGAAGATACGTCAATATATTGCCTTAAAAAGATGAAGCTTAATGCAATACGTTTTGTTCTTATAAATGTTAAATTTTTCTTATAAACTACGCTGTCAGCTGCATTAGTGTGTAGTACATAAAAAGATAGTTCCAGGCAATTCCTTGTATTATTTAAAAATATTTTCTTTGAATATGCCCTATTAGTATTTCTAAGAGAACATTTATTTAACCGTCCGCATTTTTAATCCCTAAAAAATGACTTCTGCATGCATAATTTTCTCATAACTTCACGTTTTACATTTTTTTAGAAAAATTGGCATTCCGTTTGAATCCTTTTGGAGTATATCTTTTCGATATAAAGGATAATTTAATGGAATCAAGGGACATAATTTTTTTTTTATAAAGCGAGAGATTACCAGTAAAACATTTATCTATTCCACTGTATTGTTTTCTTAAATACTGCTAATTAACCCACGTTGAAAAATTTTAAAAGAAGGGTTAGTGTAAATAGTCATCGATAACCCAAATACATTACAGGTATTTTCGTGACGTTGGTAATTTAACCTTTGCACGTAGCTGTTTATGATTTACTCACTTGTGAATAAGTCATTTAAACTCTCACCAAAGAATGTACAACTTACTTATTTTAAATATTTTACTACACACTTTTTTATAATATGCAAATGCGTACTTAATACACAGAGGCGAAAAATGTCCTTATTTTTTACCTTACCTTTTAACTATATATCAGACAAATAAGTTTTAAATCAATTTTTCCCTTGGTATTCCTTGCACTTTTAACAATAAATAGTTATATGCTCTTTACTTAAAGAAACATAGAAGACCATGTACTTAACACTAGAATTACGGCGCCGGTCATTTTGACAGCAGATCCAGTTTCCAATAGCATAACTTTTTTATTTTCTTATGTATATTATTGATAATTTTTGACTTTTCCTAAAACCTTACGAATATTACGTAACTGTATTTTTGTTAATTTTAAGTAATTATTTTTGCCAATATTACTGAGTATACCTAGAATTACGGCTAGCGACCATTTTGACCGCGTATAGAAAATTCTATTTTTTTATGTTATTTGCAATGTTTTCTTGGCTATTTCAAGTATGCTGATGGATAAACAGATGCACTTCTGGCGAGGGTGGTCGTGTATATCTTGGAAGGGGTAATGAATGGGTGGAGGAGAGAGGGGAGGGGTGTAAAAACACATGTTTGGTATTTTCGCGCGTCATCTGACTGCACATTTCCTTTGTGTTATAAATGTTATCTTTCAACGGACACAGTTCGACTTGGATTATTTCAACGTGCGTATTTTAATTTTAGTGTTTTGACCAACGTGACTTGCATATCATGTCGCCTAGAACTGTTGGTATAAAATACCTATCTCAGGAAGATGCATTGAAAATTTTAGAAAATATTTCGTATGAAATATTTTCTATGTATTTCATTTTCTATGTATTTTATGTTATTTGCAATGTTTTCTTGGCTATTTCAAGTATGCTGATGGATAAACAGATACACTTCTGGCGAGGGTGGTCGTGTATATCTTGGAAGGGGTAATGAATGGGTGGAGGAGAGAGGGGAGGGGTGTAAAAACACATGTTTGGTATTTTCGCGCGTCATCTGACTGCACATTTCCTTTGTGTTATAAATGTTATCTTTCAACGGACACAGTTCGACTTGGATTATTTCAACGTGCGTATTTTAATTTTAGTGTTTTGACCAACGTGACTTGCATATCATGTCGCGTAGAACTGTTGGTATAAAATACCTATCTCAGGAAGATGCATTGAAAATTTTAGAAAATATTTCGTATGAAAATTATGGTTCTGAAATTGAATCTGGTGAAGATGTTCATACCGAAATTGATTTTTCGGGCGGGGTTGTTCCTGCTGAACCAAGTGAATCCGATTCCTCTGATGAGGAATGTATCGAAGAACCAGAAAATAAATGTAAAAATTTAGGTCAAGGAAATATTTCATTGCCTGCTACTAGTACAGTTTCCAAAGGTGAAATTAGTAGTAGTAGTTCAGCTCGAGATTGTGGTCAAGGTTGGCGAAAGCGATCTCGAGAACAAGGAAGACGTATCCAAAGTGTTGAAAACCAAATAGATGAAGAAACAGCAAATGATGGCTCAGTTTGGAAAATTAGAAATATTTCGACAAGTGTCACAGGGAGACGTCCGAAGCAGATCGTCCTACGAGAAGTAGCTAACTTCGTACGCAAAGAGGAAAATAATTGATGGCAACCCAAGTAGTGTATGGAGATTGTTTATAAATGAAAAAATATTGCGTCATATACAACAATGAACTGAAGAAGAGACTTGAAAGCCATCCTAAATTCCAAATTGGTGTTTGTCTCTCGATGAATTAGATGCTTTCATTTCACTATTGTATACTCGTGGGGCTTTGGCTGCAAAAGGTCTTCCTGTTTTGAGTTTATGGTCAAATTCCTGGGAACCGACATTCTTTGTTGAGACAATGGCTAAGGACAGATTCCTGAACATTATGAAGTACTTGCGTTTCGATATGAAGTCAACCAGATCTCAAAGGCTGTAAACTGATACATTTTCCCTAGTTACAGATGGTTGGAATTCCTTTATAGTAAACTGCATCATGTGTTTAAAACCAGGTGTAAATATTACAGTGGATGAACTATTGTTTCCCATGAAGACTCCATGCCGATTTATTCAGTATATGCCTAAAAAGTCCGATAAATTCGGCATTAAAATTTGGCTTGCTACTGATGTGCAGTCAAAATATTTACTGAAGGGATATCCGTATTTAGGAAAGAATGAAACAAGGCCAGCTGGAGAAACCGTAGGTGAACATGCAGCTTTTCTCTTGCTTGAACCATATTATAACACTGGAAGGAACCTGACAACGGACAATTTCTTTACTTCACTGAAATTAGTTAAAGAAATGAGAAGCGTAGGAATAAGCTGTGTTGGCACAATCAATCGTTCAAAGAGAGAAGTTCCTCATTCTTTCAAAAAAACCAAGAGATGAGCTATATTCTAGTAAGATTGCTGAGCATGACAATTTAACGCTTACGTCTTATCAGGGAAAAAATAATAAAAACGTTCTTCTCCTGAGTACGGTACACACAACATTGTAAATCACATCTAATGAAAAGAATAAAACCCGAAGTTGTAAATTTTTACAATTCAATCAAATATGGAGTTGATGTTTTGGACCAGATGGCCAGAAAATACTCAATAAAGTCCTTATCTAGACATCGGCCAGTTTTTTTAATATCCTTGATTTGACCCTCGATAAATGCATGAATAATTTACAAGGAGACAACTGGCAATAAAACCATCAACCGCCGAGAATTTATTTTGAGTACGTCTGAGGAGCTTCGAAACATATAAATTTCATCAAATAAACCCAAACCTTCAATTTCTAACCGACAGAGAATTTATGCTTGTGATACCATTTCTCGTAAACGTAAAAAATGTCAAATAAATGCATGCAAACGCAACAAAACATTGCACATTTGTGAAAACTGTAAAAAGTATGTTTGTGTAACCTGTACAGGTAAAATTAAGAAATCAGTAATCTGTTTTCAATGTCAAACCTAGTAATGTAAGTAACAAATTTATTTTACTTTAAATAAATTTATTGCGTAATGAAACTATTGTGATGCAATTTATCAAATATTAATAAATTTCAAAACATCTACACTAATTTTGACTGTCTTAGCTCTTTGTTATGTTGTATTATACTTTGTTTACTTGATTTTATTTGCAATTTATTTAAAAATCAATCAAATTTTATATTTATAAGCTTTAATAATGCTTAATATTACATTTATTTTATATTTATATGTTTTAATAATGCTTAAAATTATATTTATATTATATTTATAAGTTTTAATAATGCTTAAAATATATTTATTTTATATTTATAAGCTTTAATAATGCTTAATATCAGCAAATCACGCTCGTTTTCTTTTACTTGGGAAAAGTCGTCAAAATGACAACTGATCGTAGTTAGAGGTATACGGAAAACACCGTAATGCTAGTGTTTAACAGGTAGTTTCCTATTAATTTAGGCTCCAAGTGGCCTAAAAGAGACTACTCCACGCATAGAGTGCCTCTTGATGTACAAGCAGTTGTCACCATTTTCATGAATAGCATTGCATTTGCTCATGGTTTCATGCGCTCATACTTCTGTGCTGTTCAGTAAGTTCCATTCCAATTTGTTCCAGAAGGATTCCTCTCACCTAATTATTGGAAAAATGAAAGTAAAAATTTACATTTGATTGAAGAAGACTGGAATTTACAAGAAAAGTATCCAACATACCGGTAGACAAATATGTTCTGATACGTCTATAATAAGTCTAGGTAGATGGCATTTTATCAATTTTGTCCCTTACCTCTTTTGTTCGATGGTAATAATTTGTAATTTTAAGAGTATTTATGTTTTAGTATCTGGTGCTTGTTTGACATAAGGATGACTGATTTATTCTTTTATGAGAAGTAAAACACAAAAGTTCTCTTTTTACCCAGTTTTGAAAAAAACATTCTACTTCATAACGGAGGGAATTATACATAGAAAGAAATATCGATAGGTCTTGCTAAAGTTTTCCCTCCTCTCTATAATTCTACGTTCATAATACCTGAAATTATCCATCTTCATATTTCACCCTGGTCCTTAGAGATTGTCTGTGAGCCTCAAAACATTTTTCCTACTTTGATTTACTTTCTTCTCTCCTGAAACTGATTTTCCATTGAAAGCAGTTGTTCTAACGCATAATCACGTTTTTTTTTTACTTTCGTTAAACGTCAGACGTTTATGCATTATTTTCTTCTCGCATTCTTTGGCTATATTACCGATATGGATGTTTGTCCCAATAGAGCAGAAGTTGTTCATACCCTCTAGTACTTTCATGAAGAAGAAATATTTTACGGAATTCATGAACAAACATATAAAAGAGCAAGTTTATCGTAACGTCATTGAGTTTTTCTTTAATTATTGCTATGAGCCTAATAGTTGTGGACTTAGTTGTGGTGCTACATAAAAAATAAATAAATATGAAAATTAAATTTTCTGATCCATTCACAAGATAAAAGTTTAGTAATTCAGTTCAAATTAAATACTAACAAAATGGAAGTCAATATACCTAACTTTTGAAGACTTGCAGATTTTAACTGATATCACAGCTGTGCTGATTAGAAATAAAAATGCAAAATAACACCTTCCACTTCACTGCCGAGTAGTCTTTGAAAAGATATACTGAGTTCCGAAAACAAAATATGTAGAACCCGGAAGAAAGATGACCTGATGCGTTGTGCAATATATGAGATGCAGTTCTGGGAGGTTCTACTCGTAAAAATCCATTCTTGCGGTATTAATCAGAAGTTTATATATTCCAGCATGGGAAAAAATATAAACATCGCTTACAGGCTGTAATATATATGATAAAATATTTTGAAGATTAGTTGTTGAAGTGTACTAATAAACTGGATTAACTTGGGGAACTAACGCAACAAAGGATAAAGCGAATTTTGATCTCGCTCATGCCAATTATTATAACATTAATATGCATGTCTCAAGGGATAACATATGAAGATAATTTAAAATCTTCAACATTTGTTCTCATTTATATATACAATCTCAATCTCAGCAAAAACTTGCCAAGTTCAGTGGTTTTCTTAACACGCCTGCTTCAAGTTGTTTTGGGAAAAATCCCTAAACTTTTAAACTAAAACTAGGAAAACATTTTCAGATACTTTATAGGAGAAAATCACGTTTCAAGATGACACCTGATAATTTTAACCATTTATTTTAAGGCTAAAATAGAGAGATTGCATATAAAGGAATAACCCATTTTTATCCCCAAAATATTTTTAGGTATTTTGCCTTGAAAACTAATATGAGCATAACTTGTCATTGCAAGAGACTTCTGTTAAAAAAATTGTTAAGTCCTTTTACTGGGATTATTTTATTTTAAACTGATATATTTTTTATAATTTTTTTAAAGTAGAAAAGTCTAGACACTTTTTTCCAATTAAAAACAAAAGACGGTTTTTCCCTTTATTTTGAGTTTATAAGTCTTCATAAATTGGTTTTGAAATTTCTCATTTGGTCAAACATTATTTGAATGAACATATTTCTCATTTAGTCATACTCTAAAAGTTATGTTTCTTTCCTATAAGAGATCATTTCTTTATTACAATATTAAATTTTATCCTAAGAATTTTTTGGGGGCAGGAGTGTTTTAGCTAGTCACGCGAGGCAATTAGATTTCGTTTGAAAAATATCCCAAATAAGGGACGCTTAGAGCCTTTTAGAATTTCAAATTGATCACTGCCTTCTTCTTAACCAATGCAAATACTTTTTTCTCACTAACAACGTGATTAGAACGGTGAAGCAACATTAAAAAGTTATAAGCTCCTCTTACGATTTTTTAGTTTATCAATGTTTCTTTCAACCATCCGTTTAACTTCTTTCAAACACAAGCTTTTCTTTTCTACGAAGCAGATAAGGAGCTTATATTAAAAATAGCTAAGGAGAGAGAAAGTTTATATGTTTTTAATTAAATAAGAGAGAATATTTATTTCATAGCATGTACACAAAATGGTGGAGAACATGATTTCCACTGGTGATTCATGAAGTTTTAATTTTGAATGGAGGTTGTAAAGTTTTCTCAGAGATGATAAGATGTTTTTTTAGGGTAATGGTTAGCACATCAATCTGGTAAGCATTGAATTGATTTTCATCCCCAAACCAAGCTTTTAACAAGTCAAGAATTGAGATCCTATCATAAACTTAGTCCTAGTTGTGCCCCCAGTAACTCACAAAAAAGGAACGTCGGTGCCTTATGCTTTAGGTAAAGGAATATTATAAGGATCATTCAGAGAGATGATGCCACGGCTCACTGGTTTTATGCTCATCACACTAATCAAATAAGCTGGTAGAGCAGCTTCATTTCCTGAAGAAACCATGTGTAAGGTGAAATTAAAAATTTCAACATGGATGGATGTAAGGTGCTACGTGTCAGTTTTTTACATGTGGGACAATTTTTCTCATTTCCAAGTGTTTATTTATTATAACAACAAAGTAAAATTCTTTTTTCGAAAATATTTTTTTAACAGGCATGAATCACTGTGACGTGTGATATGGGACTTGACTGGTGGAGTGCATTTCTTCTCCGCAATAGATTGAATGCGTAATCTGTTAGAGTTATATCCGGTGGCATTTGCTGGTAGTCTAACCCAGTGGTCGGCAAACTCATTTGTCAATAGAGCCAAATGTCAAAAGTACAACGACTGAAATATTTTTTGAGAGCCAAAATTTTTTTAACTTAAACTATATAGGTAGGTGCATTGTTATTAATTTAATTAGGATACTCCAAAGCTGGCCTTTGCTAGAAACGTCCTCAATCTGAATAAGGTACGTTCTCTGAAGTCGACCCTTCCAACTCTTCCATCCACACTCGTCTTGTTTATTTATTTCGTCTATCTCCTTTCGTTCATCCTCTCTGTATGTCCAAACCATCTCAACATACCTTTCTCAATCCTCGACACTACATCTTCTATCACTCCATAGCGCTCACTAATATTAATTTAATAAACTGTACTTAAAGTTTTTTTAAGTTTAAGTTAAACTATAGGTACGTTGAAGAAAACTTGATATCATACTTAATATCGATATTATTTATTGATAAAATTAAATTGTAAAGTATCCATAAAATGAAATCATGGCAATGACAGACAAACACTAATATGAACAATGGCTTCGCATCTCCTTGGAAAGTTTGGGTAAGTCAAGTTTGTATGTTGTTTTATATTTTAGGCACGATTCGAGGTTCTCATCAATAAAATGACTTCTCAATTTACTCTTGATAAGGTTCATTCTTGAAAAGGATTGTTCGTATGAATATGTAGACCCGAATAAGAAAGAACAGCAAACACTAGTTTTTCCAGTTGATTATATGAGTCAGCAATACTATTCTAGGTGTCAAAAATCATATCTTCCTTCTACAAATCTTTCAAAGTAGACCAATTGTGCTGTGAACTAAGTTCACATTTGTTTCTCTCCAATATTTCTATATCAGCACAAAGACGTTCAAATTTTGAACTCCACATTTCTTTGTTTTTTAAATTCAGTAGCTGCATTTCAAAGTTTCTAATGTCAATATTAAAGGGTTTGATTTGGTCTTGGAGCGCTACGTCATTTTTTGCTACACGAGAGATAATTAGACCGGTACCTACTGCTTAAAGCCGATTCCGAATGGCTACAAACATCCATGCCGATTGTGGGACTCGAACCCACAGACTCTGGTAGATCACCCGGCTCAATATTAAAGGGAGAAAAATTTAATTCTGTTACAGTAGCATTAAAAGGTTTTTTAACAGAAGCTAACGTCGCTTTGCTGTTTCTGACTTCCTGAAATTTGTCGAGAAAAGCTTCCCTAATATTTAAAAGTGTTGTTTTGAAATAGAAAATGTCAATATCAGAATTATTTTCTTGGCGATGTTTCAACAGGCTTGGAAAGTGAATCTATGTTTCTCTATCAAAATCTTCAGTAAAAAGAGATAATTTGCTTTTGAATGAAATAACTTCTAACATCGAAAAAAATGTGCATCCTTTCCCCTCTGGTTTACGATTAAGAAATAAATAATTTATTAAGCTGATTTAGATGAGACGTAACGTCTCCCATGAAATAAAATTTCTGGATCCACTGATCGTTCATTAGTTCTGGATAGTGAACTCCCTTCTCAAAGAGAAATGCTTTAATTTCTGTTTTTTTAAGAAAGCGAAACGTTTCAAAACGTTTCCTCTTGAAAACCAACGTACCTTGTTATGCAGCAGAAGATCTGCGTACTCACTCTCCATTTCAACTAAAAAGTCTTTAAATTGGCGATGATTAAGAGCTTCAGCTATAATGGAGTTGATAATCTTAATCACCAATTTCATAACTTTGCAAATTTCTTCTGAAAATGTCTGCGCACAAAGCGCATCTAAATGAATGATGCAACGGTAATAGACTCATTGTAAGTACCTCGTGATTTACGCCGGTCATACTTTTCGCCCCATCTGTTGAAATTGAAACAATTTTATCGAGTAGAATATGAATTTTTCAATGCACTCAATTACAGCATTTGTTATATCCTCTCCACGTGTTTGACCTTTGAGTGACAATAATTCTAAATGTTCTTCTTTAGAACCTGTAGATGAAATAAATCGTACAAAAAGTGAAACTAGCGCTGTATCATTTATGTCACAAGACTCGTCAACTGCTATTGATAAAGCTAAAACCAATTTAAGATCTTCGACTTGCTGGTTGGTTATAATCGAAGACCATTTTGACTAGTCTAGTGTTTTCTACCGGGAGACGCTCTCGGAAGTAATACATTGTAAAACACGATGCAAAGATACGACTTGACGATATACGTTGACATTTAATCTTTCTGGAAATGTTTTCTCATTAAGTCGCTTCAGAGCACTCGCCTAAAGATAAAGACACATAAACACCAAGTATGTAAAAATATAAATAAGAAAACCAGTCATCACGAAGTTTCAATCGCACTGTACGTGCGCTCCCGCACGTGGTATTTTGTGGAAGAGCCACACTCAAGGGGCCAAAGAGCCACATGTGGCTCGCGAGCCACGGTTTGCCGACCACTGGTCTAACCAATTGGATAATTTCGACTGTATAAGCCGGCTAAGTTCTGGAAAGATGAGAATTTTATCTTGATGAATTTATCAGGATGAATCTAAATCTGACTCGAAGTGTTAGGTCTGATATCTCTACCGTTAAGCATTGATAGTTCTTCTGTTAGAAATGAAGAGTTCTACTTTCCCATAATTCCCTGTGGCTGTAAAATAATAACTGCTCTTGCATAGATATTGGCATAGACCAATCGTTCCTCGATGTCATGTAATTGAGAAATAAATGGTTTTCCTGCGCGGAGAGTAGTTCGAAGAGAATCATTTTGTTAAATGATTTCGAACATATCTGGATGATCTTCACTTATTTAAGAGTCCAGTCTTGGTTGGCCTAACTTTAAGCTGGAACTTGACTTAAGCTATTGGACATACTGGAAGAGATTATTTGATATAAGCTTCTAAACAACAGTTTCTTAATAAAATTTACTTCTGAGGTAATTGCAAGGGAGTATGAGGAATGCAAAGAGTTACAGAGCAAGTAACATTAAAGTACAGCTTTCATTCATTGAAAGCTTTGATAGAACCTGGAGGTTGAAACTCTTTGGCTATCACGTAATGACTTAAGAGCTATTCTGCTGCATATAAGAGTCCTCATAGCCATGCGTTATTACCTTGTTCCACAATTTGTAAAAAAAAATGCATTGTCCTCCTTCAAACCGTTCATTTATGCTACTCATGAAAGAAAAATAACTGAATATCAATATGGAATCTCTGTACCATATTAAATTCTTGATCACCAATGACAACAATTCTGATAAGAGATGGTAAGAAAAAAGAGTAAAGAAGACATTATTTGTGAATGTAATATACATTTACACATATTCCATGTTTGGTATACTTCGTTTATATATTAGCCCAAAAATTTTCTTTCATTTAGTACAAATCTGTCAAATATTCGTATGAATCAGTTAGTTTTCACCTTCATATGATTTAATAAAGATATATTATATTAATTCATCACTATACAGTATATTTTTGCTGTCAAATTATAAAATAGAGTTTAACATTGATAGTAAAAATTGTAATATTTTCTCTTATATTGGTGATTCTTTCAGAATTAATAGGGCCTGAAATATAGTTTTATATAGAGTCTCAAATTCAAGGTATGAAAAATTTTGGGAATTTTTTCCAGCATCTAAAATAAAATGATTGAAATCGTACTTTAAAGTACTTGGATCTTATTTCAAAAAATTATTAACTACCTCTTTACACTTGCTAGTGCCACCTGATAAACTGATTAATCAAAATCAGATAGTTTTTTTTTTTACTTCATATAATCAGCATAAATGTTCAAACGTGTTTTAAAATTGGTTTGTATAAACTTTACCTTTTTTTTCTTTTAAATTTAAAATGTTTCTATTCGCTTTTCCTTCAAGTAGTACGAAAAGGGCTTACTTCCTTTGCTTACTAAGCAGTTACAGCAATCGGCTTACAACAGAAAGAACTCTCTGAGCTGTTTTCGCGCTCTTAAATTTTTCATTCTTTAATTCCATCTCAGGTGTTTGACTTCATTCTCTTCATGTTATTTTTGTTAAGGTACTTTAAAAAGATTATGGAAAGTGACAAGTAAATGAAAAATACTTATAGTGGTAGTCATGCATTCCTCTAATTGTGATCTGGATTAAACGAATTGTCTTTTTTTGTTCATTACGAATGAAATTATAAAACAAAAGGTGGAAAAAATCTTTAGATAATTAAGTTCGTGCAATTTTTATAGTGAAGATCGTCTTTTGGTAAAGTAAATTTGTTGAAAGAACAAAAGTCTGCAGATTCATTCCCGAGCACCGGAGTAGTAATTTAAAAGGGAAAAGGATAGTGAGGACTAAGTAGGAAAGTGTATATAAGTATATAAATATATGTTATAAATGTTAAATATGAATGTATATATGACGGGCATGGTGGCCCAGTTGGCAAGAGCAGCGGACTAGTGATCTGAAAGTGTCTGGTTCGATGCTCGGCACTGCAAATCCATCGCCGTGTACACTAATGGTGGTCGGTGTACGTAAAATCTGTCGTGGCTGATATGTCCTTCAAGTTCTCAAATTTCCTCTGGAGGTGCTGTGTCAATTGCATCGGTCTCGTCACTTGCCTCGGTTCTAAATTACGGGACCAGCCTTTAAGCCAAGTCTCACTCCTACCCTCGCGGTGTTATAAAAACTGGAGTCGTAACACTCTGCCCAATAGCCTTAATTGGACTTGAACTGATTGATACTATCGGTGAAGGGCATCAGAAAAACAACTGCAACATATGGTAAGGCCAAAGTCGGAAGTCTCGCAAATTCGAGAAATGTATGACCACTTCTAGTTTTGGCTACGTCATTTGGACAAAATCCTAAATAAGCGAAAATTTACATCTACTTCATGCTTTGGCCACTCAATTCGAGATGCACCCGACAATCAGTGGCCAGTTCATGGATTGTCCAATAAATGGTGGCCATATTTAGAAGATTTGCAGAGTTAGATCATACAGTTACGGGAATTGATTATACTGGTTCTAATTAATGTCACGTTCTAACTCAAGTTCATCCGTGCGTAATAGAGTACACCGCCATGTTCTTTAATCGGAGCGATAAGCGTTTTATGACCATTTACCGATATCATATCAAATCTCTTAAGCCGTCGGTAATGAGTACTTTTCCGTTTAATTTTCCTTTCCTTCCTTCTCTTCTTTAATCAGTTTAACATATCTTTACTTGTAAGATAACAAAATTCTGCATAACTTCTACCTTTGACCACTTTTACTTCAACAAACTGGCCATTGATAGTAGGCGGCATCATGAATTCACCTGCCAAAGTTGGAAGTAGTCGCAAATTCTCGTTTATTTCAGGTTTTGGCCAAATGACTTGGCCATAGCTAGAAGTGACCGGCCATTTCTCGATATGGCCAGACTTGACAGTACAGACATGGCTGTAACTAACTAACTAACACACACACACACACACACACACACATATATATATATATATATATATATGTGTGTGTGTAATATCCCGAATAGACATCACCTGAGCATACTGCAATCGAGGCTGTAACAAAAGGATTCCAAATCATAACGAACGATTCAAATTTATTTCTGAATAAAGTAGCACATCTAATTTACCTCGAATCAGTACAGCGTCTCCCTCGTAAAAGCTTGAAAATAGAATTAGGTCAGAGAGGTTGCCAGAATTGGCGGAGGAAGTTAGTATGTGGAAAGGCGAAGCATCCCACCAAGGTGTCGGAAAAGGTGTTACCAGATGAGAGAGAAAGTTCAGAAAGGGTGATTAAAGGTTATTAATAATATTATCACACACAAACAAACACACACACACACACACATATATATACATATATATATATATATATATATATATATATATATATATATATATATATATATATATATATATGTGTGTGTGTGTGTGTGTGTGTGTGTGTGTGTGTGTGTGTGTACGTGTACATACTATACAGGGTTCCCACCTATATCCGTTACACCCCTCTTAACTTCTAAACGGTGACAGATTAGGCCATAAAGTTGGTGTCCAGGTATAGTAAAAAAGCTAAGCGCTATTCCATGAGACAACTTACATCGCCATCAATCGGCAAATTTTGGAGTTAGCGTTCTTATCTCAAAACCGGTACAAAATACGGGAAAAAAGCCAGTTACAAAGTTGTTTAGCATTATCGATTTAGTAAGAAAAGATACCTTGCGCACATTAATACGTAAAACAGATTGTAGAAAATGAACATTTATTTAATCACGATTTCGAAAACTGTCATGTCATAAAGAATGGAAGAAAGAAAATGAGACACTTCCCTATCTTCAGGATCATTTATTTATGTTGCTGAAAAGGCTGTCCATCAGCCACTATACATATTTGCTCTCTGGACTGGATTTCTCGCTGCACATTGTGCAACATGGTAGGTGTTACGGAGACACAAGCATCAATAATGTTCAACAAGCATCAAACAAATGTACATTTATGACATTATGTTTTGAGTATTAATGTGCGCAAGGTATCAATTCTTACTAAATCGATGATAATCTGAACAACTTTGCAATTGAATTTTTTCCAGCATCTCGTACCGTTTTTGAGATAAAAACACTAATTCCAAAATTTGCCAATAGATAGCGTTGTAAGTTGTCTCATCGAGTAGTGCATAGCCTTCTTACTATACCTAGATACCAACTTTATGGCCTTAGCTATCATCGTTTAGAAGTTAAAGGGTATGTAATGGATATAGGTGAGAACCCTGTATATATTGTAAATGTATCTATTTATTTATGCATCTGTTAGTGGGTATGTGTGTTTGTATACGTGTGTGTAGGTGTGTCTGTGGGAGAGAGATAGATTTGCTGATGAGTTACTTTTATTGATTTGTTTTTATCTGGAGCAACTACTGAAATCCTTATATACTCAAAATTTAATACATTCCCTTCAAAGAAGACAACCTTTTAATTCAGTTTAGAAATGCAAACTGAATGCGGGTGCGTTTCCAAAATTAAATGAAAATAAAATGCTTGAATAGATTACAGATCATCCAATTGATCCCAGGATAGATCTAAGATAAACTAATAGCATTTGGGATTTCGCAAAAGTAAAACCCTAGACCAAAAAGAACAAGGTACGCTGAGTTTAATATCTACGCGAATTTCAACATAGATGGCTTTAATAACTCGAGAAATATTCTCCAGAAATATTTCTGCATTACCATACAAAGGGATTTGTAATGGAGAATGAAGTTGGCAATGAATTAAGTTAATAAGAAATAAAGAAGTTATTTCATAACGCATGCAAAATGAAGCAACCCAAATAAATTCTTCCTACGAAACTTGCCAATTTTTAAATGTTTTTCGAGCAAGTTTTTATCTTCCCTACCTGTAATTATTTTAAATGTTATTTTTATTCAGCTTTGCTCATTTTATCTTTAAACATTAATGCATTTCGAAAGCTTATCTTCAATTTATATTTTCGGTAGTAATATGAAAAAAGAAAAAAAATCATGGTTTCATTTCACCGAAATTTAACCACTAATTTATTTCATATATTTTTCTACAGCTTTGGAAAAAGAAAAATAAGAAATGCAAGATTTTGACTGGAAAGTATTTACTAGCAAGCTTCTGTTTTAGCACAAATTCTGAAAGACGTGACTGGAAGTTAAATAGAATTGAAAATGCACGAAAAAGAAACGAGAGTTGTTCTTAGCAACTGAAGTTCCTACATCTCAACCATTTTATTTATTGAATTAGCAAAAAAGGATTTAAATAAATGAAATTCATTACAGTCGGACGAAAGTGGACTTAATGCAATGATTTAAATTCGTTTGGAATGATAAAAAAGCAGGGGAACTCTATAAATACATACATAAATCGATAGATAGAAGGGAACAAATATAACTTATAATATAAAAGAAATAGTACATAGAATTCTCTTCAAAAAAGGAAATTCTGTGTACATCCAAAAATCCTCACAAGAGATTATTTAAATTAATTTTAAAATTGCATGTTTTAAATAGCTTTTAAAAGAAAAAAATATTACATAAAGTGCAGGAGAAATGGAGCACAATTTTTAAATATCCGTACACATTTAAAATTTCATTTTCAGTGCGAATACTAAATTTTGATTTTTTTGCAGTAGTGTTAATGATAAATATTTAATCTCCATCTAATTTAAATTTTTTCATCATCAAAACTAGAGGCTATTTGAATACTTTTTTACTCTGGATGAACTAAAGTAATTGAAGTTTATTATAAATTGTTTATTGAAATAAATTATTTTAGGATTCCCTTTTTGCCTTTTCTATAAGCAAAGATAATTATGCGTTTACTTGAAAGTTTTAGATACCTATTTTTAGAAAGTGTTTATTGATGAAATGGAGCATGTGCGATGCATGCCGAACTTTTAATTTTCTATTTGAAAATGCGCAAATTAACTATCGCAATAAATTTTCATCGACTTAATTATAGATATTTTATGGATGTTTAAAATTAGTTGTATATTTGTTACATTTCGAGGTTAGTTTTCTGCAAATTATTTTTAAGCTCTTTTTTTATGAAAAGCCTAACAATTATTTTTGATGCCTTATCTAGATTTCCAGTTGCTCCCCTAATAGAACACGACTGTCACGAGAAGTACATTTAATGTGCATTTTCGCATAACAGTTGTGACGTGGCGTAGCGCTATAACTTCTTCGCAGTGAAGTGGATCTAATCGTTACTTCTGCATGAGGTCACAATGACATATATGTGACGTTAGATGGTGTTGGCGTTAGTCTATCACCCCGTGAATTCACAAAAGGAGGGCAACTTGAAGGTCAAAAAGACAGGCAGAATTGCTGTGCCGAAATTTGATACCTCGTGGACTGTAAGACTGTAAGGAGAGCGAATCTCTGCGCGTCTCACCAACGCCGCTACGACTAGCTGTTTGTTCTATGATTTCCCTAACAGAATATTCAAACACTAACGAAATGATCTGAAATGTCACGAATTTTATATAACGTCCTGACGATTGCCATCTACTTGTAGTGCACAAATTGTTTAGAAGTCTCATTTGCTCAATTCAAAATAGCAACGAAAGAAACTTCAAAATATTAGATAACAGATTATTACTTAAGGAACTTTATTATCCCTCCAGCTGTAGTCCACATTATACCTCACTTTTAGACACTCGTCATACGGTTTTTACGAGCTTTCACCCAATTAATTGAGAATTTTTTTTTTTATCCTCATGTTCAAATTTTTTTCATTTAAATCCAAGAGCTCTGAAAATCTCTTGAAAGGTCAGACAAAGGAATTCCCTTAACCCACCTCTAGGTTCTAGTACTAAATTTGCGCTGAATTTAATAGAATGTGATGGAAAAGTCGGGCATTAAATAAAATAATTTATTGTACAATATACAGTAAATCAACAGCGATAATAGTATTGATAAAAACGAAGAGTAGAATGTGTCTGGCTAGAGAAAACCCATTTGTAACATGATTATTGCAAAACGGAAAATGCTCATTTTTAATCGGAAGAACAAACATATGTTTTTTTTCCACATTCAAAATCACCTTTGGAATGACTGAAACATAAATGGTAGTGCATGTTAACCTAGTGTTTACAGTTAACTCTTCCACTGTGAAAGCATAGATTTTTTTAACAAGCTGCATATGACAGACTCTGAGATATATGCTTTTTTGTGACATGTGAGAAAATTTTGGAGGTTAGAAACCTATGATTATAACACAATATGAGAAAATAGTTCAAAACGTTTATCGTTTCTTTTGATATGTGACAGTTTGCATTATCATGTGGAAGAGGCAAAATCGTACATCGACTTCTAGAAGAGTCAAGAGTTTTGATTCCACTAATTATTTACTGATATATTGCAGATAATTAAACCAACTGTGTATTTACATTGCTAAGGACACCTAATATTTTTTTCCAAACTTAAGGTGCTGAAGTAATTCCGAACCAAAAGAGAGAACTAAAGAAGATTTTTGTGAGATATATATTAAATTGTTTTGGGTTATATATATAGTTACTTTATAAAAACAACTCCATCACAAAAGAAGGACATTATCAAGTTCTGCTTCATTATGTTCATAAATCAACAAACTTAGCCACCTGCAGATCACCAAGAGTTTTTCATTCTAGGACGGAACATATCCGTATGAAATTATAATTTTTTTTTAGCTTTTGTTCTGTAACTAACGATATGTCTTCTTAAGACTCCAATTTTGAGGCTCTTTATACAAACGTTGGACGAACGTTGCAAATCAGTTCGAAATTCAAACAGTTTATCCTTAGCAAATATTTTTATCCTAAACAAATATAGTAAAGTTGTCTGTTTTTTCTTATTCTGCAACAGATCAGATTTTTCAAAGGCGCTTTTATGACCTCGTAACTGTTAATTTAAATACAATTATATAGCCTACTAATATTTTCTGAGACACTTAAAATCACATTCCTTTTTTAATGACTCACGAAGCATCCTGAAATATATTTTCTTTTCTCTTTATGAAAAGGTCTTGTTCTTTTACGGGTAAAAGACAATTTTTTATTATGAGGCACATAAAAAACAGTCGACGATGTAACTGATATATTTTTGAATACATATATATATATTAATGCCACCAATTAAAAAATCAAATACTTAAATGTGCAGATGTTTTATATGATTTTAAAATTGAATGCACGTGATTTTCGATTATTGCATAGATTTTTTATACATCATATAAAAATTCCTGAAATATTCAGTCTTTCTCTTCCTCTTTTTTTTTGGTCTATTTATTATGAATGCCCCTTTTTTCCAAATTAAGATGAAACTTTTCATTGTTTTTTTCTTTTACTTCTGTCCAATTAAGAGATTGCTTTAGATGAAAACGTCAGTTGAGGATGGCCAAACTTTTAAAAACGTTATAGATAATGACGCTTCTGATTCAACTAAATTTAAGAAATTAAATTAGAATTACATTATTTGCTGCACCAAAATCAAATTCTGTGGACAACGGCTTGTGCCATTGATAAAGACATTTATAATACCTTTTTTTATCATTTTTTTACCCGTTCCACAACCACTTTTTTTATCTCCCACATTCATGTCATTACCTTAGTGTTTATAATTCGCAATACATTTAAAATCGCTCCATATTTGCTTATGACATTGTCATATGGTCTTCGGGTTCTATGCTCCAGTACTGCGTATGAAAATATCCTGATTGTCTTTGGTCATGAATCGAACTGGACCGCGAAATGGGCTATCACGTTTTGATCACGAAATTCAGTAAAAATCGGACTCATCACTGAAGACAATTTAGCCCCACTCGGCGCAATTACATGTCCGTCGAACAGCGTAAGCACGTCTGGAGACGGTGAGGTTAGCGCACGGATCATGCTTTTAAAGTAGGGAAACATCAGGGAGTTATGATCTAGGGTACCATCTCGCAGGGTAGACTCATCCCACTGGAATCCATGCCACGTCGAATAACAACTTGCATCCGGGACAGTGATGGCCCATCAAAATGTTGACTTGTTTCTATCTGTCGATTTTTGGTACATAAATTAACCAAGTGTTCTAAAACTGTAATAATTAAATTTTATGTACATGTACAATTGATGTACAAAATGTTATCTGAATTAGGCGATTTTTTGTCACGTGTATACATATATATCTGTTTATAGTTTCATATTTGCATTTATATGGGGATATTTTTTAGTAAAAAGTTCTTTATTAATAACTTTTTTATTAATGTCCCTTTATTTCTCAGTCACATTTTAAGTTATTTTTTTCACAAATTATTTGGTTTTCAAGTAGAGCTAAAGTTTGATTTTTAAACATAAAGAGTTATTTCCCTACATTTACGACGTCCGTTATTTACAGCTGTCGTTACAACCAAATATGGGAAGAGCAAGAAGATAACTAATTTAGTTTTATTCACAAACATGCTAAACTCAGAAACCCTTTCTTCATTACCAACCTGCAGGAATGAAGACAGTGGGATGCTGAAAATGTAAGATGTGCATAATTGGATGTGCGGTTGTACAGTACTAATGTTTTGCTCTCATATTAAGAGATTCTCGTCGTATTCTACGTTCATGATTCATCATGGCGACTATTTATACGACTGATACACTATTCCGACTCAAGGATAAAGTGCTTTACCGTAGCTTTGCGTCACAGTGAGGGTTTCGGTGACTTCATTTCAGCTTCTTTATCCATCACTTTTTAATACACATATTAAAACCTGCTCATCATTGGTGCTTGAATTCTCCGAATATTTCCTTTAACATTGTACATAAAACTTAAACCACTCCTCAGAATTTCTACATATCAAATAATTAATTTATTTCGACTGGAAAAATCTGTATATGTAAGATGACGAAAACATAAAGCATTAATTTGTTATACATTAGAAGTCCACGGTTATTGTATATGCGTTACGCGAAATTAAATGGAAATGAAATTACGTTGAATAGAAAGGGGGAAAGCATATTTAAAGCTCCGTCTTGGATTCACTTTATTGAATTACCAAAACAGAATTTAAATAAATGGTAGTCGCGATGAAACCGTGTTATGTAATGCGCTTATTTGCATTTCTAAAAAAAGGCTAAAATAATAAAAAAGATACCATAGAATAGGAAAGCAGAACAGCTTTTACTTAATGCAAAAACATTTGCTCCTTAAAATAAATGTACGTTCTAAAATCTTACAAAAGGCTCTTTAAACTTATTCTGGATTGAAGATAAAGATTGTGTTAAGAGATAAAAGTAGTTTGTAACAGAGAAAAAATATATTTTACAGCATGAAAATCTAAAATCAATAAGATACGTAAACACAACTGTGCACATAATATCATATCGGGTATAATGATTCGTAAAATATTAAAGGTAAAAACGAAATAATAAAACTTTCTAAATAAAAAATAACATTAAGTTGCTTGGTCCAGTACTCAAACCTTGAATCTGCCATTTTGTAGTTTTTGTTATATCGTGTCTTGGTGCTAAGAGGTTGTCTCACACGCACTTTCTGACGATAAAGGAAAATATAAGAGCAATCCTTATAGATATATATCACAGCTACCACATGGGATTGTGGTTCTCAGTTACAAAATTATGTCAATTTGGTTCTTAATACAATAAATAGGTGCAACGTTCTAATAATCACCTCAGTTTTTTAAGGTTGTGGCTTGTGACTGTCATAGTTATAGCTGAACTCCTCTTGAACTAGGATGTTGTACCAATAATTTGATATCGTTGAAGAGGAAATTCAGGATGAAAACACGCATGGAGTACCCGAGGTGGAGATACCAAAACTGTAAGTTATCGTTCAAGGACAAATTACGAATGTTAAACACCGGCTTCCATGCAAAATACAATTTTGAAGGAAGATAGAAAAAAAATAAATAAATTAGCAACATTTATTATATTACATTTCAATTTTTCTCAGGGAGAAAAAAACACATAACGTGCTCAAACTTATCAAGCGTGGTATGCCACAAAGTCAAATAGACCCTCAAAATGTCCATGACGTACAGGAAAGCCTTTGCGGCAACAGTTAACTATCTTGTCACGAAAAGAATAGTAATCAGTTTATTTTAAGGTTACTGCTTGCAAATTACTATAAATGTTGTATCGTAAACACATTCTAAAAGAAAAAAAGTACGGCTCTTTTACTGTTTAGTAGCTAAAGTATGTTACAATGGTAATTAATGGAGAGAAAATATTAGGGGGAATATATTATTTACTTTGCCAGAGTTTATGTATTGTAATTTTAAAGAAGACGAGCAAATTAATAAGTAAGATATCACATACATGTCTATACTAGCTGAAAAGTCACACTTCGCTACGGAGTACATTCAAATTAAATACAACGATCAATGTATGCAATTAATGCCCCCCAGAAAAATACATAAATAAATAAATAAATAAAAAGTATTTTTTGTCTATTTAGTTGTTATGCACGTGACGATAAATTTATTTGAAGTACCAGAAAAAGAAATCACGTGATCAGCATCTAATAAATTAAATTCTAAAAATTTATCCTTGAAAATTTACCAAAAATCAGAAAGTGGAGATAAATATTGAAAAAAAATTTCATTTTGAAGGGAATTTTTATGATCTTTCTCGTGATATAAATTTTATAACCCTCAGAATATTTTTTTAAATGCAAACTTTAAAAAATGTTACAAAAACAGCTTAAAAATTTAAATTTTAAAAAATCTAAGAAGAATTTTTGAAAAATCTTTCTTAATGCACCCCTACACTATAAGAAGAATCACCCTGCAAAATTTCAGCCCTTTAGGTCCAGCAGTTTGGTGGTTTATGCGTTGTATGCCAGTGAGT
This sequence comes from Dolomedes plantarius, assembly GCA_907164885.2. Classification (NCBI taxonomy): domain Eukaryota; kingdom Metazoa; phylum Arthropoda; class Arachnida; order Araneae; family Dolomedidae; genus Dolomedes; species Dolomedes plantarius. The sequence continues at coordinate 137,958,476 of OU015497.1, read as the reverse complement.
GAGTCAGTTACGGAACTGTTTTATATATATAGATAGATGGTAAGTCTTTATTCTATACAGATGGTAACTCAGACTTGTGCTACTCTATAATGTGCTTCTACAGTACATCGAAACCAGTCTACAGCCAAAATATTAAAAAAAAGTTTAAACAGCTTAAAATGAAACCTCTGCATTTGTCCAAAATACGCTATGGTACACGGCAAAAAAAATGTAACTATCTTTATCCTTTATACAATAAAAGGTGATGTACTAAGGGTTTGATAAGGAACTGCTCAATAATAATAGGCCAAAAAAGTCAAGGAAAATACTAATCAAATTACAAATGTGCTGTTTTCAAGATTAAACAATTAAACCAAAGAAGTATACTATAATGCTCAACACTCATATTTATTAAAGTTTAAATATGCCTAATATCAATAACTTTAAAAACAAACTGTTTGTTACCGTTAGCGAAGACATTTTGATTGATATTTCTTGCTTCTATGCAAAAATGTTTTCTAATAAGAGAAGAACAAAATTATATAAATTATTAACCACTTTAATACTACTTTTCAGTTATCTCAGCGAGTTAAAAAGAAAATATGTTAACCTTTTAGCTCATCTAGTCCTCCTCCCCCGAAAACTATTAGGATTCATAGCGATCTAAAAATGAATTCAGATGCTAAACTGAAACTTTAAAAAGCCACGACTATTGATAACACATACGGGATGCTGAACATGGTGACTCATATTGTTATGGGTCAAACTAATTGTCTTAAGATTCCCTCTAAATTACATGTATTTATATAACACAATCATATATTCATAATGTCATATTCATTAAAATTGCGCAATATTCACATTCATTAAGTGTAAAAGTGTATCTACCTTCAAGATCAATTTTTTCAGAAATAATCCTTCGCTTAGTGACTGTAGATTGAAGAAGACCTAATTATCTATGATCTTCACTTTGTTGGTTAGACTTACTGTCGGGCACAGGTTAAGTATAACTTACACCGAAATGCTTGGGTCCAGAATAAATAAATAAATAAATAAATAAATAAATATATATATATATATATATATATATATATATATATATATATATATATATATATATATATATATATATATATATATATATATATATATATATACATACAGGGCGTTGCCGAATTTGACCGACAAATTCAGATGGGTGATAGTAGGCATCAAGATGAACAATAATCACATGGGAATGTATGACCAAAACGCAAATTTGACGCTGGAGGGCGCTGTTTACTTAATCGGACCATTCCTCTTACCAACCCCACTGGATGGCTGGAAATATTGAATTTTTCTGAGGAGGTAAGAAACTCAAAAACAAAACAGAATCATATGGGAATGTGTGATCGGAAACGCAAACCTGGTCAACTAGAGGATAAACAAAGGTTCAGAAATGTTGACTTTTTATTTCTGCATCTTTCTTTATCCTTTAGCTGATCAGGTTTGCGTTTCCGGTCATACATTCCTATGTGATTATTGCTCGTTTTGATACCTACTATCACCCCTCTGAATTTGTCGGTCGAATTCGGCAACACCCTATATATATAAATATATATATATATATATATATATATATATATATATATATATATATATATATATATATATATATATATATATATTCATCCGTTCGTGGGTTAATTTATGATCGTTTCATTGTACCAAGCCATGTTTCGGCATACATTTCGGTTGTTCTACGGCTGATTTCTTACAAATTATACTAGCTACTCAGAATTTCACTTCTTATCAAGCCGTAATGAGTTTACATTCTTCTAGTTACTCTTTTGTACCTGTACAATATATTATTTTATTTTTTAAATAAACATTTTTATTTACCTAATTTATTTTTCATTTATATTTTTTTCAAATTTACCATAATTTCTTTATTTGCAAAAATTATTTGCGTTTATAATTCGTTTATTTTTATCAATTTATTAACGCTTGTAAACAACACTATCTTACTATTTCTAGTTTTATATTTTTACTTTAAGAAATAAAGTGCAAAAGCTATTGAAAAACATATATCCCCTATTAACTTATTTTAAAAAATAGGCATAGGAAAGTTAGTGCCAAAAAAAAAACACTGATTTTGGTTCTTATTTCATTCTTATTACCCGGTGATTCTATTTGTATGTTTGTTTGTTTTTGTTTTCTTTTGCTTACAAATGTGAGAAACACAAGGGAAAACATTTACCATTTACTTACGAGCGAGTCTCGGCGTATTGCACCAAATACCGAAAAAACGTGAGTTGAAGTTAAATCGCGTAGGAATGAGAAAGGAACTAGGCATAACTAGCTAAGTTCTCCCTTACGTTCTGTTTATTTGTTGAATTCTCAAAATGAGATTTAAACAGGCAAAACCCCGTGATGGAATAAACGTAGAATCTAATGGATTTATTTGCATTTTATTTCCAAAGCAAAAGAGGAAAAAAGAAAGGATTTTAAAACGAGAAAAAGTTTAAAATGTTGGATATAGTATCATTTCACACATTTACTGTAATTGACGATGCCTTCATTTAAGAAATATTAAACCATTTCGTTGGGTAATTTTGTTTTGTTTCTTACTGAGAAAAAAATTGTAAGGAATTACATAAAATTTCAGGGCCGTGACCAAAAAAAGGAACTGAAAGTTTTGATCCTCCCCCCCCCCCTCTCCATACATACTATGTTTATAATTTCCCTTATCGGGATAGCATGTATCCCAAGAATACGGGCCCAAAAATGAATATATATATATATATATATATATATATCCCATTTCAAGGCCGTTCTTACAAAGGGTTATGAAATTTCTCATTTTAAAGGTGGAATCGGAAAATTTGGCCCCGTAAGCTAAAGATTAAAAACAAAGAAACAGAAGTAATAGAATTATCTCACGAGATTAGGTTATCCAAGTACCTTAGATCAGAGGTACTCAAACTGCGGTTCAACAAGCTTTTACGTGCAAAACCTTCACACTAATTACCAGGCAGATGCTTTTGTAATCACAATTTTGAAAATAAGTGCTTGAAAAATAGTAACTGTACAAAAATAGGACCACCTGTTGCTCACACCGTTCACATCAGCGTATTTTTGTAAATCTTTCAATTTCAAAATGACGTATGTGAAGAATGTAATATAGAAATCGGCTTACTGATCCTTATCGTGATGATGTATTGAGAGTAGCGTGTAGCAAGTATAAACTTGGTTCATATAAAAACGGTTAAGCGTTTGTCCCAACATTAAAAAAATTTTTTAAGTAAATGTTTGTATATTTAGGTTTTTAATTTTATTTTTTAAATCATTATATTATGAGGTATAGCGTACTATATTGCTACCCGCGCAACGTTTCAAACATTTGCATGTGGACCGAGAGAAATATAGAATTATCTAAGGCAGGTTGAGTATGACTGCCATAGATAATTTTCATTACCGAATACGGAAAACATTGGAATCAAATCCTCTATGGCATTCATAGATTTTAATATGCGATCGTTGGAAAAAAAAAAAACGATAAATAGATATGCAATTCAAAGATATAAGCATAGCTATACCTACGAAAATTATTCTTTCCTCGTTCCAACTGATCAATCAGCTAAAAATAATGAAATGCCATCATAATTACATTTCCCTGATTATTAATGAAAGACACGTGCGTTTATCATGTGCAGTGCTATTTTCGCAGCTGCAATTTGTCTAGGTGACAAATGCCTCAACCTATTTGGTTATCGTATCAAATAAGGACAAATTACGTTAAATGGCGCACATCACTCTCCTCTAATTAAATAGAATCGAGCGAGGAACACAACACAGTTGTGGCAAACTTGCAACAACAGCTCTGACATTACGTCATACTCAGTTTTGCTCCTATGCACCAAAATTCATTTAGCATGATTACTATTACCGGTGCATTAAGATGCAGAAGTGGCGCTGTAACTTCGAACGGCATCCTCTTGAAACTACAAAACATATCGTTCACCTGAGAATACACAAAGCATTACGCTGGATAAGTGCGTGGAATTAAATATTGGAGAAAGTTACTATGCTTTGAGACTTGAAATAATATGATTTAAATGGGCGTTAAATACATAGTTTGCATAGCTATCAAATTCGGAACTAGAAATCGGGATCGTGAATCCGCTTCTACCTACAACGCACTAGAATGCACAAACAAAGAAACACACACACACACACACACACACATATATATATATATATATGTCAAAACATTAATTAAAAATTACAGGGGGCTTAAAAATAGCGAAATCTAATATGAAAATTATTGGTAAAACGCGTCGAGAAAAAAGGTTTTTCCCTGTTTCGTTAGTTGACCTTCTATACGCGATATTGAAGTTCCATGGAGGGAATTTATTTTTAGAGAGATATACAGGGTTGGGCGCGAGAACATGCTTCTAGCATTCTCCAGGTGGTGCTTTGCGCATGCGCCATAAGGGTAGACGCGTTAATGAAGATCTAGAATTACGCAGAACGCGGGATTAACTTATTGACAGTAAACGTGCTTTAGCCGAGTCCACGAATTTTAAAATGGCGAGCGCTGAAACGTGCAGATTTTGGAGAAGTGGTTTACGTGAACTTGAACCAAATAAAATCTAAATAAATTGGACGATGCTGAGTACTTATTTTGAGTGTCTGCCTTCCCTCTGTGCCATGGACTGCTAAACGAAGAAGACTGCAATTGATTTTTTATAGCAGGCGTAAATCAAACGCCTGTCATATATATATATATATATATATATATATATATATATATATATATATATATGATCTCGGAATTCTCTATGCTTATTTTATGTTATCATTTTTATAAAGGATTGGTGTCACTTTCATGCTGCGTAGGGCATTCAGCCAATGTATTTTAGGTGAATGGTGTCCTATTGACAGTACTCAACAGTATCGCTGAATAAATTTACTTCATTTATAGTTAAAATGGAAATTAAAATTCGGACATGTTATAAAAAAGAAGATCTAAACACCGGAAAGTTGTAAATGCGGATGTAAGAATGAATGTTGCAGCTTCGGTAAAGGTACAGTAACAAATTTTCACTCCGTTCTTTTTTGACAGTCAATCCATTGTTCCTATGATGTTAGTGAGATTCGTGACATGTTACTCCAAAGTGTCTTAACCTTAACCCAGTAACAAGGTTTGATACATAAATGCAGTCACTTCTTTCCAGGGAAAAATGAGTTTTGTATCTCGCCGATTCACCAAATAATATTTGTTCTTTAAATTGTTCTCAGAACGATTAATTTGTACAAAAGTATATAATAATATATCTTAGCATATGATATTTTTTTTGAGAAAGAAGAAATGAAAGAAATTAAAATGAAAATTGATACCAAATATAAATATGTTTATACGAAAAAATAAAATCGAAATGTAAAACACGTAAAAAGACATTTTCAAGTACGGAGTAAACCCATTTATATATTTTTAGTCAATTATGAAATGATTCAGGTTTCTCCTGAAGACTGCATAGTGATGCACCTTTGCTCAAATTTGAGTATCTTTTACGACAACGTGAGTTTTTGGTCAATAATTTTACTTGTCATATAACTGTATGCATGTACTTTATTGCTTTTTATTACACAAAGTACAAAGAATGGCCACAATTTTTATGACCATAAACTCATTACATCATTGGACTACATTTTGCTCTCAAAATATCTGAGATACTCTGAGTCATTGACACAATTTGATGTTGCTTGGGGGCTGGAGGAATCTGAGAAACCATATCCGATGAACCACAGTTTTCAGTTTTCTAGTATTTGGTGGTTTTGTATCCACCTGACTGATGTTCCTTTCAACTTCATTCAACAAATCCTCGATATGAATGAGCTGCATGATTGAGGTCCATGCATACATGCTTCATGGCTAGGTGAAGTCTCTGCCATGCTTTTCAAACCATGCGTGCCACTAGAAGTATCCGTCTCCAATGGGTAAACAATTAATATAACCGCCAAATGTACTTGGCCAGCGACAATATTGTAATACATTTTGGAATTCAAAATTTATGCCACATGAATAAACAGGCCGAAATACGCCGAGAAAACATCCTCCAAACAGTTACAGTACATCGCCGAACTGGAAATCTAGAATCAATGCACACAGGATCCACGCTTTTTTTGTTGTTTTCTCCTTATGAGCACCCTATCATCTAGTGCAGTTAAAAACATAATTAATTGTACCACAATATCATATTTCGTCCCTTTTTGTGTCTAATCTTTGCGGTAGTATGCGAACTGGAGGAATTTGATCTTATTACCTGCAGACAACAGACTTTTGAACAGGTCTTCCATTTTCACACTAGATGCGTAATAACCTGTATAATACCCGTGTAATGTTCGGTGAACGGTACATTTATAAGCCATTGGAGTTGGTCAGGATTCAGATTCGCTGTAATTTATTGTAGTGTTGCCCTAATATTGAGCTGAATTAATCTGGAAATTCTCCTTCCATCTCTAGCATCCAGTAGCAACTAACAACAACTCGCCTTACCGTTTTACAAAAAAAAATATGAGAAACAGTTGCGAATATGAGAAACAGTTGCTGTCGAACACTTCAAAAGTGAATCATTATCGTTGATTTCACACCAAGAAGTCCTAGCATCCACAAACATTTTATGTTTAGAAGTCCGTTAAACTGCAATTTTTACCCAATCTTTGATAAGCGATATACTTCAAATGTCTTTAAAAGCATACCACAATTCTTCTTTATACCAATCTGATCCTCTAGTAACAACAGTGTGACGTCATGGCTGATATGCATTAAATTGTCATAATATATTGGCCATTCTGTGTATATTATTACTAAACATGTTTTGTTAATTAAACGGACATGTGAGTCGCGTAGGCTTTGATTTTATTAATAGGAGACTTACGAACATTTTGTTACTTTGAGTCCTGGAAAGTTGAAGATCCGAAATTTCCTGTATCTATACTCACTTGAACCGTTAGCTCAGCGTTTTCACTTTAGACTCTCTCTTCCCTATAGATCATGGTTATGGGATGGATATATATATATATATATATATATATGTGTGTGTGTGTAATAATAACGCCCCATCCTTATAAACTGTTCCACCCCACCTTTTTTACTTAACGCGTATTCAAAATTATCCTTGTTTCTTCTCAATAAAGTACAGTCTTTTTCTTCTAATTGTGACCTAGGAATTGACCACCTAACCATCCAGATAACCCCTTAGTGCACGCGCATTAAAGATATTTGTAAACATGATTCAGCACCACGTGATGTTTTCGCCTAGGAGCGCTTTTCGGAACAGCATGCGGTCCTTATGTAATCAAGTCACATGCTCAATCTTAGCCAATAAAATAATTTCCCCGCTGTCAGTACCCCTACACTTTATAACATTCTGTAAAAGTTTAAGGCGTGCGTTTTACTGTCTGTCGATGTCTTGTCCTGTTTACGCGCTGCTCCGCTGCTGTCCAATATGATTTAAAATCTGCGTTCTGAATGCGTCCCGGCAGGGACCGGTGGCGTTGCTATTATGTGTGTCAAGTTGTCAAGATACCTGTGTTTTTCTGAATAATATTTGTCTACATTAGAACCCGGAATAAATTAATATGCGTCGCATATCTGTTGTGTGCATCCTTCCAATGCCTCGCCAGTGTGTGGTTTTCCTCCCCGATGTGTCAACAGCTCTCGTGAAATGGTCTTCATCTCCTGACCCTCTGGCTACGTCTAGAACATATTTGTGTTTCATCTCTTCTACATAGTTTAAGTTAAAGTTTACCTTGCGCGTTAGCCGATATCATTATATATATATATATATATATATATATATATATATATATATATATACTGAGAGAGAGGAGAAGGTCCAAATATAGGGTAGGGTCTAGATACGGGCTACAATACAAGAAGGTTCTGCCATCTGGCAGCGAGGTCATCAAACAATCACATTTTGGTAAGGAAGAAGATATTAAACAGATGATACATATTTGCCATTTGCGTATAAAGCAGTCGCCATTTTTTTTAAAAATCACATATTTTCAGACTTTGAAACTTTATCAGGTTAGTGTATTCGAATTTCTGTACATTTTAATCCTTAACTAGTACATGGTTTGATGTTACCATGTTACTGATAAGATAATAAGCTACGTTTTGAGATAATTAACTAAGGGATATCTTTAACTGATAATGACTGCCTTTCAGTAAAAGTTGAGCATACTATTGGTCTAAAAATGGGCTGGCAGAGTCGGTCTAAATACGGGCTAGCCCATATTTAGACCATTTTTGCACCTATCACACATCTTTTTATAATTTTTTGGCTTTTTATTCTAAATCTAAAGTATTTTTTAAAATTATATATTTTTAAAAATTATCTTTGAGTGTTGATATTTTATTTTTTGAAATTATTTCTATTCCGGACTTCCGATCACTCGAGGTCGCAATTCCTCAAAGGCATGTCTTGTGACGGGCATACCCTACCGAAACGGGTTCACTCGGTCCTTGTGCATATCAGCATTAAACAAAACAAAGAATAAGCTGATTCTAGGGTCTGTAAGTGATCTATAAGCCGTAAAAACCCAAAAAACTAAACCTAAAACTGGGCAAACTAGGAGTGGTGCAAAGAGGGCTACCAAGAATCAGCCTTCCGACTCCGAGAATAAAGATAATAAACCCAAGTTTGGTGATAGTGACAGAGACCTGGATTCTCCATCAGGAGATTACGCTGATGACAGCGATGCAGCCTGCATCTTTTATAAAGGACTTTTTTTAAGCTGACACAAGAGGAGAAATGCGGGAGCAATGTTTTCTGTGTCAAATGTGGGCACACACAGAATGTGTGTGTGTGTGGGGGGGGGGAGGTCAGAAAAGGTTGTATATGTGTGCGACTTCTGCAAATACAATTAAACGGTAGAATTTTTCCGATTTTTGATTAGTTTTGTTTATTTTTTTTATATTTTTTTTACACAAATGCCATAGGTAGCCCATATTTAGACCACCATATGAAAAACTACAAATTTCCCAACTTTTCAGTTAAATTTATTGCAAAATACACAGAATGTTGTAACTTTTTTTTCCCATTCTATCTTGATCCTTACATCTTTTAGGTTGTATTAACATATTAACATCTTGAAAATAATGGACATATAGCTGGCCTGACCTCAAAATGAAACATGTAGCCCATATCTGGACCTTCTCCTCTCTCTATATAATTTTCTACACAACTGTATAGTAAATTTTACACTTTTTACTGCAAGCTATGCCACTAATCATAATAGTTTTAGAAAATTTTCATTGAGTACCTATAGAATCTGAAATTGATTATGCAATAAATTAATACAAATAATAATACAATTAATAAATAATATAATAATAATAATTAATTATGCAATATATTAATACAATTTGTACTGAAATTTTCGACTCCGTGACAGAATTCACTCGACATAATTTTTTACCTATTGTTAAATTCATATGCATAAAGCCAATAAATTATTGAAACTCTAGAACTTAATTATAGGCACGTGTTGTGTGTAAATTAACGTCATTTAGTGCCGTCAGAATTGCTCGAACGGGATTTGAAGAGTGATTCAGAGCTATTTTGGGCAATTTATCTACAATTCATCCATTAAAATCATTACAATTTTCTACTTCAGTATTTGGATTATCTATTTATATCTACAGCCTTGACCAGGGAGAAAAGTAGTTATCTGTATAAATTTTATTGTGCTTTAAATGATTGTTATAAAACGTTTCTTCCATACAATACACTTAATAATCTAATAAACGCTTTGCTTATCAAACACTAGTAACGAGTTCTTACTTCGCTACATTGTTTAAAAAGTAACACAGCTAAGAACGTCTACCATCGATAAAGAGTTTAAACACTGTTCCTCATTACCAACAATAAGAAATCGTGAAAGGAATATCCATCTACTGTTTCCAGTGTAGATAGAATCGGAGGTCTCTCGAGTCAGAGATAAATTTCCTTTTATCTGAAGATAAAGAACTCAGGTCGCTTGAGAGGAGAGAATAATTGTGGGATAAAATCCCTTATAATGCATTGGAAAATTAATCTTTACTAATGAAAGTAAATCTTTTTACTACTAATCATTTATTTTACACATTCTTCATTCTGGACAGCTTCATGTGACCTTATCTAAGTTTTAGCACTTCCTAAAAGTTGGAAAAGAATTTGAACTTCCGATCTTTTGATATCTTTAACATTAACTCATAACATCGTACCCCAAATTTAATTGCGGTTCGCATACAGAACAGGCACAGAAATAATTGTTATCAGCTATTATTTTTGTTCTTGAAGTTGAAATGATTGAATTAAATATTCATCTACAATGGACTTTATTTCCCAAAAGTATTGCTTATATAAGATTGATTTGCTTCCAAAATCTTATCATGGAAACATGTATCCTTATATATTAATATAATTTTCTTACAATTTTAGTCGTTAGTTCTATCATGGGTTTAATTTCGTATTAAATAAAAAAATTTCATTTCAGTTGATAATTTTCTTCATTTACATTTTTCTCTGTTTGTGCTACATTTCATATCTTCTTAAAGTATTTACAGTCCTAAAATCTCAATAAAAATCACTCCTATCTGTTTGTCCAGTTTGTAGAACTGTCTACTTGCAACTATTTAGGATAACCAAATGGCAACTATGCTGTAAATCAGTCTAAGCAGTTAAAACATCAGGTCATCAAATTCATGGAGAAGGAAACGCTCTATGAATCAACAGGTTATAAGGAAATAGTTGAAAAGAGTTAAGATGCGAAAAAAAAATTCGCTTACATCATATTTATAACTTTTGCTTGGCACAAATTTGCCTTACAAAACTCAAAGCAATAATAAACTGGACGAAAATTAACATTGCCAGTTATTGTATGCATCCATTAATTACATGATCCATAACAATCAAACGCTATTTTGTCTGTATTCAATCTGTAGATATTTTTGAACTACAAAAATTGACTTTTATATGCAATTTTTTTCTTAACGGGGTTTAAATTAAATTATGTTTGGTACATTAGAAAAGGAAAAATGTCGTAGAGTACAACGACATTGTGTACGCGAAATTAGAAATTGGAACACCGCGAACACACATTCGCGAAAGGGGAGCGAATTGTAGGGGGAAACAGTGATTTATGGGTCTTCGCCTCGCCGCTCTGGCGCTCGCTTAGGGTTTATGGTTTTCTGACGAATGATCAAAGGGACGAGGGACCTTCGAACGACCCCTCGAACGTGGGGTCAAAGGGGGAGTCCCTGAATCGCCCTTTTTGTAAACAGATGACGGGGAGGGGGTCAAAGGTTACAGGGGCAATGGCGTCGGGAAGTTTCGATCAGTGAAAAAGTGAAAACGGTCGGTCGGGTTGATTAGTAACGCTCCTGGAGCGTGACTAATGTGTCGTGAGGGGACGGGGGAGCTGATTCGCTTGTGTGTACATGTGGCTGAAGAAGAAAGTGCAAAGACTAAACTATTTATAGAGGAAACGAGAGTAAAACGTGGGAAAGTTAAGAAGCGACAATTGTAAAGAGGCCTATAACGATAACACAAGGAGATGGAAAAGAGAGAGGCACTTACAGACAAATGGACATAAAATAAATATGCAAGAGGGTGATTTGTGTAGAGAATAAGAAGAAAAGGTAAAAATAGAGGAGCAAAATTATGGCCGTAATAAAAGGGGAGCCCACACGCAAAAGTCTTTAGCTCCGGGCCAGGTTGTAAAAGGGTCCAGGTCCGCGGAGCGAGAAGAGAGGGATCACGGCGAGAGATGAGCCCACGAAGCCCAATGGATGGAGTAAATATTAAGGATGAACCGCAGGCCAATCAGATGGTAAATTGTAGTGTCAATATAGCCAATAGGAAAGCATTAGAGGAGGTGCCCTAGAGTTAGAAGGAGAAAGATATGGAGATGAAATAACTGAAGTTTTTGGCTGATATTCGAAGAGGTTACTCAAAAAATCACATTGAATACCTATAGATGTAGAGTCATATATGAAGTGAGCTAATAGATAAGAGGTAGCTATATGGTCTAATAGTATTGTACTGCCATCGAATTAAAAAACGGTTAATTGTTGAATGAACCATGATGCAACGCAGTTCCGCCCTGAAATGATGATGATGCCAGTTGTAAGAGAGGTTCCCGATCCTGTATGACCCGCGGGCCGATAATAGTTGTTCGACACCGAACTAGTGAATTTATATGAATAATCCTTGTGCCTCAAGATAGTTCCGTCCTGAAATGATGATGATGCCAGTTGCAAGAGAGGTTCCCGATCCTGAATGACCTGCCAACCGATAGTAGTTGTTAGACACCGAACTAGTCAGTTCATATGAACATTCTTTGTGCCTCAAGATTATGCCATTCCCAGACGAAGGACCGACGCCCCTGCAATCTCGCATCGGCAATTAAGATACCGTCCTTCCCCTTTTCTCACATTTGTGTACATAATCACTGCTTCAATCAATTAAGAATAGTTAATACTAAGAATTAAACTGGTAGGGCGCAATTGCATTAAAATATATAAATGAGTGGAATTATTATCATGTCATAAAATTGAACCATGTTAATATGAGTAATATTGCTGAATTATTAACGTGTCAGTAAATTCAGCCAGGTTAATATGAGTGATATTTATGATTTAATATCATGTCAGTAAATGCAAACAGGTTAATATGAGTGATATGTGTATAAGATGATATCATAATAATTGAATGAGTTAAATATAAGTGTCGTAGATAATTAACTTAGTAGGAATGAATTTGTAAGTAATATGTGTAGGTGAATTATGAGATATTTAGTAGGAGTCTATTGTATAGTATTATGTATGTTAATCAATAAATTAATCTGTAAGCTCAAACTACAATTGTTTTCAATCGTGAAAGGACACAACACAATTCTAATGTAATTATGGCAATCTACTAACCACATTTGTTACCATCATTAATCACAAATTACTAAAGCTATAGTTAATTAATTTAAAATAAATAATTGACCACAAACCTAATACTTTCACTGCCACAAAAACACCCCCTGTTATTAAATCTTATATTGACTTATCTTTATAGAAGATCAGAAATAAAACATATCTGGTAACAAAGAAGAAATTTAATATATTATTTTACTTCTCTAGATGATAACCTCGAAAAATTTATATATTGATTTATTTTTTAAATTTTATAAATCATAATGATAATGAAAATTGAAAATTTTCTGTTCTGAAACCCACAAATTTCGGATTTTTCTTTGCTAAATCTCTGCTATTTATTTAAGCTTTTTTGAAATTTGGCTGAAATTTTATGCATTTCTGAACTTTTGTAACAATTTGTAGCCAAAACATAATTTCGAAATCCAGTGGAAATGAAAACGTAAAGCAAATATGAATTAAAAAACCTCTTCTCTTTTCATTCATTAAAAACGTTCCTAAAAATATTAGAAAATGCCGAAAGCTTGGAGATAAAAGCCAAAAATAAACAACGCATCCACTAGTATTGCGAATAAGAAACGGTTAGACAGGGGTACAGATAACTATCAGTGATGATTCTTCCTGAAGCTTAAAATAAATTCCCTCACCTTATCTCTGCTCTATTCAGTATAGAACAACACATGGGTCATTTCTGATAAGGGAATGAGAGTGACGTAAGTACATTTTAACTCTTCCGGAATTAGATTTGGGGAAGAGAAAAGCCAAAACATTAGGCCTTTAAGATGAACGTTTGTGGAAAATTTCGGCAACTGTAGAAGTATACAATTTATACAGAAAATATTTTGCAGTTCATCATTTTGAAAAGAAGTATGGAAAGGAATATTGTATTATTAAATCGTGACAGAATGTAATGATAAAAACGAATAAATCGAAAGTCTGCTGTAGACAAGTGATACGAAGTATTTCTAGACAATAAAATGCAGTAGGTATTGTCACCAGAGGAGGAAAAATAAACCACTATTGGTGAAAGGTATGTAAAACGCTTTTAAAGATTATCAGTATAGTAATATTAACATTTAAAAATAAAGGAACATATTTGTCTTCTCAAATACATCTTCTAAATCAATTTAATCATTTTGGTATCTTTATAAAGTGATTTCAAAAATGATTTTCAGCAATATTTTGGGTGATGCTCATACAGAACTTTATGGATGCGGCGCGTTGCGTGTGAGACTCGACCTTCCATTGTTGCAAATATATTTCTCGCAAGATGTATGCAAATTATTTCTCGTAGTCAAATCTAGGTGGAGCACTCCTTCGCCAGAGATATCCATGCTTGTATAAGAAGAACGTCTGTGGGCAGTTCGAGAGGTTGTCGAATCTGGACTGACTTAGCTGTTTCGACTGGAGTTCGATTTCTTTTCCTATTTTGCAATAAAGGCTCTAGCTTTTTAAAGTGCTAGTCTTTTATAGAATAGGTTCCTATAGTTGAATTCATTATGGAATTGGACATTCGAGAACCACAAATAGCTGATAATCATTTTTACATCTATTATTTATATTCACCGTTTCAACATTCAACTGTGGATCTACGAAACTATCATTAAAGATTACATTTTGTTGGCAGTATCTTCCGTCCACATTCCAGGACACTTAGTGGGGCATGCAGTACCTCATAATTTGTAAACTTACTCTAGAAACAGCCATTTAAGCAACATTTGCTCTTCAAAGAGTGTTACGAGCGATGGTCGAAATTAGTGGGTGGATTGTTAATCCCTCACATAGAAAACATAGACAGACCAAATAGGCAACAGCACTGGGCTGATGAAATATGCAGTAAGAAAATGATTATTATAAAGTACTCTACGATATTTGTAAGAAAAATACATTCTCAATAAGAAACACCAATTTTAGGAAAATAATCCACTTCTGCATTCTGAACAACCTATAGTTTCACATTCAACAATCTTTAAAAGCGAAAGCCTATCACGGTTTTTTGTTTGAATATCTCATGATTGAGTGGTGAAATATATAAGAACGTAAGTCATCCAATAGTTATTGAAGAATGCGCGATACATATTTCTATTTCACTAACCTCAGGAATTAGATTAAAGGCATGCGATCAGTTTTGAACACAATAATTAGTTTATATATTCCTCTTCATAAAAGTAAACTTAAATGAAATTATGTATAATATTGTAATTTAGGTATATTGAAATATTATTGCAAAAATTGGTGGCCTCAGATTGGGAAATTTGTAAATTACCTAACAATATTGGCTTTATTTTAGCACATAAATACTACTCTTCAATTCCTAAACAGTAAGTTTTATTCTAGAACTCTTCCAATTTGAGAGCTTGGTGCTCCGCGTCACCAACTCTATTGCCATATGAGCAACTCAAACATGTAGAGCCACTTCAGGTCAAAAATTACAGTTTTGCGTTTTTGAAGTAAATTTTTAACCACAATCCATTCACATAACCAATGTGAGACTTTTGACCAATAAGTATGAAAATTTTACTGTTTTAATATTTTTATTCTAATTTATTGAATTAAAAAAGGTCACTCAAAATAACAAACTGTGTAAGATTCCAATTCACTACGCTCGTTTTAATCTTTCCTAAAAGTTTACACTCTTAGGTGTATCTTTATGGTCAATCATGATATGCACGTGATTGGCCAATGATGAATAGTTCGGTGAAAATATAATTTAATTTATTTAATGTAAACAAAGAGGGAATTTTTCAATAAATGCTTCATACAAATATTCAGTTATCGACGTATTCTCATTCTTCTTTATTTATACGATCATTTTGCTAGTTTTAATATTTCATCGATATTTCGTTGAACACATTCATGACATGAAAATATAAAAAAAACACAAAGATAAAAAAAGTGATGCCTACACAC
The DNA here is from genome assembly GCA_907164885.2 of Dolomedes plantarius. Lineage (NCBI taxonomy): Eukaryota > Metazoa > Arthropoda > Arachnida > Araneae > Dolomedidae > Dolomedes > Dolomedes plantarius. The sequence continues at coordinate 137,942,629 of OU015497.1, read as the reverse complement.
ATATTCCTACAAACAAACAATTTTAGCTTTAGAATAGAAAATAGGGAATTTCACATCAAAAATAAGATCAAGAAAGAATAAACTCTCCTAACTGTATCTATCTCGATGAAGATCAAAAGAAAAATGAATCAGATATAAGAGAAAAAATAGAAACCTACAGAATAAGGCAAAAAAATAATAAGTGTCCACAGAGAGAAAGTACAAACAGAAAGCACGAAGCGCATTTATATTTTATCGACCGTCTTTCCTGTATCATCATCTCACTTTTGCCAAATCAGCTTGGTTTCATGGGGAGCATTTTTTTTTGTGCTGTCGCAAGGGAAAAACACACGGCTAAACAAATATGGTCTTGTTATCTAACTAAACTGATCTTTTTCATTGTCCTTTGTAAGGTTAATTTATCCGTTTATATGCTAAAACCAAATTTAGGCACCGAATAAAATCTCTTAAATTGGTGTCTAAAAAGGCTTACACTTTAAAGTAGATCTATCTCTATTTTAAAACATCCCAAAAGTTCAAAATATATTCTTCTTACAGATTTAGTGTTGATAAATGATAAAATGGTATCGCTTCCTTTGTTATTAGTGTTGCAGTGAGATGTTTAAATGTATACAGCATGCCCAACTGGGATGAGCCAATTACAAAAAGATACATATCCAGCATGCACGAGAGTATATTTGTTCAATGGGATAGGCAAAAATAGGCTACAAGAAGTATGCAGGTCTTGCTGTATGCATTTTATAATCTTCGCGTGCTGTAAATTTTGTACCAGAATTCATGATAAAAGATGGTTCTATCTGAGATGGGTCATATGGCAAAAGTGAACTTTGTTAGTCCTTGGTAAAAAATTTAAATTCTTTACTTCTGGATTACGCTTCTGGAATTCCTCTACTTTCAGAGAACTTCTCGGTGAAGTCTTGCTGAGGAATCCATATCGAAGACAAAAGCAGAGTCCAACGTTACCTAGTACTCTGTAGATATATTGTTACAATGAGGCTATCTGATTTTTCAAAGATATAAATATTTTATAGCAGCATTGTAGTTTGGAGGAGATAAAAGAAAAGGGATCGATTTTCTATATAAACTATAAATCTTCATTAAAATTTTCAGGCAAGATGAACAGGGCTTATGGAATACTCGGTAATTTCCTTCCGTGCATAAATATATCTTTTAACACAAAGTATAAGATATTCAACACTCACCTATTGATATTAGGTCATAGATAAATATGCATATTTATAAATCATACTTAAATCAGCTGCTTTTAAGTTATATTAAATAGATTGGAAGAGATCAAAAACACCTGAAGTTGTTTCTTGATTTCTATATGAAGGATGAGGAATAAAAGCTAGTCAAAGTACTTAAAACGATAGAAGTACTAGCAGGAAAAAACATTGCGTAACGTTCCAACAAAGCACTACGGTTCCTATTTCAAAGCAAAATTTAGATGTGTAAATTTGGAAATAGTAAGGCTATCATCGAAAGGAAAAGCTTTAAGTCACTTCGAAAGCATTTACCTCCAACCTTTAAGTCTAATAACACTGGTCTGGTTGTCACAATCACAAAAAGCTATATAGATTGCAATTTAGATCGTCATTTAAAAAGTTATTTATCTTTGACTCACCTTGGTATCCACAAAAGAAGCTCAAAATATTTTGGAATGAATTTCAGACACCAAAAACTGAGAGTAGTAGATGTAAAACCACATATAGTGTGTGATGACAGAATATATGAATGAATTTGTATCTGGTCAGACGAAACTACAACCCAGCTCTTAAACCTTCAATACTCGCGTGGGTTACATATGTCACCCACCTACATTCATCTTCCCTAATGGCGGTCATCGGAAGGTTGGAATTCTCCCCTTTTTCTTCTACCTTCAAACGAGCCTTCCTTCTTGTCCCCCCCTCTTTTCACTTTAGTTAGTCTCTAACTGTTTTTCGATTGAATCGCATCAAAGTTCACTGTTTGACACCTGTCCCCCACGCGACCATCTATGTAACTTTTGAAGGTAAGTGATTTTTTTATTATCCGTAATATTTAGATTTTAGATACTTTTATTTATTTATGATTAAAAAACTAATAAGAGAGAGTCAATGCCAAATAGGTTCTTTACATGAAACTTTTTTTAATCACATTTTTGAATGTGATAAAAAAAGTTTGTCAGAAATGTCAGAACCAGCAGGAAAACATTATAATACTTTTTCCAGGGTCAAATGGCATAGCAGCAAAACTTTTTTCTCCAGAAAGAACATTAGATTAGTTTACTGACGAACAAGTCTATAAAATAATAGCAAACTGCACAAATATTTTCATTGACTCTATCAAATGTAAATTTGAAAGGGATCGCGATGCCAGAAATACCAACGAGGTAGAGGTCAGGACCTTATTTAATCTTCTTCTTTTGATAGGCACTTATAAAAGTTCCAGGACAAATATCGATAAGTTATGGGATGACTCGAAAGGTAATGGGTTGGAATCATGCTACCTAACAATGAGCAAAAACAGGTTTGCGTCTCTTGTCAGGTGCCTTCGTTTTGATGACATTTGGGGTAGGGCATCTCGACAAGAATTTGACAAATTTGCTCCTATAAAGAATGTATTTGAAATAGTGAACCTCAAGAGGAAAAGAAGGTGCCAGAGGACGCTGTTCTGTGGCACACCCAGGGAACAGCTTCTTGGGAGGGGGTGAGTTGAACGGATAAAAATATTTATAATGCAAATTCAATATTCATAATGCAATTTCTATTTCTGTGGGGGTGAGGCAAGGCCCCCTTCCCCCACCCCCTGGGTGCGCCACTAAATCTGTTACGCTTGTGGACCACAGAGAGACAGAACAACGCGAAAGTGGTGCGAGAAAGGCGGAAAGTGGATATGTAATGACTATTTGAAAAATGTATGTGCAAAATGTTTTAATTTCTTTTTATTTTGAATGTATGGTTGATTTATAATAAACAATATTTTTCTTTCTAAAATTTAATTGTGTTTTATTTGTATTATATACTCCTAAAAAACTACAGAAATAATTTGGTTACAAAAAAGTTAAATACATATGGAAATAACACCGTCATAAAATTGAGTGACACTTGTCCCCCACGCGACCGTTCATGTTACAGATAGACAAGCGAGTATTGGAGGGTTAAGTAAAATTCCGAAGTTGTGACTTTCAGAAGCCATCTCTTTTCCGTCTCTCATTTAAAGGAATTTATAGATATTTGGAATAATAAAGTAATCTCCGAGGCTTCCTCCTCCTGAAAATGACTCTTAGATCTAATAACTTATGAGGCTTTTGAGGTGTCTTAGCCACACATAAAAACGTACTTTATAAGTTAAATGAGTCACACAAAGCATTTGCATAACAGCAGCAAGGCATGATTTTACAGTGTCAAAATTATCTCTTTTTTCCCCAGAGCTATGTTCCGAAGCCGTAGAGTGTGGTCACGCCTTATTTTGAAAGCATATCGCAAGATGTTATCTCTTTATAATGGCATCATTTTAGAACTGTTTCTGGAAAATTTCACTTTAACCCTATTCAATAGCTCTTTTTAATTAAAAATTTCAATTAAATTCAATATAAAATTGCATTTACTTAGTTAACTTAGTATTCACGTTTGGCAAATAATTTTTCTTACATTTTTTTATACTGGAACATTTTGATTCTTCAAATAAGCCTTAATATCGTGAAATTTAACACCACATTATATATGTCATTTATGACCATGCAAATTAAAATCCCCTATCCCCCCAAAAAAAAAATAAAAATGTAAGGTAAATAGATAAGAATCAGATAGGAATCAAATGAGTGGCAGAAATTCATAACATTAGCTGCAATAAAACTTAACACCCAGATAAGATTATTTTTAAAAATCTGTAAGGATTAACATTTTAAAATCACCTTTTTTATATTCATAGAAAGCAATTTCCAAAATGACTTGTTTCGAAATTTAACTGTTCTTTATGATAAATTTTGTTAGCAAAGAAAACTCATCGTGAGAAATAAAATAATATCAATTAATAAATTTTAATTAAAACATTTTAGTTAATAAACTTTTTTGTTTGCTAAACATAACTCTCTTATCTTAACAGTAGAATTTAAGCCTTACAATGGCACTCTATCATATTTAACGCTGGGATAAAGAATGAAAAATATTATGCCTTTTAACAAAGAAAACTGAAAAGGGAAATTTTGAAAGCAAAATTATATTTACATTACGTGTGCCTAAATGAGAAACTAAACACTTTAGAGTTCAACTGGCAATTTAAGAACTCGCAAAGAATTAGCAGTGTAAAGAAAAAAGCCATTTCTTTTGATTGTTTAAAGTCTTAAAACTGATTAATTCTAATACAAACGCTGATCACACTTAGCTGAGGCTGCAACAATTGTAGTACGATTAATGTCTTATCTGTCGGGCATGTTAAAAATAACTTTAAAGATCGTATTTGTTTCCAAGATTTTAATTTTCGTCGAACTATATGTCTTGATTCATTAGAAAGGCATCATTTCCTGTCTTGATGAAAAACTACATTCTCAAATCTTTCAACACTCACTATGGTTTTACTTTTTCTTCATTGAGAAAAAAACCGTTTCGAAATATATTTCCATTCTTAATTTTCGCCTTATTATTCCAGACTCTAATTTAGATTCTAATTTAACAAAGGAATGCAAATGAAGCCATTACAAAAGGATTCAAGGAAAAAAAACCTATTTAATTTCTTTATATGTCGTTAGGTAATTTAATCAATGATAATTATTTTTATCTCATGAAAGAGAATTTTCATGTAACTATTAGCGATTCTCATTTCTCTTTAACACATTCAATTCTGATTCACGTTCTTGTGTTTTTTTAGTATGGTAGCTTTTTAATTATTTCATAAAAAAGTTATACATATTTTATCTTCATATTCTCTTTGGACTATTGAAATCATCGTCTGATAGTTTTTTAGATACATACTACCGAAAATCAATACTTGTACATTACTTCTAATCACCAAAAGTTAGGGTGAGATATTAAGAATAGAATAAGTACTTCTTGTTGTACGAAATATACTTTATCTAAATGAATATTCCCAATTTTTAATAAATAATTATTTTACTATTTACATCAGTATACCTGACTATTTATAACTAGAAGGTAACCCGTCATTTGGACGTCATAATACTAATAATGACGTCATAATGGAAAAAGTATATGAAAGTTAAAAAATATCCCGAATTATCTAACAATATTCCATTTAATCCACACCTTGTAAAAGCAAACCCTTTCATTATTTTTTTATTTAATTTTTCATGCGATTGGAGTAGTAGACTGTCATCCAGTTTTTTACAGCTCACTACGCGATATGAATACTTGAGCTACTTGATTCATTCACATTCAAGTTTGTTTACTTTCAGAATTCATCGCAAAAGTAAACAGATTTTTAAAAACTGTTAAATAAAGAGCTAAAAACATCCAATTTTTTTTGTTCTGAATGTTTTATAGAAAAATAGGCTGAACAAACGTGATTTGATGGAGAAGATATTAGTTTTTAGGTAAGTGAAAATTCTGATCCACATCTGAAATTCAAATTAAGCCTAACCGGCTGTTTGTTTACTGAGGGCTTCAATTGAAAGATGAGTACAGCCCCGAAGTGTTATACAGAGACAACGGCTATTATATATATAATTAGATTTAGAACTTTTTCGATACTACAAAACTATCATCAAACCATTTTTGCAGGTAGTCTCAGAATAAATTCCTTACAAATTATTTATGAATTTTTTTAATTAATTTTTTTTTAAATTACTATGTTTCTACATTTCTGTGTTTGCAGTGCAAAGAGTGTCAACTCCAAAATCGTAGTTTTGAGAAAAACGGGATTGAACAAAAAATGGCTTTTGTAAAGTCAGTTTTTTAAAGTTTAATTTTTTATTTTTTGTTTTTAAAGTCGATTTTTCCAATTTTATTTTTGTCGAGTAAAGAGTGTTAAGTCCTTGATTGGGGCATAATCCCTTTAACACTAACATGTTTGTGTTTTGTTTCACATATCCCAAAATTTCCCTGATGAATAAAATTATTTAGCAGTGGAATTGGACTTAGCTTACTCATTTTCGCCCATTTTGGACTTAACACCCTTTGCACAGCAAACACAGATTTATCATCTGGAATAACATGTCCATACAAAATGCGGACGTATAGATGAATAACAAGTAAGTTTTAGAAATTAAGGGAAAATAAAAAATAACTTTAGAGAACCTTCTCTAAATGGGCAAAATTTTGAAAATTAAAACAAAAATTTCTTAAGTTTAAAAATTTGGACAAAAATGTAACGCCTGAAATAGAAAATAAATGATAATATTTTTTTACTACAACCTTCTTCGATCAAAATTGTCTGGTCAATCACAGATTGGCTCTTGGGAATACATATAAAAAAAAAAAAACTCCAGTTTCACTTTATAGAAACAAAGTTAAAATATATACTTATATCTGTACTACAACCAAGTATTCGGGCAAGAAAAAAATGAAAAATCGATGAAAGTACACTCTAAATTGCCCCGAAAACAAGGGTAGAATGAAAAATAAAAAACACTGCAGTGCATATACATCAAGAAAACAATCCTTAATATGCCATCAAGTTCTAAAAATATTGATTGAAGGTGTCTACACGCAATAAAATACATAAAAAATACAAAATGTATAAAAACTAAAAATGAAATTCAAATATAAAATAGCATAATAAGAATTTTTCGTTGAGTTATACCCATATTTTTATTTCGGTGACAGAATAATTTGTGATTCTCCTAAAAGCAGAATCAGTATTCTTAGTCGTGGACGCCAAAATATTATTTCAGGACATAATAAACTCTAGAAACCAAATTATGGTTCAATATAACACATTTATTCACATAAAGTCACACACAAAACCGCAAAGTGGCAAATTTCAATAACGGTGTAACATACATACTTTGAAACATATTTTTACACAGTTGCCAGATAATAAATACATCTTGAACTCAAATGTTGTGGCTCGTGAGTTAGTTTTCCCCGCAGTGCACATATTTACAGAAAATAATCCTTAATATGGTTTGAAGCTGAAAAATTATTTGTAAAATGCGACGGTAACTTAAAATATAACGACTAAATTATTTTCTTGCATTTTTTGATTACTTCTCTAAATTAACTCATTTTCTCCGGGGAATCTCTGAGCACTACTCTTATTTTATATTCACGCTTTAGTTGTTTAAAACTCCTTTGTCCTATGATATGCAATACATGAAAGAAACCGTAATTTTTTTGACCGTAGGAACGTACTCTTACACTATTTTTGTAAATTTATACTAAACAAATTCCTTTAAAAAATGTGATACACTCAAAACTTGAAATATTATCATTTTATATTTTGTTCTCATAATTTCAAAATAGATATTTTGCTTACATAGTTTTTAAAAAACTATTATGTTTGCATTCAAAACTGGCTTAGTTTTTATTCCTTTATGTTTTGTATTCTGTCATTTTTTTAATATATTTTCACATATTTAATGTTAGCGAGGTTGGATTTTTGAGTATATTTTGTATGCAAAATTAAAACCTGAGTGTATGTATGTGTATTAGAATCTCTTAGCAACATGTGTTTTTGAACGAAATTTTCTGCATACACTTGGCTTTAATCAAGATTTGTTCGTTTTTTGTTGCACAAATATAAAAGAAATATTTTTTAAGCATTTTTTAATTGATTTTAAGTTTTATAATTTTCAAATGGAAAATTAACATTAAACTACGAAAATAGATCATGTCTTAAGAAAACGTGTGTTTACTATTTATCAGTAGCATAGAAAGTAAAAATTTTAATTACTGAAAAAAATCTATTCCAATATATTCTTCTCTATCCCAAAACTGAAAACAAAAAATTTCGAAAACAGAAAAAAAATGACTTCTCATAAAATGAACCAGGGAAGAAAACAACCGTTCGCTGAGAAAACCTGGTGCACATTTATATTTTATAAACTGGCTTCTTGTATCATCATCTTATACTTACCGAATCAGCTTCATTCTTGACGAACATTTCTTTTGCCGCTAAAAGAAAAAACAAACCGCTGCTAAACAAATACTGTCTTGTTATCTGCCAAAATATTCTTATTTGTAGCTTTTTTTTGCGGGTAAAAATGAATTATTCGTTTATATCTTATCTCCCAGACTTTTATTCCGGAACTGAATTTAGTTTGATAACGGCTTGCTTTTACAGCAGTACTGTTTGGAATTTTAAAATATGAGAACCATGCAAAAAGATTGTTGGAAAACGACTGTTCTCTGTAATAATTGGAGTATGAGAAAAGGAACTTTTTTTTTTTCAAAATCAATTGCAATGGTATCCATTTATTTTTAAAGTTGCCATTAAAGAAAAAAAAAACTTTTTTAATTATTTAATTTTGTTCTTTTATTTTACTTTCATTTTGCATGCAAAGAAAAAGGTACGTTTATAGTGAGCCCTTTATTAATAACGTTTCTTTTCCGTGTATTTTTTGAACACTTGTGTCTGAATAAGTTTATTTTACATGCATATAATTTAAGCTTGAACATTTCAATGTTTATTTTGAGAATTTAGCTTCTGCGCCAGTATAGCATATCACTTAATATTTGGGATGCTTTACCTTAAGCCTTTTCTAACTGCGGTAAAATGAATCTGTTTCATAATCAAGGGGCCGCCCTCTATAAAACGTGTGGGAATTCCCAAGGTGTTCCAAATTAAAAAAAAGCATATAAAATAAATTGAAAGATTGAATTGTTGCCCACTCATTTTCAACAACTTAATCTTAAACACAAGCAAGTGAACACTTTTTTAATGTGTTCTTAATTTGTTCCCATTTTTGACATTAAAAAATTATTAAGATATCTTTGGAAACGAATTTAACATTTGAAAATCATAAAAATATGTTTTTGATTCGTTTCTATTACACGTCTTTTCCACACATTCCCATGTTGTTATTGCTAACAGAAAACTTATTATAATGCTCAAATTTATAATCCATATTCTTCTAAAATGCTGAACACCTCTTTTATAAAGAAAAAGTAGACTAGTTCTCTCTTTTAGGCGCTAAAACAACATAAGCAATCTTATCTGAGAATTTCTCAACCCGTGAATTTCTATATTATAAAAATTTTCTTAGTTGTATGACATCACAGGAAAGAAAAAAATATATATATTTAACTGCAATTACATTAAAAATAAATTTTATTATGTTTTTTTCTTTTACACTGTGATCCAGGTTTTTTTAAAAATTTTATTCTTTTATAAAAAGTTTTGTAAAAATATTCTATGTTAAATGCATTAAAATTTAAAAGAGTTCTATTTCATTCCTTGGGATGTGTTTTAAAAAAGTAAAAGCATTTTAATGAATTTTTTTGAGTTATTTTTAAAAATTTGTTTCGCGTAACAGGCGTTTTATAAGTGAACAAAACGAAGTATTCATAAAATATTAAAAATTATTTCAAATGTGGTATTACGTAATGTTTTTCGTAATATTCCAGTGAAATATTAAAGTTAGCATTTGAAGTTTTATAGAATAAACATTTTTTTATCTATTTAACAACGCGTAAACAACTTTGCATTTTAATTTTTATTTGTGATTTTTTTTTATTTGAAGAAATGTATTTATTATTGTTAAACAGGTCCCTGTATCCTTAAAAGTTTATATATGCATTAATTTTTTAAATGAAGAATTCTTATTAGACTTAATATATTTAATTATTTAACATCAATAATCAGATGGATGAACTTGAAATAAATATAAAATGTTCCCGATCATGATCTTATCAGGAGATATGAGAATTAGATTACCGTTGACTAGAAAGGCCTGTATGCTCCAAGATGTGTACAGTAATATTTTAAAATGTGTCGATAAAACTGCATTACAATATATTAACAACACATTCCTTCTCGAAGATATCACGGAATTATATATTTTCTGGATGTATTGAAGTGAAATAAATGGAGTTGATAAAATCTATTATTATTTCTGTCATATCCTTTAATGACATGTTTAACCATTCCGCCGCGGCTGAAGTCACGATAGCGTCTGACTCATCTCGCTGAGTTCAAATAACAGTGAGACAAGATGAACAACTTTGTACTCGTCAGTTTTTGGAAAGCCTATAGACAGGTAAAAAATACAATGTCATTTTACTTGTTGAAAAAAAAAATTGTAATATGATAAACCTAATAAGAAATTTCATATATAAAAATTATGTAGCATACTTTTAAGTGTTTCTGGGGGTTAGAGGTATTTTACACTGACTTGATCAGTCTTACCTTGTAATGAAATAAGAGTATCACTCGATGTTTACCCCAGTTATAGAAACAATCCCTACTGGCTACGCTTTGGAGACCTGGTAACGAATCTGTACAGATGTCTCAAAGATCGAGACGAACAGTAGAGTTTGTAGTAGTATTTAATGTGTGCAATTTTCTGATTATAGTTCTTTGGAAACAGCGCATTCCAGGGGCGGCTCCAGTCCAGAGTATTTTTTTCTTTAGGGGGGGGCAACGTCAACTCACACACACACACACACACACACACACACACACACACACATATATATATATATATATATGGTTGCTTCACTTCTCTTTTTAATTTGTCTTGACTTTGCGCAATCCCGCTGCAAAAATGAATTTTTTAATGGCGAGAAACTACTTGTCTGCTAGGCTTTGACTGAAAGAACGTTTCTATCTCGTTATTGGAAGGCCAGTAACAGATTGCTAATTTTGTCGTTTTACTTTTTCTCTTCATGTAAAGTTCAATTCTGTTGGCTTTATCCGAACTCAGTGGATTTTCTGTGTCTTTTGTTGCTTATTGTATCTAAGGATATTTGTCCATTAAGCCTGCTGCATTAGCAATGAAAAAATTGATAATTCATACGTAGATTTATCACAAATTTTTTTTCTTTTTTTTTCTAGGTTGGAGGGATGGAAGAATTTTTTATGTTGTTATAGTTACTCTCCCCCTAAATAACAACACTGTTCCTGATTCATGGATGATCTAATTTCGCTAATGTTTTATTTTTAGCCCATGCCTTGCTTTTCCAGATGAAAAATTGAAAAAAAAAGACTAGCAAGAATAAATTAAAGCAGATTTAAAAGTCATATGATAATTCCATTAGTTTAATATGATGATAAAAATTTTTTAAAGTACTTTAAATGGGTAGATAGATCACTAATTCGTCATTAGAGCTTTAGGGAAGCTTAAGTTAGAGAATGAAAAAGAAAAAGATAGAGTTACTCTTTCCCGCATTGCTAGGAGTTACAAATTTTGGCTTCAATTATCCGGGAAGAGGAATGAAATGTGGAAAATGTGCATTCATTTAAGCACTCCACACCACGAGTATTTCAAGCGCTCCTATTAATACCAGCTGTCCGTCACAGATTTTTTACAAAGTTAAACATATATCCTTAAGACGCTAAAAAAATAGTATTAGGACATATGAAATTTTACAATGCAAATTTTCTGATGGAAAATTTAAGAACTTTGATCACAGGCGCATTTAATTTACACCGAATCAAATAATAAGCTACAAATAAAATGTTTCGCAGTAGTTTAACATTAGGTTGCTTAGATAGGTTTATATTTAATACCATCCCAGATTAAAAAGTATGCTGTCCGTAGATGAAATTATTCAGGTTATTATGAATAAGAAAGATTGCTATAGATATCTACAGATAAATTGCTGCTGTGATTAATATAATCTCTCATATGAAAGACATAAACTTTAATACCGATTGGGAAATAACTGTAGATTACCTTTTGGTTATTATCATCCAACGAATGCTTGGTTTTGCAACTCCTATATTTAAATCTCATAAGTTTTAGATCGTTGTTCCCTTAGGATTGCACAAAAAGTAAATGTCTATTTAGCAGTTTAAAGCAGTTAATTTAGATTGTTCCATTTAAATATTATTTTTACAATCTACTTAGAAAGCGTGAAACTGTTTTTGTTTATTTTCTATTCTATTAAATGTCAGGCCTTGCTTATGTCGTATTTATTTCTTAACTTAGGTTTAATCCTCTTTTGTATGTCAGGTTTTAAACACACCAGAATTGTGTTTGAAATGCTTAAAAGATTACATGCTTAAATCAGGGAAAACAAGCAAAACCGTGGAGATTTATTCATTAAAAATTGAACGCAATTTGAGAAATGAGGTACTTAGAAATTTCGTAAAAAAAATTTGGAAGATTTAAAAATTAAGATTAATTTCGAGACCTACATTATTCATTTTGTTTTTTCTCTAGTGTACAAAGATGATTTTCATCCGCATATTTTTTTCTGAATGGTAAATTCTTCTGTACAAACACTCCGATATTTAAAATATATAACATGCGTGAAAAAAGTGTTCTTAAATAAATCCTTTTCATAAAATTTAATTTTGTTTAGTTAAAGAGGTTTAAATTAAATCTTTCAGAGTAATTAGAATATTCTTTAAAAGATAAAAGTTTTTTCGTTTTTTTAAGACTGGTGCATCTATAAAAAAAGTTTTTTTTCTTACATATTATGTAAATATATTATGTAGAATAAAAACAGCATCTCTGGCGTGTAAGATATTTGAGTTCTTGCTTTGTAAAACGTATCAAGTTCATTTAAACTCGCACTGAAAATAATAAAATTATAACATAGTCTGAAGTTTCAAAGATATTTAATATTTGTTTAAATGATGCATTTTCACTCACAGAGAAAATTTAAATTTGATGATTTGCAAACACGAAGAAAACATGGAATTCACAAATTGCTGAAACAAGAAATTATATTCCATAAATATTGGGATATACTAGAATCGCTCTCATTTTATGTGTTGCAATTAGAAGTTCATTAATGTTTTTTTCAATTCGATCTGTAAAGATTTTTTTCCGTTCCTGATCTTTGGGAAAACTTTTGACTTCCAGATTTAACAGCTTTGCAATTATCTTTGGGGACCACAAAAACTACATACTTTCAAACATCTACTAGTCTATGGTTGAAAACTGTACGGAAGTATTTTAACGAGTGAGCCCCAAAGAAAAAAAAACTCACACAAACATTTTCATTGCTTCTTTATTTGACGAAATGTAACTAATATTTATAAAAAAAACTGCGGTACGCAATCCGGACTGTACCACCAAAAAGAACGATTATGTCTCTTTAAAAAATATCATTTTCAATGTAAGAGGTACTAAAGTCTATACGATGGTTTAGCAAACTCTTTTAAAGCATAAGACAGACTTTGGTACAGATACACACACATACACACACACACACACACACATATATATATATATATATATATATATATATATATGTGTGTGTGTGTGTGTGTGTATGTATATGTGTATTTGTATGTGTATATATATATATATATATTTATATATATATATATATGTAATAAATTAAATACTAGGCCCTCCATTCTATCAGTTAAATTCCCTTTCCTAAATCCAATCCCCAGTAACATTACTTTAACGCTTTAAAAACCCATAGCAACAGAACTTCCCATAAAATAGCAAACGTTGCATTTCTACACGTGTATACGTCCCGAGAAAGGCGTGAGTTCGCATTGCCAGCCCGAAATTCCGCTGACATTTCAAAACACAGCCACATGTACCTCGCTTCTAGCGCGTAATGTTGAAAGGTGATATTGCACTTCGCTCCGAGCATCTGAAATGAAAGGACGTATGTTACTATCGCTCCTAATAAAATGATTCGACCCGACTGCTTCAAAATTTAAATTCTTTCAGGCTGAGTCTAGCTCCAGCCATGTAAATTTGAGATAGTTTTCCTTTTCAGGTTGCATTTTAAGAACGAGATGTAATGATTATATTACATAGAGCCGAAAGCGATTCTTCATGTGCGTATCAACCTCAACGGACTTCGAATCCATTGCCTTGGACTATGTGTGTGCGCGTGAAATACCGACCTTGAGAGAAGCGCAATAGGAGTTCGCCACTTGAAAATGAAATGACCTAGTTTTGATTTCCCTTTTCGAAAATGACATCGAAAGATTTAAATAAAAAATTGGCTGATCATCGTGACTCTGACCAACCTGAAGAAAAACAAGGGGATAATTCTGGAGTTTACGACAAACAATTATTGCAAAACAGTGCAATATCTTCACCAAATCAATTAAGTAATCTTCCGAAATTCAATCCTTGTGGAATGGTCAAAATTAATAACTGGTTGAAATTCTTCGAGAAAAAGACTATTGAATTGACGGAAGAAGAAAAACTACAAATATTTCCGGATTTTCTATCGGACGAGGCTTTGGAACTTTACATCGAAAACCTAATAGAATCACAAAAGTGGGATGAAGTTAAAATAAAAATCAGTGACTATTTCTCAGAAGAAAACAGTTTTCATTCGAAGATTTCAGCAGGTTGAGCCTTTCTGTAAGTCAAAATATAAATGATTATTTCAAAAAGAAAATGAATATCGGTAAAACATTAAAACTTGAAGAAGAAATTATAATTCAGGTCTCACAGACGGATTGCCGACAAGATACAGGGATTTATTTTTAATAAGTAACGTTTGTACAACTACTGAGTGGATTTCCCTTGCGAGGAAAATGATCAACAGCTACGAAGATAGGAGAAAAGATCACCATAATAGAGACATGCATAATCAACAGTCCGGTTTTCGCAGACCGTTCGATCGGCGAGGTGACTATGACAGATTCCCACAACACGAGTCACCTAGATTCCGGCACCAACAACCGCGACTATGGCATAGATGGCCCCAGAATTTTCGAGAAGGGAAGGTCCTAGGACTCGGTTCCAGTCTCCACAACATGCAAACAACTATAACAGCAAACGTGACCAGAACAGCGACAATGACGGATGTTCACCGTACACCTAAAAATCGGTACTGAACTAATTATCGGCCTGATAGATACAGGTAGCACCATTACGTTATTTCTCGAACAGTATATGATAAAATTAAAATAATTATGTGAAAATTCTTCCATCGGACAATTCACAGGTCAGTACCCTCGCAGGTAAAATAAAAACTGATAAAATATTTCTACAAAGTGCCGAATCGGGAAGTTGAATAGATTTGTGAATTTTTATGTTATTGAAACAAATTTAAAGTATGCAATTCTATCGTCGGAAATTATTAGTCTATTTAAAATTAATTTGGATTTTAAAAATTTTTGTGTTTACCAAGGAAAAAAATAATATTTCATCTACTTTGTCTTTGGAAAATGTTACTAATAATTGCTATAATATTTTAACATATGATAATCCTAAGGTGCCACATACTTGTTCTCATAATACTATAAATCTTGATACTAAATATAATAGAAATTGTGATACTCGTTTTTATAAAATTGAAAATGAAAATAATGTTGCTGATGATGAAAGTGTTCAATTGAACAAAATATTGAATGAGTATAATAATATTTCGCGAAAAATAAATATGATGTTGGATGTATACGTCTTGAACCACAAAGAGTAATTTTGAATTCTGAACTACCAATTTCCCTTCGTCCATACAGGGCGTCGCCAAAAGATAATGCCGAAATTAAGAAGCAAATAGACGAGCTTTTAGCTGCAGGTTTAATAAAAACATCTCATTCACCCTATGCTTCCCCAATTACTTTGGCTTACAAGAAAGATGAAAATTCAAAATCCAGAATGTGTATCGATTACCGAAAACTAAATAGTATTACAAAAACGGACTCGGAACCAATTCCCCGAATCGACGCAGTTTTAGATCAACTAACCAATGCTAAGATTTTCTCCACCCTTGATCTCGCGAGTGGCTACTGGCATATTAAACGAAATGAAAAGATACAGAAAAATTAGCTTTCACCTCAAACTTTGGCTTATATGAATGGAAAGATTACCTATTGGCTGGAAAAACGCTCCTGCCATATTCCAAAGAAACTCAGACAAATTTTAAATAAATACCAAATTAAATTCGCGCTCAACTATTTTGACGATATAATTATGTTTTCAGACTCTTCGAAGAACACTTAGAGCATTTAAAAACTATTTTCTCGATTTGTGAAAAAGAAAACATAAAATTGAAATTTTCAAAATGCCAATTTGCCCAAACAAAAATAAAATTTTGGGATATGAAGTGGAAAAAGGGATGTTATCACCCGAGTAATGCTAATAGAGAAATTATTAAGAAACTTCAACCTCCCAGGAATGTAAAGACTTACAAAGATTTTAGGTAGCGTAAATGTTTATAATAATCATTCCCAACTATGCTAAATTAAGAGTACCATTGAATAAATTATTGAAGAAAGACACTGATTTGAATGGACAGATGATTGGCCAGAAAGCGTTTCAGGATTTAAAAGACGCTCTAATATCTAAAACCTGTTTTATCTATTTATAACCCAAATTACCCATGCCATATTTTCGTGGATGCGTCCGGACAAGCGGTAGGGCGCAATTTTAAAACAACAACACCCTGATGGAAGTTTGGCATCCCATAGCCTATCATTCTCGAAAACTTAGAACCTATGACAAAATTATGCCATTACCGTAGCTGGAATGCTTGTCAATTATTGATGCGGTTGATAGATATTATTGTTCTTTACATGGACTCATTTTACCGTTCATACTGATCATGCTGCACTTGTCTGGTTAAAAAGTATTAAACACCCAACTGGACGATATTCCGATGGTCACTTAAACTTTCCATGTACGAGTTGAATAAAATATAAAAAGGTTTTCTACAAATTATGAAGCCGATATGTAACTAGAAACCCAATTTTCTCACATGTAACTTTACGTGAACGTAACCCATTGTTGACATTGCAAGAAATCGAGCATCATCAAAATTTAGATAATGTAACGGTAAGAAGTTTTAAAAAGTTAATAATGTATGGACAATTAAAAAACAAGGTTTAATGAAAATTGTTGTGCCCTTCTCTTACGTTTAAAATTATTAGAAAAAGCCCATGTTGAATTATGGAATTTAGGAGTTTCGGCAATGTTAAATCTGATATCCCTCAATATTATTGGATTGGAATAACTAAGATGTGAGTACTATGTGAAACATTGTGAAGTATGTCAAGTAAATAAGAAGTCTAGACAAAAAAGATTGGTCTCTTACAAATGTTACCCCCTACCAGTGAACCCTTTGAAATTCTTGCCATAGACACTGTTGGTGGTTTAATTATTATGGGTCTACAAGAAATATTTACACCATAGTTATAGATCATGCCACGAGGTATATAGGACCTTTGCTTCTAAAAATGAAAATACAGATACTTATATTAATTGTTTAACACAAATTTTTCACACCAAGGACCTAAGAAAATTTAAGTGATAGAAATAGTGCTTTTACTTCCTCCAAATTTAAGCATTTTTGAGAACAATAATATTACACAATTGCTAACTACTTCGCATAGACCACAAACAACGGAAAAAATGAAAGAGTTAAATCAGACCCTGATTACTAGGCTTAATGTAATTAAATTCACACCCTGGTAAAGTCTCCTGGACAAAATTATTACGTGAAATAACGAATGATATAACGACACACCCCAGATACCGTAACAAATTTCCCCCTTCTTATTTAATGCATGGAAAACCACCCTACAAAATTTACTTGATGATCAAGACAGTACCCACCAATTGAAGAAGCTAGGAGATTGCTAAACAGAGAACTATAAAAAATCATGAATTAAATAAAGAAGATATGACACTCGTTTTGAGGACTCTAAATTTAAGGTAGGTGATATAGTAATGTACGAAGAGTTTCGTTACCCAAATACTCCTAAATTTACTCCCCCTTATTCTGGTCCATATAAAATTTTGAAACAAATTTCTAGAGTAAATTTTGAAATTAACAGACCCAATTCCCTCACTAAGAAAACCTCGGAATTGTACACTGTACTAGACTAAGACCTTTCAACCCTGCAGATAATTTTCGATTAGCAACTAGAAAAGTAAAATTCCTATTTTACTAACAGTAAACCCCAAAACGCCCAAGATCCCAAGTAAAAATTAATAGTGTTAAGAAAAAAAAAAACCTATCTATGATGATTAAGACTACCCAACTGTGACTCAAATAACTACCTGACTATGACTCCGATAATCCTACGATATTTTGATAACCCAATGAAGACTGTTGACGCAGACTGTTGATGAAGAAAAACCTAATTTTGATGGATTGAGATGCCCTACCTAAATTTCGTAGTTATTCATATTTAGAGAATTTTTGATGCTAGTTTGCCTTCCACAAATTACCATCTGAATTATTTAAAAGAATATTATTAAAAAGAAAATGTTGATGTGCTAAGTTAAAGAAAAAATTTTGTCAATGTTAGGGCTAACATGACATGTCACAGGTTACCCCTAATTTTGCCAAGTATGTTGATGATCTGAGTTGTTATTTTTGTTGACACCGGAGAAACCTTTTGCCAGCACAAGGGGTAGTTCCTCCCGCAGAGGGATGAGCCTCTTGCTGTCTTTGTATCACAGCACCCTCGTGATCACTAACAATCTTTCACGTTGGACATCACAGAGGATAGCCATTTCACCTCCAGGTTTGTCACTGATGTCATGATTGGTACCAATGATTTTAGAATTTGAATATTTTGAATTGAAACTAGTGACGATGTTAAAGCACATAATGTTTTTGAAAATTACCTAATGTGAAAATGATGCCCATTTACTTAATTAAGGATTTATAACAAGTTGTTTTGATTGTTTAATTTATGATCTTATGCATTGTTAAAAAATTTTGACAGGTATCTAAATCTATGCTGTAATTGAAGTGAAACTTTCCGAATAATAAGAAATCAATTTTGTAATATATTGTCTAAAGTAATGTTGTTTCGAACTTGAACTTATTGAAATATCTTCTGAATTATATATTGTGAATTATTTAAAATTTATGTAAGTATTCGAGATTAGGAAGATGAAAATGGAGATCGATGTATAATTGATGTAAACGAGGAAGTTTGAAATATGTGAAATCATGTGTAAACATGTAAACACTGAATATAAACCACATACAATAAGGACTTATTTGATAAACAATGTAGAACGACTTGAATTTAAACTGAGCTTAGGACTCAAAGATTATACGTTATTTTAGGACTCATTATTGAATGAAGAACTTTGATTTAATTAAAAAGTTATTTGATTATATTAGCCAATAATATTTTCAGTTATTTGAATTTCATTGCACATTGTATAATAAGTTAAAACTATTGCATACTATGTTATTCCTATATTTTAATGATCCTTATAAATTTCATTGTATATTCCTTTAATTTCATATATTTTGTGTGATGGTGCAACGAAGTCAAAGAGTGAGCTTAGTTTTATAGTAAAGATGCAAGAGATTTAACTTTGGATTTTGTTCGGTGAAGTTAATTTATGATGGTTATGGGACAAAGCTCTTGACTCTGTAACCTTGAATGTGTCTAATTCTCTCCCCCTTGCTTTTATCGTGACTTCTTTCCACCAATGTTGCATTCAGAGACTGTAATTGTAAATAATGTAGTTAATTTTGATTATATTTGATTGTAATTGTACTCACTTTATATATAAGAGTTCATCTGTATTATGTTGTGAAAATGTCACCTTCAACGTGACGAGTTTCCCTTTTTCGGGGGGATTTGTAATAAATTAAATACTAGGCACCTCCATTCTATCAGTTAATTCCCTTTCCTAAATCCAATCCCCAGTAACATTACTTTAACGCTTTAAAAAACCATAGCAACAGAACTTCCATAAATAGCAAACGTTGCTTTCTACACGTGTATACGTCCCCGAGAAAGGCGTGAGTTCGCATTGCCAGCCCAAAATTCCGCTGACATTTCAAAACAACAGCCACATGTACCTCGCTTCTAGCGCGTAATGTTGAAAGGTGATATGCACTTGGCTCCGAGCATCTGAAATGAAAGGACGTATGTTACTATCGCTCCTAATAAATGATCGACCCGACTGCTTCAAAATTTAAATTCTTTCAGGCTGAGTCTAGCCCAGCCATGTAAATTTGAGCTAGTTTTCCTTTTCAGGTTGCATTTTAAGAACGAGATGTAATGATATATTACATATATATATAATATATATACACACACACCTACTTTTTTTAAACTGAAAAGAAAAGAAAATTTATAATAATATTAGAATTATCAATTTTTTAATATAAAATTATCAAGAAATACAAACTTTTATATAATATTATACAAGTTATTAATTAGATTCACCTTTAATTTAATTAGCAGTAAACATCTATGCAGAAATAATGCATGGATATAGTTATTAGCTTTTTTCTTCTGAAAATATTGCATAAAACAGAAAATATAGGCATAATCTTTGAAACGCACCAATAATGCAAGAATATAATTATTTATTAAGAAACGGGAAAGTTCCGAAAAAAAAATCTCGCCTCGAAATTAAAAAAAATCCACGAATGAACGCCCTTTTGAGTGGGATAATGGTTTCCTCGCCAATTTTTGCGTTCGAGGGAAATTAAGCCAAAATCTCGCCAAATCGGTCCCGATTTGAGACCTCTACCAAAAAAATATGCTTATGTTTTTATTCGTATATTTGCAAAGTAACGCTAAAATTTATTAAAGAAATTCCTTCATTTCCTGTCCTTAATATTTTAAAAAATTTATATGCTAGGTCCGGGCGCGGTAGCCCAGTTGGCAAGAGCAGCGGGCTAGTGATCTGAACGTCCCTGGTTCCATGCTCGTCGCTGCAAATCTACCGCTGTGTTCACTAATGGTGGTCGGGGCACGTAAAATAGGGTGTGGCTACAATGCCTTCCAAGTTCTAAAATTTACCTCTGGAGGTGCGGGGTTAAGTTTTCCGGTCTCGTCACTTGACTCGGTTCAAAATTATGGGACCGGTCATTTAGCCAAGTCGGACTCCGTCCCTTGTGGTGCTAATTCAAAACAGAAGCCGCACCTTCATCGTCCATAGCCTTCAGGACTTCATATGATGTTACTGTTGGTCAAGGGGCGTAAGGAACAACAACATATTCTAGGTCCAATTAGAGTCAATCTTCAGCCTTGGTGAACAAGCTATAAGCGTATTTCTTTTTATATTCTAAGTAATTATTTTTCCTTTTTACAGTTTACGAGCAGCCATGTAAAGTTTTACTTTACTTAGTTTTGTTCTTGTATTTATTATTTCTTTTCTTTCTGTCACTGTACTTCCAAAATCACAGAAATTTTATAACCGCTTTTCACGAGAGAAGGAAGTTTTTGTTTACAAAATAAGCGAAATGACCAACTTTCAATCAAATAAGGCAAGACGAAGGATAGCTTGAGACGTTATCTGTTGTGGACGGACAGAAAATTTAACTCGGGGGGGAAACTACTAAAGGATGAACTGCCAAATTTCGCAATTAGTTGGTTTTTTCAACTTTGGGCGTTTTTGGGAGGCTAGGTGAACGCTAGGGATAGAACCATCAAAGAAAATTGAAACGTAAATCCTCCTCCTGCAAAAAAGCAACTTTACAAGCTCTAGTCTCCGATAAGTATCGTCACCAATTATTTCTATTTATTTTATATGTTCTTAATATTTTATATTACTGAATGTCGCTCATGAAGCAAGTTTTTAAGTTCGAGAAGTATAAATATTATTTCGATTCCAGTAATAAATGTTTCGAAATAAAAGTATAATGATTATTAATATTTTCTGTATATCAGATATGAAACAAAAGTAGACCAGATGTAACCCTTTTACTCTTTCTAGCAAAAACAAAATAATGTTTATATTTTTAAAGTTAAAGACTGTTACACTGATTCTTAAATACAACTGAAATTTACTGCCGACACTTGCTTTTGCACTTTCACTCGATCCCTACATAGCCCTCCCGTATTTATCAATATTCCTTGTACTAATGAAGTTGAAGCGTGGGTTGCAGTACATAAGGGGTGCTCTTGACTACAATAGGATGTCATGTCTGGGGATTTGATGGGCAGTACTGCAGTTGTACACAATGCAAGTTTCATCCAAAACGGCACTACTACCTATGACTAACTGCATTATGTGTGTTGGAAAACCTGTAACGTAGGCAATTTTTGTAAAAGATTGCGCCTGACGGGACATTCCCCTCCCCCCTTCCCAGAAAGCTTTTTGTTTTTGTTTTTTTCATGTTCTGTGTTCTATTTGAGTCTG
>OU015497.1:137743728-137920027 GCA_907164885.2 Dolomedes plantarius | reverse complement strand
GTATCAAATGATTAAATTTATAGACTTCTGAAGTGTGGTTCCTGCCCAAATCAGTATCCAGAGTAGCCGCCATGTTGGAGATCACGCTGCCACACGCCTCGGCATTGATTCAAAGAGACTTTGGATGAGTTCTTGGGATACAGCAGACCAAGCAGCTTCCACACGTTGCCAAAGTTGATCTGCTGTGGCAGCTGGGGATGGAATCTGGGTCAATCGTAGAGCAACCATGGACCACATGTTTTCTATCGGCGAAACATCCGGAGAGCGAGCGGCCAGAGAAGCAATTGAATCTGGAATGACGAAGAACCGTTGGACAATGCGTGCCACTTGTGGTCACGCATTATCCTGTTGAAATACGGTTGTGGGCAAGCCCTGAAGGTAAGGAAGGACAATGGCACCAACACCTCGGAGATGTAGCGCTGGCTGTTTAAAGTACCGGCAATGCGTACTAGAGGTGTGCGAGAGGTGATATCCAATACCGCCCCATACCATAATGCCCGTTGCAGGACCAGTGTGGCGTGCATAACGCAGCTGTTAGCATCCTCTCTTCACGGTGTCTCCAGACTCGAATGCGACCATTGTGGTGTTGCAGACAGAGCGTGACGCCAATAAAGACAATTTCATTCCATTCTGCCGTCCACATCTTTCTGTCATCGCACCATCGGCGGCGGAGACGTCGTGGTTCTGCGTCAAGGGTAGACAAAGCAATGGACGTCTTGCGGACAGACCCTCTGCTGTAAACGACGTCGAATGGTACGCGCAGACACGTATGATGCGTTACAGACTGCGTGTGCTGTGCTATGGTTCGTGTGGGACTGAGCGATCCGTCACTGCCATGCGCAATTTGCCTGTCATCACGTGAAGTGGTGCGCTGAGGTGGATGCGATCGAACACGCCAGTCCGTCGTACCCTCCTGCATCCAACGATCACATATCCGCATTACAGTTTTTGGATTCGTTCAACACGACTACCAATTTCCCTGAAAGATAATCCAATCTCGCGTAGGCCACTATCTCCTCTGTCGAACTCGGATACTTGATCACAAAGATGATCGATATTTTCGACGAGGCATAATTGATCGTTTTTTTTGAAAAAAACCCACAAGAAAACACAATTGCCGAACTTGAATCGTCGAAATCTCCAAGCCTTAAATAGCGCTTTGAAGTGGTGCGCGTGATGTGCGTCTGCGGTGAAATTCTAATCGTTTGCATATCTCCCCTCCGCTAATGCATGTGTAATTTCATGTTATTTGCATGTTCCTTCAGGGTGTTGCATTACAGTGGTCAGCAGTGTATATATACACACACCACACATATATATATATATTATAGGGTAACTCTAGGAGAGATGGCCAGTATAAATATTTCTAAAACTGATCATAAATGACAGTTTAACTTTTTCGTAGGAAGTTTTTTGACGAGTTCATTCATTGCAAGGTACAGCTATGTTTTTCTTTTATAAAAAGTAAATGTAATTTTAATGTTTATTTATTTTGGGATTGAATATTTTTGTTGAGTGAGGTATCTGAATGTTTTGCGATACGTACGTTACATTTTTTATTTACTTTACGGTCTTTTAAGGCACGTATATAATCCAATCTTTGCTTCTAAGCCTAAAACAAACGTACAATGGCGGAGTGATGCTTTAAATTGGGCGCAATCTATCCTTCAATTTCAGGATAGATGCCACATAAAATCGAGGAGAGATGACCACCTTTAATCAATATTTAAAAATTATATGGAGTGAGGATTTTAACTAAATATAATTATACTTAAAATAATTATAACTTTTATGTTTATAATTATATTATATGCACCAGTTCCTAATGTAACCATGGCAAAAACAGTTAGAAAACGCACCAAACAGGTATCTATGCTTTTGACATCACCAGAAAATATTGACAAACGTCGGAAACTTTCATCCCAGAAACATATAAAGTTGAGAAAGAAGCTTAAACTAGTAAAAGCCTAAAATAAAGGTGAGAAAGAAACAAAAACACGACACTTCTAGTAGCGAAGAAGATGGAATACATTTGAAATTTTCAGATTCTACAGATTCCGAGGGAATAGAATTTGATGAGGATCACTGTGTGGGTGGGGGGAAGAATACAATACCATAACCATAAAGGAGACTGGATAAATGTATAAGGTTCCTGAAGTGTTTCCATGAAACGTGTACAAACTATCAAGACCTTTGCCAAAAATGTGGTAAATTTATGAAATGTGAAGGGTAGAAATTATACATCAAATGTTGTTTATTCGAATTTGTTGTTTATTCACTCATTTTCCGTGATATAATTGCATCTTTGCAAATTACTATAAGTTTTCCATTACTAACTATATGAAATGTGTTGTTTTTTGCTATTTTAACTTCACTTTTCCTTTTTTGTATTGGATGCCATCTCTCCTCGGCTTGAAGGAGAGATGGCCATCTGCCATTTCAATTTCAATCTATGTTTCCCACTTTTTGCCCAAAATATGATGAGTGTATGTATAAGAATTTTAATATGCTTAAATATTTCTTGTGCTCGCATTCTAAGAATTTTTTTTCAATCTTTAAAAACTATGGCCATCTATCCTAGAGTTACCCTATATATATATATAACCCAAAAACCCTTCCAAAATTTATTCAAAATGCTTCGGCGTATCGCGATGAAAATCAATTGCGTAGTCAGTATCGAGAACACAGAAATCGAACTTAATTAGGCATTTTCTACACAACAACTGTGTTGTTCCCCAATCTTTTCGAGCTTAGATGACATATCTTCTAGTGGGAGTTTGATCACGAGACAAGACTTCTATAAAGATATAAATGGGCGTGCAGCGAAGTAGAGGTGGAATTTTTGAATTTTCGCGGCCCAGTCAACATGTAAAGGTCAGGGAATAAAAAACGTGTTCTAAGAGTGGTGTAGTTTTTGTCTGTCCGAGGGCTGGAAGCCAGTTAAAAACATGTCATCAACTGAGATCTAAGAGGATACTTTTTTTTCACACTGCAAAAACCCAGGACAGCGGACGAGTTTGCATCGGCCAACGCCGTATATGTGCTGGAAACTGGGTCACAGAGTTGACCTTGTGACGTATCGGCCCTCTCGCTCTGTGTGTGTGGTAGTGCGTTACACACACACACACACACACACACACACACACACACACACACACACACACACACACACACACCACACCACCACACACACACACATATAAATATATATAATATGACAAGATGCCTTATATCACGATACTCCATCTTAAACTTTTCCCTAAATTTATTCTAAATAGCAATCAGTGATTGGCCCGTGGTAAGAACTACAATTAAAATACACAATGTTAAACTACCTCAATTCAATCCATATATTATGATTATATATATATATTAATATATTATATATCTATATAGCAATCAGTGATTAAAGGCCCGTGGTAAAGAACTACAATTGAAATACACCTAAGATTTACTTCGAATGTTAAACTACCCCAATTCATCCATATTAATAATCTGGCAAGCCATCATCTCGACCCTCGCGATGCGTGACCAGCCCGATCGAAAATCAATCTCTCTCTGCATTAAAAACTCTTTGTTTCAAACCTTCTAATGCTATGCGCTCATCACGTCTGTATGACGTTGCACCAAAGATGAGGCATGGGCGGGACGAAATTTGATACTATATTTAGATTCTCTCCATAGTTCTTCCAACCTCGTGAATTACGTTCAATTCGAAAAAAGTGGACTCACCTCCCGCAGTGTATTTTGCAATTCGAAAAACAGTGATATTTAATGCCAGAAATTAGATTATCTGAAGCCCCTATAAATTGTTTAATTATTATTCTTTTTCTAATTAATTCTTAACACTAACACTAACACACACACCACACACCACACACACACACACACCAACCCATATATATATATATATATATTTTATTTATTCTTGGGCCCGTATTCTTGGGATACATGCTATCCTACCACGTAAAGTAAAGGTTAATATAATTACCCGCAAACAAAATTGGAATTTTAATAAATTTACCCAGTTCTAACCAATTTACTATTACAAGTAGAATTTTAACTCTGCACTAAAAAAATATGGAAGTATCTTTTCTTACCTACATTTAAAATAATTTTTATCAAAGTAAATCGTGCATAAAATTAATCTATTTCAGATAACTATTTCTAAAAAAAATCAGAAATCTCAGGTGATGCATATATCGTTTTTTTTCATGCATTCGAATACGAAGTGTTTTTTTATTCTATCTTTTAACGTATATCAATACTTGCGCATAATAAGTATAGCTCTGCACTTACAAAACTTTAAAAGAAAACTCTAAAAAAAAGATCCATTAGGAGGCAATATTTCTGAGCATTCCGCTTTCCTCATAAAATAATAAAAATCAACGAAACTATCAAAAAGGGATTAAGAGAAAATCGAAGAATAACGCCGAAGACGAATAATTTCTTGCCTCGATTTTTCTGCTCACTCGACTGATTAATGATAAGCCTCGCTGCAGGAAATTTTAAACTTCAGCTGCATTTCGTATTTTACTCTTCTTATACCAATCCATCCTTTTTAATTAATTTCTTTTTCATCTCCGTGAGTAATGATTCACACACGTCACATGTTTACGTTTAGAGATTTCTTTAACTCGTGTAAACAAAATTCTATCACGTTATTTACATAATCCCAGATGTATTCATTAGGAATTTTTGCCTGCACGGTTAAAATTAAATTTTTTGTCTTGCTTAATTTCATAATTGCATTTCAATCATAAAGATGCAAATACTTTTTCTTTTTGGTGTGTGTGAGTATTTCTTTTTAAAATGTACTCCGGAAAGCTTAAGAGTATGTGATAATTAAAATAAATGTTTTAAGAAGACTTTTAATGTCTTGGTGTGTTTAATTTTCGTTGATAGTGACATTTTATAAAAGAAGATTTTAAATATATATACAGTAACCACCGCTTATTGTTCAGTGGTTATAAGAATCAACCGTTTATAAGAATCAATATCGCGAAAACAAAAACAAATGTATTATTTCCATGTTAAAATTTTCGCTTTAAAGAATCAATCCACCGGTTTAAAGAATCAGTTTAGTCTTCGCTTTCCATTCATTTTCCGAAAAAGCCACTTAAACTCTCAAAAGGCACGAAGTTTTTTCTTTTTCTTTTTTTTAAGAAAGATTGATAATATGGATGGAATATAGTCATAAATTCTTCACTTCTTTGTTAGACATAACAGATTAGTTTCCCCTTAAAAGCTTCAGTACAACCCGGGTCAAGTTAAGTCCTATTAACTGACCCGGGAGCATCTTTCCCGTCCGAGTTCAATTCACTTTTCTCCACTGACAAAGAAAGACAGGGACTCTTTTTCCCCCACCTCCCATCCTGGTTGCGGCTTCCTTTACCTGAAACACATAAATCTTCGGCGAAGTATCCACTATCTTAGGCAAACGTGACATTAGTAGATTCAGCACGTTATCAACCATGATACGTAAGCTGGATGGCGAATCTTCGTCTGAGACTATTAGTATTGAACGAGGTATAAACACTGTTTATACCTCCTGAAAACTTCATTACGTTAAACTACCATAGAAAACTTTTCTTGCTCCCTTCCTGTAGTTGAAATGTTAAACTGTTAAGCAGGTATGTTGTACAAATATTGGATTTTTTCTTCTCTTACTATAATCATGTGTATTACTTATATGTCTAAAAATTAAGTTGTATTTTTAAAATCATAAAATAATTTTATTAAAGATAATTAACGTAAATAAAGTATTTTATGGTAAATTATCTATATTGTATAAATAGTTGTGTGTGTGTGCTTGTCAAAAAACCTAAATTTCGGCTATAAGAATCAACCACTAGTAATAACGTGATTCTTAAAGCGGAAATCATATTATATATATATATACTACACGTATGTTTATAAGATGAATAGTAATATGTAGGTTCAAATTTCATAACAACGAGTACGACATATTGAAAGATCAAAATAGATTATAAAAATATTGAAAAAAATGATTATAAAAATATTGAAAAAAGTGATTATAAAAATATTGAAAAATATTGAAAATTTCGTGAGTGCATAGTAAGACAAACTACATTTTGCAAGTCGTATTTTTTAGATAGCAAGATTACTTTTTCTCTATTTTCAGCAATATTTACAGCCTCTGAGTTATACAAATAGTTTACCTTAAGACGAGATTAAGAATAAGCCACTGGAAAACAAAACGATACAACTAAGAACGAGAAAATATTGTTTAGTTACACACTGATCCGATTTCTTACTGTTGTTCTACAATCCGGGACACTTTTCAATGAAAATTTTCGCTCTTGAACCGTGAGAATCGCTATTACTTTCAACGCGGGTACAGTAAAGAGACCAACATCACCACCTGGTTCCACCTCAATTTTACTCGAGCACGCCAAAGGGCAAAATCTGAGGGGCTCGTGCCTTCTGTTACTCTCTCTCTGACCTCTTAGAAGCACTTTCCTGTGTACATATTTAACCGGCAGATATTTAATGGCGTTCACCGGGATTCAAACTAAGCATTCCCAGGCCGAGTTTAACACGCTATCATTAGACTACCTCGGGACACGATTTCTTACTTTAAAAGCTTTATTTTCTCGTTAAATATTTATGTATAACGTTAATCTGTACAAAGAGGAAGAAAACCTCCAATGCAGAATTCAGGCTCACTGTTCATCAAAATTACTGGTACTAAATTATCGTTTCAAAATGGTCACAAATTTAATAAATTCGTAAAATGTGCAGTCAAATTGTGTTCCTAATTTTTTATTTGTTTAGCTTTGAACAATATCAAGCCAGCCTTTTTAATTTAGTAATGCTATGCAAGTTCAAAACCTGAGTAATTTTAAGGCTTTCATGTTTAATATTAAGTCTTTTTTTGGCGTTAAATTTGTTATTGTCTAAGTTCATTTTCATTACCTTTTTATTAACGTTGTTTATCACAGATAGTTTGTTTATGCAAAAATTAAATCCGTTTCTGCGTTTACTAAATAGGTTAGTCGGGAGATGATAACCGGCAAATCATTTTTTTTTGACAAGTGCTTCCTGATTAACAAAAAGTTAGAGCGATTGACTAGATAATTTGTTCCAAGTTTGTCGATGACTAAACTGCCCTAAATTTAGCAGCTGGGTCTACTTGCTACATATTATTTAACTTCGATCTTCCCACACATTTATATTTGTCACTTTTATTGCTATGTATCACTTCAAATTCAGCCCATGGTCTTATCATAATCGATGTAAAAATAACAAAAAACAACAGATGAATAAAAACGAAGTTTGATTCCATCAATGTAATAATTATTCTTTAAACTCTCGATGTAACAATTCACTTATTTATGACATCAACTTTAAATTGCATAATTAATTATTGTTTTACTTTAACACAGGTTTGGGTTGATTCTCAACAGATAGTTTGTTTATGCAAAAAATTAAATCCGTTTCTGCGTTTACTAAATAGGTTAGTTGGGAGATGATAACCGGCAAATCATTTTTTTTTGACAAGTGCTTCCTGATTAACAAAAAGTTAGAGCGATTGACTAGATAATTGTTCTAAGTTTGTCGATGACTAAACTGCCCTAAAATTTAGCACTGGGTCTACTTGCTACATTTATTTTAACTTCGATCTTCCCACACCATTTATATTTGTCACTTTTATTACTATTGTATTATTTTCAAATTCAGCCCATGGTCTTATCATAATCGATGATAAAAATAACAAAAACAACAGATGAATAAAAACGAAGTTTGATTCCATCAATGTAATAAGTATTCTTTAAACTCTCGATGTAACAATTCACTTATTTATTATTATCAACTGTAAATTGCTAATTAATTATTGTTTTACTTTAACACAGGTTTTGGGTTGATTCTCAACCTCGTTTATCTAGATAGGTTTTGATCTCCAGTAACCTGTTCATGCCAGTGGAGAATTAAGATTGTTAAGACTATTGAATGTTTTGCTTAATGGAAAATGATTTCCTTTGATCAAATTGAACAAGAATTCAGAAACATAACATCCATAGGCGCTTCTGAAATTCTTGCAATTTTCTATTTTTTATTCGTTTTAAGACAGCTTGTTTTTTTTAACCTAATTTCAACCTAAAGCAAAATTAAGAGAAACTTCTACTGTCCTTAAAAAAAGTAATGTTTAGTGGACCCATTAGAAATGTACCACTAACTTTCCCTCTATTACGACCTCGAGTAAAGAAGTTTTTTTTTTTTCAAAATTGTACTCCGTAGTGGCGAGAATGAATTACTTGGTATACTGTTTCATTCTTTAAAAGAAACGCCGATAATATTATTAATTTTGAATAATTTAGGGGGAAATGTCGCTACTATGTTTTTAAATGTAATTTTCTCCTTTGGTGGACGAAATTTCTAAAATTGAATAAGATACCCGAGAAACAAAATGTTTCTCTCCATTAGAGTACAATTTCATTTTTAAATGTCTAGATCCAAGTCGAAAATGAATGGAAAAGTTTCTCCATAGGTTAACATTGATCTGAGTGTATCCAATATGACAGTTACTCAGAGGCCTTAAGGGCGAAGCAAATGTTTCCAGCAAATTCAACCTATAATAATTAATTGATAATCCAAAAAGAGGGTTGTGAGCTGCTATTTCTTTCTTTTAACTCGGTTTCAAAAACAATGTAAATCTGAAAGAATTTCAAATATAAATTTTAAACGTAACTAAGGCTATCTTCTAATTCCCTACATAAGTTCTGGTGTTTTAGAAAAGTGAAATTTTAAAAGTAATCTCTTGAATTCATCATTCGCTCCGAAATAAGAACCAAAAATAAATATGCCAATCAATTTTGAAATATTTTAAGTCTAAACAGAGCAGGTAAAAAATAATTAAAGTTCCTCATGAAAAGCTAAAATAAATAAGAGGGGAAAATTTTTCAGAAAGAGAAAAAAAAATGAAACGCCAGCAAAGAATCTTCAACTACTTCATGGATTTCGCAGAGGGGGAATTTTCACTAATGATAAAAATGTAATACGTGGCATAAAATACTTGGAAATAGATTCTCCATCTTTAAAGTTTAGTGTTCATATTTGTTTCTTGCAATTTCTAAAAAAATTTTCTACTTCATTTATTTAGGTAATATCTGAATATCTTCGTTTTGTTAGCACTAATTTGTTAAAGTTTGTTAATGAGATGTCACTTCTCTATTTTTTAAGTTTCTGTGATTCATAAAAATGGAAGAAATTTTAATGTTTAGGTCTGTTTACTTATCAGTCTAATAAAATTACTTAACTGAATGTAAGTGAATTAAAAATAGTGTATCACTGAAATGTAATAAATATCCTTAAATATTTAATACTTGTTCGTTTCAAGCAGTAATTTTTGAACCAAAGGTATGTTTACCATTTTTTTAATTAATAGTTGTCCCCTCTAAGACCTCTTAATTCTTAAAAAATATTTGTTATAATACTTGCAATAATACTTATTGGTAAATATTTAATACTTGTTTGTTTCAAGCAGTAATTTTTTTAACCAAACTATGTTTAGCATTTAAAAATAATAAGATATTACATTTAAGACTCTTAATTAAAAATATATACTTGTAATAATACTTGTCATATTACTTATTGTTAAATATTTCAATATTTGTTCGTTTGAAACTAATTTATTTTACTAAAGTATGTTTAGCATTTTTTTAAATTAATAGTTTTCACATAAAAGACAAGAAATAGAAGCTAAAATCAGTACTACATAAAAACAAAAATAAATAGGTACATCAAAATTTAATAATTGTTTTTATTTTTTTAACATCATTCGACACAAAAGAGAATTTATAAAATTATTGATGATCAGGGTAATAAAGAAAATAATTAAAATGATATTTATGATGAAACATAATTGAAGTTTCTTTTTCTTTTCATTTTCATCTGTTTAATCTTTGTCGTAAAATTTCATAAAGTTTATTTTAATTTTTACGTAGCTTTAAATTTAAACTTTATATCCTCAAATTATAATAAAGTTAACTTAAGTGGTATGCATGCTTTAAACGTTGACAATATTATTTTTTGTATCTATTTGCGAAAAAGACAAGATTTGCTAATTTCCCTTTTTAAATTTTTTTTTTGACGATAACATAGCTTTCATAAATAATACATTCATGTTTCACACTGCCGTCTATTGAATATATGTCTGTCTAATTTCTTTGATATCTAGCTTTAAAAGCGAATTTCCACTACGTTGAATTAATTTGAAATTTAGGGGATCTACAGGCTGTTTTTTCTTACCTTCACACATTTCAATCAAACAAGCAATATAGATTAAAGATCCAATTAAAAACACTTAAATATTGATAATACAAAATCAAAAGGTAACACAAAATGAAACAATTTTCTTTAGCTCTCAAAAATTCTTTAGCTTCGAATACTTACAATATATTTAACAAGAATAATCATTCAATTATTAGCGCTAAGAAATATAAAAACTGCACTTCCAACTTCAATGTGTTAATGCTATTAAAGACGCCTTTATGTCGCTGAAAATTGTTGCAGCTTTAAATAGCTTAATTAGCCAGTTCTTCATTTTTTTAATTTTTAAAAAAGTCAATACTTGGACAGAAGTTACTTTTTTTATGTTCATTATTTCTTATTCTTTAAGTTCATTGAAAGAGAGACTCAAATTTTCTTTAATGAATCTTTTAATATGAATTAACTATGCTCTGAAAAACAATAGGCAATTTCAAATATTACAGACATCTAGCATGTATTATTTGGTTTCAAGATTAAAATTTGTATAAAAAACTTATTACTTCTGGATATTCGGAAACGTTATATGAAAAATACATCATTTACTGAATGTCTTCTTTGAATGTTTTCAGATTTTTTCAAATATATAATATTTGAATTTAATTTAAATACTTTATCAGGAATGATTCATATAAAAGAATAAATATACCATACATGGCAACATTTACAGTTAGTTTGCATTCTGTATTTTTATTATTGACGGAAATGTTACAGAAGACACTTGAGTGATACATTTATTTTCATATATTTCTACACCAATAAAAGATATAATTGCCATATATAATGATAGTTAATAAAGTTTAGGAGTATGCGAGGAAATATTTTTGGTCAGAATAAGATTTTCTGTCTACTAGATTGGATGATTGGTCGAAATATACAAGCAAAACCTTGACCTTTTTTATTTTTCGTTTTCGTTAAATAAAGCCCCTATTGTTCATTGTTTCTGCTTAATACGTATTTGCGACTATTATATCGCATTATCGCTCTTTAACAAGGAGTATTAGGGAAGATAATCAGTCGCACCAGAGCACTAAACATCTAAGGCTCATCTGAATTACTTTTAGTCCGTAACATGAGATTTCCTAATTAATAGGAGTTGTTGACTACTAGAAACGTGATTCATATTATATTCCCCGATTCATGTGATAAATATATCTTCTTATTTATATGAAGACTAGCTGAATACCCGTGCTTCGCTACAGAATACATTCAAATTAAATACAACGGTCAATGTATGCAATTAATGCAAAAAAATATATAAAAATTCGTAACAGGTATTTTTATAGACAAAATGATGTGGACGAAAATATTCAAATTAAATACAACGGTCAATGTATGCAACTAATTTGTATGTTTAATCCATAAAACTTACTAATTTGAATTAAATTCTTAAAAAACTTCCATCACAATTAGTCTAGTGGTTAAATTTTCTATTTTACCGTATTTCAATATTTCTTTTGTCAATTTATTTCGTTGTTTTTCACGTGACGCAAATTTAACTTAAAGTATCACAAACGAAAAGAAACCACGTGTTCAGCATTTAATAAATTAAATTCTAAAATGAATCTTTAAAAGTTCACCGAAAATCACAAAATGGAGGTAAAGATTCGAAAATGACTTCATTTTAAAGGAATTTTTATGATCTGTCTCATGATATTAATTTTATAACCCTCAAATTATTATTTTAAATGCGAACTTTAAAGAATTTTACAAAAACAGCCTAAAAATTTAATGTAAAAAAATCTAAGAAGATTTTTTCAAAAATATTTCTTAGTGCACCCCTACACTATAGGAAGAATAGCCATGCAAAATTCCAGCCCTTTAGGTCCAGCGTTTTGGTCTGTGCATTATCTGTCAGTCAGTCAGTTACGGAACTGTTTTATATATAAGATTACTCAACATTTTTAACACTAGTATTGTTTATGAAAAAGCTTAAGGTATCCGATAACGTTTAAATTGTCGATTTTGACGAAATTCATAAAATATATATATAGCTGTTTCTTAAAAATTTAAATTTGCTTCTAAATCTACATTTATTTTCTCTGCACGATCATTAGAAATGAAATGAGGGTGATTTAAAGAAGAGCAAAAGCAGTCAATTTCAATACAAGTTGAAAATTTAATTGTGTTTTCTGAAGAACTGGTTTTTCATCAAAAATGTAAACGACTATTGTGATACCCCAAAACATAATCATGATATGTCCATGAAATTTTTCTGGTAGGTTTTTGATAATATTAACAATTTAATGAACAACATATTCGGAATAAGACCGAGAACCAACAATCCCGAGAAATAAGACTGAAATTTTACATGTAATTGAATATAAACGCCAGTATTTCTTTTTGATTTCAAATTTTTGATTAGCTTTTATGTCATTGCACTCAGGAGTGTTTTATGCACATATGATAAAATAAATTAATTATATAGCCATAAATTTAGAACTAGAGCCATTTATGTAAAAATATGTTCAATTTTTAAAAAAATCCTCAATTTTGTAAAAGGTTGCATAGTTATGAGTTGCATAGATATTAGCTGCATAGTCTATGACTTAGCTGTCCTCAAGTTAATATTTAATTGCCATAAAAGTAAAGGAAAATTTTTAAAATGAACTCTTAAATTTTAACAAAGAATTTTTATGGGAAAATATTACACTCAAATTTTATCATAAACATTTGATTTCTTTTATTTATGTATTTTGTACTTCGATCTCTCTGAGGGATTAATAAATGAAGGTTGTGAGACAAACTCATCTCTCATTTCTGACTATGCTTGTTGCATTTGCATTTCATGACAAAATAAAAAAGGCATTTGAAAAGGTAATATATTTAAGACTCACCATAAACATTTGAACTTTTCTGAACGTTTGCTTGAAATGTGTGAAACTACGATATATATCTGAACGCATAGAAGGATTCATATCGGATACATTTTATTTCGAATCTTAGATACGCGTTCTCTTTCAAATAATGTTTAAAAGCTATAAAAAATAAATAAATGAACATTCCTATTCATAAAAATTCGATACATTTATCAGTTTTCTTTGAAATAAATAAAATAAACGTACTATCAAATTCAAATTTGGCAAAATCGATTTTCTTTCATTCCAGGTTTCATATATTTTATGTTCCGAATCAAGCGTTCGCTGCGAACGGGAGCAGTGATTAATGATACGTTTTCTTCAAGAAAATTTTTAAACCACCACTAGATCTTGGGTTTAATTGTTTCTAAGATCGATCTCTTTTTCCACTAACGAAATGAATTTCTCTTTCCATTCCTTTTCTTTTTTTTTTCTTTGCAGTACTCATGCGTAATTTGCTTTCTCCAAGATGCACCTAGCTAATTTTCCTTCTAAAGCTGTTTATTTCACCAAACGATATGCAGAATATTTATTAATGTTTGTAATAAATGCAAATGATCAAAATTTGACCCGTTATTCCTGTTCTATCCCATTTTACTCCCATGTGTTCAAAGTTACTCTTTAATAAAATATATTGAACTGCAACATTTAAAAAAAAGGGCTATGAAAGATTTAGAGAAATCATTTCAAACATTTTATTATTTATTTTCAAACCTAATACATGGGACATTTCTGAATGCAAAATAGGTCTGACAAAATAGTTGAGAGTGCTTAAGCTGTCTATCTTTTGAATTCAACAAACATAACCGATTCTACACTTCTTTCTTGTCGAAAGAGATCCAGGTAGTAATTTATAATACATTTAATCTGCATTGGGACAAAAGGCAAGAACGATGTAGTTAGGATTTCCTGAATACTACTGACTCAGTAAAAGCTTGAGGGACGAAATAAACATTGAAATTAAACGTATTGTAAAATTTTCCCTAATAGTTGCTGTGTTCTGTGTATGTATCTGTCATGCAACTCTTCCGGAGCGACCGCTTCATAAATATATCAGCCTATGGCATCCATTCTGTTTTATGAGTTAGGCTTAACAAGTTAAAAGTAAAGTTAAAAGAGATTATTTGCTGTCTAAACCCAAATATTTTATTAGAAACAACGTAATATCGACGCAAATCAACTTTATTTCGATTTTTAGACGGCTGTAATAAACGGATATGACAGTTAAAATACAGCTCGCCACCGTTTAAAAATGTTCTCAGCATAAAATATCCTTTCATTGTAATGTGTTTTTGTTGTGTTTTCATATTCATTAAAGAATTATCTCCTTTCCGCCACGTTTCACGTTATCATAGTGTTTCAATTAAATTAATAACAAGTATTCATTTTATATACTCAGAACTTGAAAATGTAAACACGAGTGACTCATTTTTTCAACGTGATTCATTCATCTTCGTTAATTTAAGAAAATTCAATGTGCGTATTATAGTCAAGATTTTACAGTAATAGTTTTGGAACATTTTAAACTTTTAATACCTTAAATTGTGTTATAGCTGTTTTATTTTTTGGTTAGATTCTTCAATTTTGATATTTTATCTTCGAATGTAAATAATGTCCCTAATGAGAACCTGATTTCAATCAAACAATTTTATCAATTCTTATACTACATTTTAAAGACCTTCAACTGTCTTTGTCAGATTTTCAGATTTGTACATTAAAAAAAGAGAGAAAAAAGCACAATGCATATATATATATATATATATATATATTCTTTTTTTTTACTTTTATGTCAATTGCAAAACGTGTTATTAATGTTTCTTTACCTAAAATATCTTTACCTAAATAATAACCTAAATATTTTTCCATATGAGAAGTTGTTTAAACTATACGTATACATATGTACTTCAGAATCTTCTGTATATTTATACAGAAAAAAAATCTTTCTTTTGGCATTCATTAACATCCCTCTATCACAACTGGTGCATAGGCATAGATGTCTGGATTTAAACCATATGATACATAAATTTACGTGTAGTGGTATACTTCTACACTAGACAATCAAAACATAAAACGTATTTACAGAATTCATTACTCTATAGTAACTTGCGTATATGATTTAAAAACCTTACTTTTTCATCACACAGCTACATATTTCCGAAATCTACGGATTCTCTTCTAAATGTTTTTCCCCGTTTTTTGAAAATTTTGAATTTGTCCCAAATTTAAACTAACTAAATAAGGTCTTTATTTATTAAATTTGGGTATACTGATAAAAAACTCGGAAAAACTAGAGACGAATTTTTGCTCCCTAATTTTTAAGCTTTCCTGGTAAAACATGGTGATAAATAGCAAGGTTTACTCTAGGGAAATTTAAAGTACCGCAGTTTTAGGTTTTGTTGTTTCCGACTATCAATCTCTCTTTCTTATTCAATGATCGTACTTTTCGTTTTTTTAACCTTCAGTCAATGAATTTTAACGATGATTTCCCTTTTGCTTTAAAACATACATCACCTAAAGTGAAGACCAAGAAATCCTGAATCAAATTATTTCTGTCCATTTTTGATTGGTTAAGGTACTTTTTTGTTCCAAACAATCAATAATTTTAGCTGTTTCATAAATTTTATAAAAATCTCCATGAAAATTTAGATAAAAATGCATACAATTAACATCTTTGAGTGTCTTCCCTAAAATGTTGTTGTATCACATTTCAGTCATTAAATAATATCATATCTACAGTGTATATATGATTGGCAGCAATACATTTTTCCGAATATAACCTTACTTATTATTAATACAGAATTTGCATGTAAGTTAGTACAATTTTGTGTTTGTAAAAGAGTTTGATTTCATTTTGTATTATTCGTATTATCCGATTACAGTTTGATTGAGACTTGTAAGGTATTTTGGTATTGAAGAAAAAATACAAACGAGTAAAGAAACGAAAAAATAGGGAATGCATATTTCTCGGCATCTACTGCTTTTAATGATTTCCATATCTCTTTTCATTTTAGCCCTAAACGACTTTAAGCTCTATCCTTTCCCTTACAAAGTGAACGTATAGGAATGTAAACCCATGGTTAAAGTATTGCTTAAAACTCTACCATTGAGTATAACTTTGCTTTTATAAATTATAAATTTTTTAACCTTATCTAATAAATTCCAAGGCTTCCTAAATATAGTGAAAAATAAGAAAAATCTAACTCGTGTGGTTACTCCCATAATTATTAATCATACATTTCAGTACGTATACCCTAAATTGATATGTTAGAAAGATATGTCTTAACAAAAAGCATAAATACTCATAATAATATTAGCAACTCATATTTAGCAGACAGTCAGTGCCTAGTGTTAGAAAACGATTAAAAAGATATAAGAAGTACTTTAAAGTTAATAATCATATAAACGTCACTTTAGATGCATATCGTTCAAGCTGCAATTTTATGTATGTGTAATTATTACTTAAGCTAATCATAATGAAAAGTCTAGCGTGATCAGTAAAAGCATTCGGAGTAGGTAACTTATTATGTGGACAAGACATTACAATCTGTTGACTTTCATATACAGTAATTATAACTTCTTAGCCAAAATATTTCAAATGATAAAACCTCCAAAACGTCACTTCAAGGGACGTAAAGAAATCTAACTGCCGCTGACACCACCCAAATAATGTAATGACGACAGAGGGAAAATATACAGAGAAATAGAAACCAAAATGCATAAACCGGTGATTTTCAAACTTTTTTCGTCATGGTATACTTTTAATAATTTAAAAATTTTGCGGCACCCTAAAAATTAGATAAATTTAAAAGAATTTTACTTAGATAATTGATTGATGCACATATAATATATTTTGTAAAAATAGCATACAAAATAATTTTCATTGAAATATAAAATGAAATTGCATTACAAAACAAACAAAATGTTTTGTTAACTGCAAATTACATTTAATGCGAAATTTGAGCTTGTTGTTTTTTGATAACTTCATTTATATTTGAGAGTTAAAACGATAATGCTACTCTTATTTCGTGATCCAGATTTAAAAGACCAGAAATGTAATAGTCGACAGCTATCAGTTACCAGTCCAGAACTTTAATAGTCGTGCGCTACGGTTAAGCCAGTCCCCGCTAAGACAGTAGAACTGATTGAACTACTTTCCTAACGTCTCTTATGTTTTAGTATTCGCAGTGACGGCACACTTCAAGAATCTCACGGTACACTAAATTGCCGCTGCACAGTGGTTGAGAAACACTGGCATAAACAATAAGATAAAAAAGAAAAGCACGGAGAGAAAGAAGTACTTTACTTTTTTTTTAAATTCAAGGCAAGGGAAAACGCCAAAATAACCCAAACGAATAAAAAGAAAGAGAAAGTTGGTATAAGAAGTTCCGAACACATGGAATAAGAGAAAACACAAAGTGGCCTCATTAACATGATTTGTTGATACACGGCCCTCGTTGATAAATAGCGGTCTAGATAAAAGCCTGTTTTCTCAGAACACCATAAAAGAACTTTGCTCCGGTAGTTGCGCCTTCACCAAAATCGCCTAGCATTAAAATCTCTGCAGCACATGACATACTTTTGACCTCAAAATGAAACCTCAAAAAATGGAATTTTTTTTTCTGAATGGCTTTAATTCTCTTCTAATGCAGTGTCAAGCACTTTCCAAATCGAACAGTAAATATCTAATTTTTGTTCACTAACACAAAATAGATTCACAAAATTGAACTTCTTTCAAATAGTTACACAACATACTGCGAAAATAGAGTCATGTTATATTAAATAGTATAAAAACGAAACAGTTAAGTCCATATCATATTTAATTAAAAGTTTTTAAAAAATGGGGAAGAAACGAAAGTAAACAAATGGAAAGAATAAAATGATATCATAAAGAGTTTTAAAAAAAAAACAGTTTTAAGCATTATTATAACAGTATTTGTTCATGTAAAATTTCTACTCGGTTATGATTTTGTTATACATGCATATAGAAATTGCATAACAAAAAGCTTAATCTGCAATATATCACGTGAACACTATATGGAGCATACAGTATTATTTTTTACAGCATCTTTTCACTAATTTCGAATAATAGTACAAAGAATCTCCAAACATAAATATTATAATATTTCTAACAGTGTCATGGAGGCAAAATTCTAAGTTTGAAACTAACTGATATTATTGTAAATAATATTAATATAATGCTTTCATATTTTTGAATACATTGATAATTTAATAAAATTCCATCATCATTGAATGCATTTTACACAACACTCATATTTCAGGAGATTTTTTATTTTCCCCGTAAAGATATGTAACTGAATATCTATGATTATTCATGCGAATGATTAATTCTCGACCGATATTTAAAAATTTCTAAAATAAACATAGTATAAAAATTATCGAATTCTCTTAAAGATAAAAGTGCTTAAAATATTATGATTTCCTATTCTCCGATGGTTTTTCAACTATTAAATTTTTTTATATATTTCTGCTACAGAACTTTCAATATTTTCTTTACTGAGAATATTGATTTTCTAATAAATTCTTCTTTGAGAGGTTTTATTTTTACCTTATTTTGAAAAATATTGATTGATATTTTTTCTAAAAGAATTGGAGTTAATTTTCAACATGGTTATCAAACATACACTTGCGTAAAAATTTTCGAGATAACAATTTTATAACGTCAGTTATCTCCAGTAACGAGAAATTCGAGGAAATGATAGTTTTATTCTGTAAAAAAGAAAAATGTTATGTAATAGAAGAGTTTACCATTTTGGTGAATAAACAATATGTTTTATGAAAATTATTTTCAAACGACGCAGAAAATGTTCTGTAAAAGCGAAACTGCATGTGAACTCACATTAAATATCCTTACCAATGACGCTAGTAACTATACCTTAGACTAGTAATTCCTGATAAGTATGTTGTGAGATATTTTTAGGGAACAAAAATAAAATTAAAATAGTAGGGCCCATTTAAAATAAATATTAATTTGAACTAATTACCTTCACATCCGACAGATTGTGACTGACACACACACACACACACACACACATATATATATATATATATATATATATATATATATATATATATATATATATATATATATATATATATATATATGCAGGAGTTACGACACGAACTGCACATGTTGGCCTTTCCCGTAAACTGCTCACACGGGATCGGCGTGTACTGAAGCGTGAGATTCATAAGACCCGCAAGATTCCTCTCTAAATCATCAACAGTCAGTTTGAACAGACAGCAGAGGTTACATTGCCCCCCAATACTTTGCGGAAAGAACTGCACGCCTTCAATATTCATAGATGTGTTGCCGCACAGAAACCAAACATAAATCCCATCCAACAAAGCCGGCAGACTCCCTTTGTGTTTACAATGTCACAACTGGACAGTGGACCACCGGAAAACGGTTTTATGAAGCGACGAGTCACGCTACACGCTGTTCCAGTCGGATAGGGGTTCTTGGGTTTGGCGAATGCCAGGAGAATGTCTGTTACTCGAGTGTCTGTTACTCGAGTTCCAATTCTCAAGTTCAGTGGTGGGGGTGTACTTGTTTCGGGGGTGTATGGCCAGGGACCTCTGCATGTCGTTTCTGATAAAATGAACGCCGAAGCCTACATGAACATTTTGGACAAACATGTACTTCATATGCTCTGCAAATGTTTTGGAACGGACGAATGATACTTCCAGGATGACAACGCTCCATGTCATGTTGCAGCCTTTTTCAAGCAGTGGTATAAAGATATGGATGTAAAACGTATTCCGTGACATGCTCAGAGTCCCCATAGAACATTTGTGGGACGAGATAGTGCAACGTTTACGGACCAGGGTACCACTTCCGAAACCTACAGCTGAGCCGGCGACATTCTTGCAGCAGGAATGGACACAAATACCCATAGCTGTGTGTGTATATATATATTGATGCATTTATTTCCCGAGGATGTTAATTACTCTAACGCCCACGACTGTTAGGCCTGATATCAAATATTTGTTATTTGACGTTTGGTTAAAAGTTGCTAATGATATCGTTGGGGGCGTGGTTGGTATTGTGATAAGACAAATTTCCAATAATCATTGATAATTCATAAATGCTCTTTTGTTAGTAAAGTAACTTCTAACAAAAGTTTATTATATGCTCTCAGCGTTTATTATATGCGCACGCGCGCGCACGCACACACACACGACACACACACACACACACACACACACACACACACACACATATATATATATATATATATATATATATATATATATATATATATATATATATAACTAGGTTTTGAAACACTATGTGCCATAG
The DNA here is from genome assembly GCA_907164885.2 of Dolomedes plantarius. NCBI lineage: Eukaryota > Metazoa > Arthropoda > Arachnida > Araneae > Dolomedidae > Dolomedes > Dolomedes plantarius. The sequence continues at coordinate 137,899,558 of OU015497.1, read as the reverse complement.
TTACATAAATATTTCAAATTTATCGATCTTGTAAATTTACTGCAGTAGTTATCGATAACCATTTAACAATTTGTAAAACTAGAGAGTATAGTCAAAGCTTCCTATTTAAAGGGCTAATGCTGTTATTTGACATTAACAGACATTGCAGTTAACTCTAAGACTACCCTATCAATTTTCTATTATCGTTATCTCCGTTAAAGTATTCCGTTAATATTTTTTTCGTATCGCCCTCACTTTCCCAACGTATATTTCTATTTTTGAAAGCGGTTAATTGGAAAGCAATACACAATAACTGTGTATATTTGCTATTTCCTTAGGTTATCTCCTTGCATCTTCCATAGCCCCTTTTTTATATTGACTTTCTCCGCTCCTCATTATTATATATTTATTGATCATGAGCCTGTCTTCTTTCCATAGGCAGACACAATCTTGCATTTCTTTTATAGCTAGTTTCTGAACGGAATGGTTACGTCTGTTATGATAGTATACTATGTTTCTTTAAACCCAGATAACAAGAGGGAGAAATGGGATTTAGTAATCAGGGCATAAATATTTATAGCATATCCTTTCCGCCCACACACACACACACACACACACACATATATATATATATATATATATATATATATATATATATATATATATATATATATATATATATATATATATATACATATGAGGTGGTGAAAGGCAAAGTGGTGTAAATCATTAAGTCAAGTGGTGTAAGTCAAAAGAGTTTTATATCAAAAACTACAAAAAATTCCACCATAAATTGAACAAATTACAATTCCTAATAATTATTATAATATTTCAAATAGTAACTATTTGCAATTCCACTATTTATTGAACATGGAGATTACATTTTTGCCCTCGAATGAAAAAAGTTGAAAATGTGACTTACAACACTTTGCCTTTCACCGCCTCATATATATATATATATATATATATATATATAGGGTCACCCGTTATTTAAAGACTGCAATAATAAATATATTTATCACTTAATATATAAAATTGTTTGCTTCCTTTTTTAAATGTTTTCCAGTTACATTAATGTTTGAGAGTTATACTAAAATTCTAAGGTCTAATCTCTTTCTACAACATTTTTGTAGATATGTGCCTACACAGATTGAATATGTATTGTCACCCGGTGACAAGCGCCTTCCCATTGGTAATTTTGGCAATTTTGGAAACAAAATTAGGTAATTTCGGAAATTTAGAAAACCAATTTAGGAAACTAAGCGCACAATACAAATACGAGTTGGTGTCATTTAAAAAGTTTTTGAAGGATAAATCTCTGGAAAAAATTAGGAAGGAGTGTGGCATATTTAGTTTTTCTTTGCCGCTAGACAGAAGGATGTACAAAAGATTATAATAAATTAATTATAACAAAAATTAAAATTAATTTGCAGAAATCAAATGTAGATATCGATCCTAACTTGTGAAAGAAATATTATCTTCTTAAAATCGAATATTTTGAGGAATCGAATATTTTAAAGATTTTGAGGAAACTGTATTTTTGCACTGGTTTTGCAACTTTTGGATAACTGTGAGTTTTTATAGCCTCCTCGAAAAGTTTCGGGTAAGTTATTTTTTAGTAGTGGATTTTGAAATGAAAATCAATTAAAAAACAAAAATAATCATCTTTTTTATTATACCTCCAATGAATATTTTACGCATTTCTCAAAAATCTCTGAACAATTAAACCTCTAATCTTTCTTCGAATCTCTTAATTTTTCTACTAATGTTTCTTTTTCCCACTTCTTATATCATAATATAATATATAAATTTCATTGATTTTATGAAACTAATTTCTATAGTAAAAAAAAATACAAAAAGGGTGTTTGTAATGGACTGTTTTCTCTCCTCCACCACACACAAATAGACTCTTCTCTTCAGCACCTGCTATGTCACGTGACTATGTTTTTTTTTCCGTTGTTCGTTCTTGTGATAATTCGTTATACTTTTTTTTTTATCAGCATGTAGAGCGTTCTATGTTGTCCTGTAAATAAATGTTCGTGTGTTTAAATGTTAATTTTTTGCATTCTTAGTATGTGGTCTTCACTTTATTCTAAACTTTAAAAACCCCGAGATAAGTTTGGACAAGAATGTTAAATGTTGATAATTCTTAAAGCTATAGTTTGGGCTTTATGGATCATATTTTCGTCTTGTCCGGGTTATTTTTTTCCCTGTGAAATCAAAAGCCTTTTTAAACCCTCTAACGGTACGGTGCGGGTCGGATCCGAATTAAGGGTGTGTCTTCCCCCTCTCGTACTCTCCCCTCTCATGGCAAGAGATCGCGTTGACAAGGAACCCTAAAATATACATCTACTAACCCCCTACTACATATAGGAATAAATAAATACGAATGTTTTTGTTGAAAACCATTATTCATGATCAATAGTCATTTTTAATTTTTTTATCTTTTATTTTAGAACTTTTTATTTTGTATTTCGATTTTGAAGGCCAAAAATATCAGTATACTTTATTTTTAACATGTTTTTGCTCGGAAAGATGGTTTAACTAACTTCTAAAACTAGGTAGACTATATTACATAGTAAACCTAATATATACAACATTCTGTGTGCCAAAGACATTTTCTTTGTTTAGCAAAATTACAATTCATTGCTCATTTTTTCAAAATAAAAGGTTTTATTTCATGTAAAATATTATCAATAAATGTTACTTTACAACAAAATTGTATATTGTGTGCTTATTTCTATCAAAAACCTCATCGGGTTGGATATCGGGTCGGATCCGACCCGACCGTACCATCTATTTCATCTCAAACCACCATACCGTTAGAGGGTTAATTGTTTCCATCATCTGAAAATTTTCTTCTGGACACCTCTAGAAACACTTCTGGAATATTTTCTCAGCAATCATTAATTTATTACACCTTGCTTCCCATAGTACTGTGTTAAATATATCGATCCTGATAATATGCCTTCATTTGACAAAATTAAACTTTTTTTCCTTGTTAGGTATTCAGTCTTGTTAACAATTTATTAATGAATGGCAATCACGCATGAATGAATTGGCAGAGTAGTGAAGTCAAAGGGAAAATTGCATTTTTTCTCCACTTAAAATACACTCAAGTGCCACTGAATTTGGGATACCTAACTAGTAACGAGTTTGGCCTCCTCTGGCCTTGATAACGGCTGCCACACGACGAGGCGTAGATTCAACAAGTTTCTGGAAACGTTCCACGGGAATGGCTTGCCAAATATTGGCTAAAGCTGTCCATAATTCAGTAAGGTTCTTTGATGCTGTGTGATGGCCTTTCATGCCTTGTTCCAAAACATCCCAATGATGCTCAATAGGCTTAATAGTTGTCTTGCTGGAAAACTCCATTACCGTGCGGATAACAGAACAGCATGAACGGATGGAGGTGATCAACCAGCAACTCTACGTACCGAATTGCATTGAGGGAGGTTGGTACACGCACCAAAGATCCCAAACTGTGCCACGAAAAAACACCCCAGACCATGATTGAGCCACCATGCCCTTGTACAGTTCCAGCCAGGCATGCAGGATCCATGACTTCATGAGCCTGACGCCATATTCTCAGCCTCCCGTCGCCGTTAAGTAGTAGGAATCGAGACTCATCACTCCATGCTACTCGTTTCCAGTCCTCTACACTCCAGTCTCTGTGCTCTCTTGCCCAGGCAAGACGTGCAGCCCGATGGCGAGTATAGAGCAGTGGTACTCTCGTAGGTCGACGGCTCCCGAAACCTATACGGTGAAGCGAGCGTTGCACAGTCCGTTTACTGACTGTACGACTGGCACCGTCATTTAACTGGGTGGTAATTTGAGCTAATGTTTGACTTCGATGGCTAGGTACAATACGCCTGTGCCGTCTCTCACCACGCACTGTCAAGGCTAATTGTCCTTTGCAGTTTGCCCGATCGCTAGTTTTTTTTTCCACCATCCATGTATTCTTGGTATACTCTTGACACTGTAGACCTTGAAAATCCTAGCTGTCTGACGATTTCGGAAATTGAATGGTCCATGCGTCGCGCACCTACGATTCATCCGCGACCGAAGGCGCCTAAATCAGGCAGTTTACCCATACTGGCAATTCCAACAACTAATTCAGAACAACCACAGTACGCGCTATATATGCAGTTACCACAGTGCCCTCACATGCGCATACATGATGCGCAGCGCTACACAATTTGCATAGGCTTTGCTATCCCTAATTCAGTCGCACTTCAGTGTAATTCTGATTAATTTTAATTTCTTTTTAATTTTTATTTAAATTATGTTAACATTTCATGGCAAATAATTTTAATTTTTTATCAAAATATGAGTTTACACGTATCTTTTTGTGATTTAAAACAAAGAGGATCAAAACTAGGAATTTTTAAAATGCATACTGCCCCAAAAAATTGTGTTTAACCTCTGTTTTTTATAGCAATTACATTTTTAACTACAGGTCAATATGCGGGAAACAGTCATCAATAAGTTATCATTGTTCCCCAAATTTATTTATTTTACATTGTGAAGGTGATACCATCTATAACTGCATAAATTTATGAAAACAAATGAAATTTGTTTTTTATAAACATACATTTTGAATTTCTAACAGCATAACCGGCAAATGTATGTAAAAAACTTTTAATTCAAACTGATTGATATACAGCAGAAAATAATCTTGTCTCGAGAAATCCATTCTATTTATTACGTTATCAAATTTTACCTTTTAAAATATTACGATTTTGAGCTGCAATATTTTTAATTTTTGAAAGTTAAAAAATTATTCGCATTCTCCGTTTGACATTCTAATCTCCCGCTTCTCTCAGGAACCCAGTAATGTCATTTTTCTTTTAGTGGTGAATCCTTCATGAAGTAAAAACTTTCTCCTGGTGAAACACAATAACAAATTTATTTTGGTTAAAAGAAAATCAGAGTAATACTTTTTGGTTTTACTTTTTTCCTCTTGAAAAAGATATGTACAGCAGGAGTCGTTCGAATCGGTAAAACATGAAGCCAACGTCATCCACATTGTGGAAATTAAATGTCATGATATTGTTATTTAGTGTTTGCATTTGCGAATTAGAAAAGATTCAGAAAATAAGTTTGCTTATTGTTTTTAAAAGCCTCTAAAAGCCTTTATTGAAAACAAAAAAAAATAGCTCATTAAATTTATTATATTTCAAATGTCACAATATTGTAGCATCCAAATCCCATGTATTAAGTTAACTTCATTTCAGCCAATGCAAATTTGCTGTCATGGTCACGTTATTAGTCCGTGATTTCAGTTACATGTTTCCAACGTTGCGTGGCCTGCATTTAATGCTATGCAGTGCCATTTCCGACACGATTTGCTCAACGTATTTGCTAAATAACAACCTAACTCACTTCCCACCTACATTTTCTAAATGTACAGTTGCTGGATTAGGTCTCACAAGGGAAATTCCATTCATAAAAATGGATGAAAAAAAGATAGTGACAGAAAACAACCTAGAAAAAAATATTTTCTACTTATGACACAATATTAGCTCTTTATCATTTTTATTCTTTACCAATACGTTATGTACATGCATTTTAACTTTATTTTGTGGTTCCACAAAACAATTGGGTAATGATACACCCTCTTGCTGCTTTCTAATGAGACTTTCTCCATCATTCTTTTAAATATTTTTATTATGATCTTTTGTATTAACTGTTAAATTTCTTTCCTTACGTATTTTTTCAACTTAAGGTTATTTTGAAGACAAACCCGTAAAAACTGTTCATTTATTTTTTATCCTGTGGAATTTTTTAAAATAGTTTCCCTTAGAATTGGTTTACTTTAAAATATATATATATATATATATATATATATATATGTGTGTGTGTGTGTGTATTCATTTATTTATTTTTTCATTGCCTTCGTATCTGTGAATTTACATTTACTCTGTCAATACATCTGTGAATTTACATTTACATTCATGATACTTCGTATCATGAATTATACAATTTTCGTGTTACTTCTTATGCAGTAAAAATTGTTATAAATTAGAGATAAATTATGTACCTTAGCATTATATATATATCTGATAATACATTACGTATATAAAAGGTTTGCATCTTTCATTCTCTTCCGCCTTATAGATTATAAGCTCATTTTCCTTGACCAGAAACTACAAGTGACTGGAAAAAATGGGACAGTAATCGCCCGTTTCACATTACCCATAGTTTCAAACTAGAGACTATCACACTCCAATATCTCATGCACTCAATAACCACGTATACTCTCGACATTTAGTGGTGCGAGTATAAAGAGAAGCTAATGGTTATGTAAGTTTTATGTATGGTACTACAAAGGTCATCGGCTATTTTAAATTGCCATCACTGACAGAGAGAACGCTTCTCGCTGACAACGAAACAATGACGTCGGTTTGGAAGGTACATAAAAATATGGTTTGATATTTTATATTAGTTTAGAAAGGGTGGCTAAGTCTTCGAACAAGGCCCAAGAATATTTATCAACGAAGAGAAATCGTGGGTGAAAGGCAAAAGAAGTGCATTCATGAAACGGCGTGATGTAAAAATTAAATTCTAGTGTCTCGTGAGAAATTATTGGGAGATAAATAGAACAGCGATCAGAAGGAACCTATTTCTACTAATCTCAGCTTTAAAAAAATCAATTTCGGACACATTGCCTTACAAAAACGGATTTTTGCTATTAGTAAACTATACGATCAGATCCAAATCAGAGAAAATAACTGACAGTTAACTGTGCTACAGTAGAGATATAACATATGTCATAGTGAATCTGTTGCATAGACACCTTCCTCTAAACTACCGGTTCTCAACTTGGCAGCTCACCCCCTCTCTCCTGGGCAGACGTGAGTGATATTAAAGGGGCTCGCGGATGGTAAGGGGTCGTGGAATGGTTTGGTTTATTTGGAGAGCTACGGTTAACATTTTGCTACACGAGGGCTATTTAGACCGGGACCTACAATTTAGAGCCGATTCCGAACGGCTACAAACATCCATGCCAACAGTGGGATTCGAACCCACAGGTTCTGAACCGAATGCCAGCGCCCTAGCAATTAGACCATCACCTGGCAGGGGCGGGGGCATGGAGTGATATTCAAACGATGGCATAAAATGTTTGTAGAATGATTTTACTGCTGTTAATGACATTATTTCGGCCTGGAGAGGAAGGGCGTGGGCTGTAGGTTATCTGAAGGGAGGCGCAGGCATAAAAGTTTGAGAATCACTTCAAAACAGACGATTGAGTCTGTACAGTCCGGAGAAAACTAATAACCCACCATAATCACTTCTAAATCAGCCCCGCTTAAAAGGGATAATGCTTCTATTCCTCGAACAAATGTAGTCGTTTGTGGAATATGTTTGTGATATCTTGTATTCCGGGACAATCCCAATCAAAAAAACCAAAATCCTGTTGAAATTTTCTGGGACATTAATAGGGATAATTCTAATTTCATGTTATCCAAAACCAAAGAGCAATTCAGAACAAATTAGTAAACTTCTGAATGCATTAGATTGATGAGCAGTTGGTCCAACAGTACCGGTTCGTTGGAATAAAGAACAAACAAACTGTATGATTAAGCAAAAATTAATATAAATATCTTTGCCGAACTCCTATGTAAAAAGTCTCACAAAATGGTTAAATTTCCGAGGAAGATTTCTTTAAACAACCCTTTTCCAGAATTCTGGAATAGCTCGAAGAATACCGACCGCACTAGTATTTGGAGAAAAGGAACGAAGCGCAATCTTGGCCAGTTGTTATACTTAAAAAATTCAGTAATAGGTGTCCTATGTGATGTAAAAGGCTCTTCGCTGGAATTTAAAAGTGCTAATTTTTAATGCATTTGAATTATAATATTAATAAATGATGTGTCTCTTTTTATTAACTCAATCTTTCTTCCTATAAATCCACTTTATCTATCTGTTTATGATTTTTAACATCTCACTATTTCACTCATGCACTTTATGCACTTTTTTAAAATTAGGTATTTATTAATTATTTAAGACAGTGTAATCCGTTCTACAAGTACCATGAAAATAAATTAAAAGAAATTATTCAGCATAGATTAATGGTAATAAATAAATAATTTTTCTTATATATTTTTCTTCATCATTAACTATTATTATTAACATTCCAAAAACTGTTTAATCAATATGGTAATTATTTATATTAGGTAAAATGGTTCTTTTTTCTGTTAAATCAAATAATTGCATTTTCCTTAAATGTACCTTTGTGCAAATAACTGTAAATATTGAATGATTTCTCAGGAATTTTATTTCCTTTATGCCTAAATTTATTCGATAATTTATACGAATTCTTATCTATTTCCTTTAATATGTTAAGTTATTATTATTATTATTATAATCAGTATATTCGTGTATTTAAAAGGATGGAATCTTTTAAAGGAAAGAGAGATTTGTTTTGAAGTATTAAGATTTTTAAATAGTATATAGTGTACATTACATTGTGTTATTTGTGCATTTCTGTGATTGTTATATTGTGTATTAAATTAATATATTGTGTCTCCAACTTCCCAGCATTCTCAGAAAACATATTAAACGCATGACTGACAACACACATTAAACTCTTGCAATGTCTAATGATTAGCATTCTTCTTCTGTTTTTTATTTCAACTTCCCGTATTTCATTTTTCAAAGTGCTATTCATTTGCCTCCTAAATCCTCATCTAGCCGTGTATTCGTCGCATCTACTCAACAATTAACAAAAGCGGAAACAGCAAACATCTCCGAACTGTGCATTCTATCACTGTCATTTATCATTTTTTATAGATCTCACTCTTTTTTTCTAGATCCTATATTGGTTCTGTGCTATATTTTTTCCTCCCAAGTTCTGATCTGTGGTAAAGCTAATTGGAAAGGGATACCATTGATAACGGTATTTATTATTTCTCAAGAGTATTCTGCTGGTATACCGCCTTCCAGTTACTCTTTTTTGTAAAAGCATCTTTTTTCGTTATTGTTATATATTTATTGATTACGACAGGCTAGGCTCCAAGAGATAATCTTGATGCTAGTTACTAAATATATGGTCTTTTACACGAACGGTTCACGTGCATCATTGTGTTAGTATATCTTTCATAACTGGCAATAGATATTGAAGAAGTAAACGGATAAATATTATCTTACCCGGTACATTCAGTATTATATTTTATATATGTGATACCATATTTGCTGATAATATGAATTCAGAGAAATCTCCACTTGAAATAGCAGTTTTTGTTGTAAGCTATCATTATCCTTAACCCTTCAGCGGACACGCCAATTTTTTGTAACACCACCAGGCGCGCGTTGCATATAGTGCAACGTCTCTTTAAACTTTGATCATTCCTTTTGTAATTAACTTTTTTTCTTCAAGTTGGAAATAATAATTCTGCGTTTTATATTAAGATATAAAATGTTGATAATAGTGACACTATTTATAATTAAAGGCCAAAAATGAATAAGAAGAAATTTTCATAAAAAATTAAAATTTATTTTTAAAACACAATTAATTCGTTTAATTCTCTTCAGTTTTCTTCAATTTCTTCACATCGCAAACATATAGTACGGATTTTGCAATGCGCCTTGAATGAAAAACTATTGCATTTATCACACTTTATCGTGGTAGTTACATTATTTAGCCGTCGGCATATATATTACACTTTCCTTTTTTTTTTTGCCAACACCTCTGGTTCTGCTTCTCGGGAAGTTTGGACTTTATATTTTAATAAGAATCCAGTTATGTCTGGAGGAAGAGATAGAATATTTGCCCGGGTTTTCAAGGGGCTTTCGAGAAGTTCTGAAGCCAAAGAATGCAGATACAATCGCCTTCTTTCAAAACTGTCCGGTTTATTGGATCTAAGGACAACTTGCAAATTGATTCCTATAATGTCCAAAAACCTAAAAAACAACGAGAGAGTCCGTTTTCGGGATATGCGGGATACCGTGTAATAACTGCACATTTGATCCACTACATTAACTCCTGCTTCTGTCGCATTGTAATCCAGTATAATCGCTGGTTTACCAGAATCGTCATCCACTGTTGTATTATCATGCATTGTCGACAAAAGTATGACTCCCTCATTTTTTTACGCAGCATAGGAACATAGTGCTCCTATGCTATGAAAAGTAAAATTACTTTTAACATCGGGAACAAAGTTATTTATAATTATTTAGTATTTAAAACTTCATCAGGACATTTATTTGATTAGCCTTTTTAAATTTATAATCATAGAAAAGCAACTTTCTGAATGATTAGAATTATTTTAGCGAAATAACCAAAAATAATATAAGGAATATTTTCTTACAAAACAAGGCGCGCTGTGCACAGAGTGCAACAAATAGAAGTATCCTCTATTGGAATCACGATTAAAAATGAATGAAAAGGAATACAAAGGTCAGAAAATCAGACGTGCATTAGAAAGGGTGTAGCTATAAATAGAAACTGCTTAGAACATCCAAACATTATATGTAAAAACAAACCATTCAAAATTATGAAAATGATGCACTTTATACACGGGCACGCCCGCTGAAGGGTTGATTCAGATTCATAAAAGTAAAAATTAATCGTCATCTTGATTTAATAATATTTTTCCTAGGATCCAAATGAACTCAGTTACAATTTTGAATATTTAAGACTATTTTATAAACTACTGAAATTTTTTTAAACAACTGTACTTCAGTTCTACAGGATATTATCTAAAAAACTAAGTCAAAGTTTTTCGCATGGAAATAGTTCCCTGCTTATTACAATGTACAGGGTGGTCTAAAATTATTGAGAGATTTCATGTTTGAAAAGAAAAAGAACAGAATGAGGTGCGTACATGTTTATTGTTATCTTCGAAAGACAATGTAAAACAGTTTTACTCAACAAAATTTTAAACGTTAAATAACTTTCACATAAGCCGGTAGATGGCGCGACAACATTTCGCAAGAAAAATTTACTAATTGCGTCAGTCAGCAAATGGCTATCGTACAGGAAAAAGCAATGTGCGTTTTGTGGTTCAATGAAAGCAAATCCGTTGTAACTCATTTTGTTCTTTTTTTTTCAGACATGAAATGCGCTCAATAATTTTAACCCTGGGGTAGTCAAGACCACCCCAAGGTAGTGCAAAAAAAAAAAAAAAAAAAAAAAAAAGAGAACAAAATGAGTTACAACGGATTTGCTTTCATTGAATCACAAAACGCACATTGCTTTTTCCTATACGGTAGCCATTTGCTGACTGACGCAATAAGTAAATTTTTCTTGCGAAATGTTGTCACGCCATCTACCAACTTATGTGGAAGTTATTTAATGTTTAAAATTTTTTGCGTAAAACTGTTTTAAATTGTCTTTCCAAGAAAACAATAAACATGAACGTACCTCATTTTGTTCTTTTCTTTCAAACATGAAATGCGCTCAATAATTTTGCACCACCCTGTATTTTATAAAACGAATGGAACCCTGTACCGAAACTTAATGATACTCACATTTCTTTTCGGGATATGCACCAATTGCTTATTAAATCCTAAATAGCAAAATTCTATTCGATCTAAATGTAATTTAAATTTATCTCCCTAGAGGCGATAAATTTAAATTACATTTTGATCGAACGATCTTTGTACGAGCTAAAAGTACATTGTCTGTACGAGCTAAAAGACAATGTACTTTTAGCAATGTACTCGTACAATGTACTCGTACAAAGCTTATTATGATATATACCTGGAATTTTAGACATGGAATTTGAAAGTAGTTGTGCATATGCCAAATGCTAGATGTTAGGGACAAAATCATGTAAAAAAAGTAATTTTTCATAACAGAAGAAAATGATCTTCATCCGAACATAAAAAAATATTCCATACTCTGAGGACTCTAACCAACTTACCATTCAAGTTTGTGTTTCACCCAAGATACACAACGTAGTCTAAATGGCATTACTGCTCCAGTCCTCTCTTAGTACTTTGAACGCATTTATTGATATCATAAACAAATCCGTTTAGTGTTAATATTCAAGAAAGAACATGTAGATTGTGCCTAAGTTCGTAAGACGTATTGGTAAGAATGTCAAACAAGTTGGAATCTATCAGATCACTGAGAAAAAAATCAACTAATTTTCGACTTCGTTATTGTTCATATTTATGCAGTTTTGCCATGACACAAATTTTTCCCCCTCTCATAAACAGAGTTGATATCTAGGATAATGAAGTCACCATTTTTTTTACTTAGTTTTCAACTTAATTCATAAACCTTAAACGTTCTTTCTCTCAATATATCTTCCAGACTGCGCCATCTGTGGCCATGCAGGCTTTATATTGGTTTTCCCAGTATATGGAAAAGAAATATCCTTTTGGGAAGGTCCTTCTTACATTCTGTCATCATCATTTACCATTTTCTCAGTCTTACATTTTTTATGATCCTTGAGTCTCTCTCATTTTGTTTCTCCTGTAACACAAAGTAAAACATGCTGCAACTGAAGTATGTATTTCCAGTCTTACTCTTTCTTTATTATTTAACAATTGATATTTCACTTTCATTTTCTGGGATAAATACTATAATAAATTTTCATTAACAAAAAAAAAGTCAACAAATGTGTGGTGAATGATGTTTGCTTTAATTTCTTCATCTTGTGATATGTATATACTAGAAAAAACCCGCACTTCGCTACGGAGTCCATTCAAATTAAATACAACGGTCTATGTATGCAATGAATGCCAATATATATATATATATATATATATATGCAATACATATATATAATAAATACGACGATCAATATATACTATTGATGTAAAACAAAACAAAAAAAATATATATTTATAAAAAATCGTAAGGAATATTTTTATAGACAAAATAATGTAGTAGAAAATATTCAAATTAATTGTAATAGGACATACTAAAGAATATAGTACAGTTAATATAGTACAGTTTGAGGAACATAATACCTTTTATTGTATTTTAATATTTTTTTGGATAATGTCCAATCGTCTGCTGTATTAGCAAGAAAATAAAAATATTTTTCTTGTCTATTCAGTTGTTATGCACGTGACGATAAATTTATTTAAAGTATCAGAAAAAGAAATCACGTGATCAGCATTTAATAAATTAAATTCTAAAAATGAATCTTTAAAAATTCACCAAAAATCAGAAAATGGAGGTAAAGATTTGAAAAAGATTTCATTTGAAAGGAATTTTTACGATCTTTCTTGTGATATAAATTTTATAACCCTCAAATTATTATTTTAAATGTAAACTTAAAAAAAGTTACTAAAACAGCTTAAAAGTTTAATTAAAAAAAATCTAAGAATTTTTCAAAAATCTTTCCTAGTGCACCCCTACACTATAGAAATAATCGCCATGCAAAATTTCAGCCCTTTAGGTCCAGCGGTTTCGACTGTGCGTTGTATGTCAGTGAGTCAGTCAGTTACGGAACTGTTTTATATATGAGGCGGTGAAAGGCAAAGTGGTGTAAGTCAAAAGAGTTTTACTGCAAAAACTACAAAAAATTCCACCATAAATTGAAGAAATTATAATTCATAATTTTTGTTATTATATTACAAATAATATTTATCTGCAATTCCGCTATATATTGAACATGGAGATTAAATTTTTGCTCTCAAATGAAGAAAGTTGAAAATGTGACTTACACCACTTTGCCTTTCACCACCTCATACAAGGTGTGACAATAAAGTTCGGTGAATAGTCCTGTAACGTAGATGAAATATTAACGAAAGTTACCTTACTGTCATTCGAAATAGTCACCTTCCATAACTATGCACCGCTGACATCTGCTATACATGTTCTGGAAACTTTACAAGAAGTCTTCTTTTAGGATGGAGTTCAAAAGCCTCGTCACGTTTCGTTGGATGTCAGGAATATCGTCAAATCTCTTTCCTTTCAAAACGAGTGTGAGTTGTGGGAATAGGAATAAGTCTGGAGGATTGAGATCTGGCGAGTATGATGGATGTTCAATTTGCACCACCCCCTTTTTTGCCAGGAACTGTTTGACGATATTGGCTGTGTGAGGGCGAGAATTGACGTGAACAAAAAACCATGAACCTTGTTGTGAGTACTGGGGTCGTACCCTGCGTAGACGTTTCATGAAACGGGTCAAAATTTCAATGTACCCTTTAGCATTCATCGTCGTTCCCTCAGGTAGAAATTCCTTGTGGATAATGCCTTGACTAATGCCTTGTGATCGTCATCCAAGTGATGTGGCACAAGACGACAACACGTTTTTCTCATCCCTAAATTCTGGGTAACGATTTGTCACACGGAACAAACGCACTGAACAAGCACTTTGTAAAACAAGTCTTACACGGAACACAAACGACGCTGAACTGAACAACGGTGGGTGCAGATGGTCAACATCTGCCGCTACGCAGGCGCAGAGTTTTGTTTCGCCAGTGTTGTCAGATCGGCCGTTCTGACTTCATTCACCGAACTTTATTGTCAGAGGTTGTATATAGATAATGCACTAGGTGGAAGCATTAATAAAACCCATTAAAGACAGTAGAGTCCCGATAACCCGAATTGATTGGGACCAGACCATTTTCGAATTAACGAATTTTTCTGATTAAGCGAAATCATTCTTAAAATATACTTAAATTTCATAATAAAACGTGATTACATAAATATTACATATCACGTGTGATTTCACAGTTTATTTTATAAGGTCTGTCTAAACATTACCAAATCTCGGGACGAAATGGGGGATAAAAGAGTGGAACGCTGTCTAGTACAGTACAGTAGAGTGTAAATTGTTCGTTCATTAGAGTGTAAGATTTTAGACGATCAGTAGATTGTTGAAATGGTTTTGAAAGAACCTGTCAAGGTGTCAGACGAAAGTGAAGGTGAAACAGACGGTGACAGCTAGCAGAGGTCATCTCACTCTAACGCCACAGCTGCATTGGATATAGTTATAGGCTACGCAGAGCAACACTCCGCCGCGACCAGAGCGGATACCATTTTTCTGACGAGTTGGAGTAATTTGGCTTCAAGGGAAAGGTATTCTTCTCTTCGACAAAAAAATTTAAGATTTTTTCAAACCAATGTAGTTCAGTACATTGTTTAACTTCTAATTTTCTTTTTGATTTTCAGAAACATGCTTTATATTACTTAGTATCACTGAGGTTTTATTGTAACCTTTGTTCTTTTTCACTTTTGGTTTCGGATTAAGCGGACTTTTGGATTACCGAAGTTCGGACTCTACTGTATAACAACATTAATCCTTTTACCTTAGTTGTCAATGTTCCTTATCTGAAAAATACATTAATATTTCGAATATTTCCCCTTTACTTATACCAAACAGAGTTGCCAGGAGAATATTTTTATAATTGACAGTAAAAGCTTGAATTGCAATTTCTCGCAATCGGTTCTTGTAATTCTCCATTAAAAAATATAGGTAATATGCTTTAAGAATTCAATTTGGTGAGGTTTTATTTCATGGTGTTAACCAACAAATGATAATATATATATATATATATATATATATATATATATATATGATTGTTATCTCAGCTGAAAAATGCTTATTATCAGTAGCATACTTCTATATAAACGCATAAATATGGTTATCACAGAATCATCTTGGCATTTTTCATGTAGAAATAAAGAATAGGACATACATTTACTTAAGAGGGGACTGCTGTAGAGGATTCTGAAGAAATTAAGGGTAATATATTGAACTTCCGTAAAATGTGATAAGGTAATCATGGAAAGCAGGATATCCTTACACCTTCACCACTAAGTTTAATCCACCTTACTCTCAAATTCATCATGACAAAGTACTGATTAGATAAAATATTTTTTTTTGAAACAAAGAAATTTATAAACATGTTTAACTAAAGTATTTGTTTACATTACGCTTTATACCTATTTACAACATTCTTTATTTATACACTTGTATAACTTTTTCAAGCAGGATGAGGACATATGTTAGGGATTCCTTTTTTTAAGTCTAACATTTTAATTTAAAAACTTATCTATTGTGCATACGTTTTAAAATTCCAATTGATAAGAAAAAGAAAGAAATCATTTCCTAAAATGGTTACCGATATTTACAATCAGGTTAATACAGCTAGAGATAGTGTCCCTTCAAAGTGATGCATTTATTACCAATTCTCTGAGACCCATTAATTTTATGTACACTGAAAACTTGCCCTGAAGAATTCAGATGCTATTAGGGTAACTAGGGTTATTACTGCTGTATACTAACCCTATTGAATTCGGTCACTTCAGTGTCAACCTCTGGAGAAAATTTTTCTACTTATTTACAGCTACATAAATGCTGATAACCATATATGAATGGTGTTTTCACATAGCCTGAACTTATCTGCACCTCTGCAACAGGATTCCTTTTATAAATGAAGGCCTTATTTAAATAGTGGGCCAAATGCACCTTTTAAAACAATGGAGTTAGCCTCAATTTCATGTTCATACAAGTCATTTCTATCTTATTTTTAAACTGTTACACCTCCAGCTTATTTCTGCTGCCAACAGAGGGCCTTACAAATCAGACTTGAACAGCCATTTCTCAGTACTCATTAGACTTTAAGGCTCTGTATCTCTAAATGAACAAGAATGTAGTTGGACCACTATTCAAAGAAGGCCTTCAAATTTCGTTCACTAAGGAATTTATGAACGTTTAAAAAATACATTTTACCTAACTTATCTCCGTATAATTTAATCTTTAAAATATTTACATTTTTAAAAGAAAAATGCCCCTGTGTTAATCAGTCTAACTATTATTATCTAAATAAGAGCCATATAATTTAAAAGTCGTCGTGGTTAGGTATGTCCCGTAAATTTCTTCTCACATGTACGTAGAATAAAATCATAACAACGGATGGGCCAGAAATGAAACATTCATGGCACATCAAACGTCCAGTACATCAAACATTCTGGAAAATATATTGAGATCCATGACCTCCCATTGCTTATCTTAAGTCTGGAGGACTATTTACACGGATGACATACCTACATTTCGATTGATAATGGCAAGGTCTAAAACCAATTTAATGTTCCATACAGGGAAACTTTAAAAATGGTGTTCCAAGATGAAGCTTTTAAAATACATTCCTTGATATACAGTATAAAATTAGGCAGTACTTCAGAACTTAGAAAAATGCATACAGTTTAATAACTTAAAGTTTAATAAAACTTTTAAAATTATTCTTTTGCGGATTGTATGACATAAGTTTTCACATTTCAAATTTTGCATTTGCATTTGTTTCACCGAAATAGTTAAAAGCATATAACACAACCACAATAAACTCATTTATAGTTAAAAGAAAGATGACATTTTCACTGATATTTCATATGCAAAAAGTCTTTGTTGTAAGGTAATACAATATAAAAATATGACAGAAAAATTATCAAAATATGTTCTATTTAATATTAAATCCTAAAACTTTTGCTACATATGTAACGACCTAATTCAATCACAGAAAGTATATATTTTATCGTTCCCCATTAATTTAAAGTACCTATTCATATTTTCTTAAACTACTAGTAATTGTTCCTTAGTATTAATAATTTATTTTTTAATGATGACTACTCACATCGCAGATATATACTTGTATTTGTCATGTTATAATAAATGGGTTTCAATGCAACTGATCCTTTGATTTTTATTTCTGTTAATCTCTGGAACTATCACTGATTTAGTTATCTTTCTTATAGTCATCGCATCTGGTCTTATTTCTCATTGGTTCTAATCTAAGCAACATAACCTACAACTTGCTATATCATCTTATTTTATATATATATATATATATATATATATATATATATATATATATATATATATATATATATATATATATATAAATATATATATATATATATATATATGTGTGTGTGTGTGTGTGTGTGTGTGTGCATTTCTGCTGTTGTTTGGGGTATTAGGTATATACTACAGGAATAAATTTAATCAGCGAGAGGCTTATGACTATAAGTTACTGTACTTGTTAGCACGAGTGACTAAAGTTTCATATAGTCTTCGATTAGCCACCTTTCATAGTTTATTTCACCTTCTTCTTATTTATTATTTAATTATAAATGTAACTTAAATCTGTAATTGTTTACTTCGAAGAAGAAAGGAGTTTTTCCCGTTTGTATGTATCACACTTATTTTTTAATTATTAAAAAAATACGATATATATATATATATATATATACACTCATGGACAAAAAAATTAGCGCACCAAGAAATAATTGCGGGATCGTAACGAAACTTGCAATGAAGGTACATGTCGGGGAGATATGCAAATGATTAGAAATGCAGCGTGATTGCGCATTACGTATAGCCGGTAGAGGACGTTGAACATCGTACTCTGTGGAGTATAAAACATGTAACCAAAGCTTGTTTGAGTGTGCTGAATCATTTACAAAGGAAGAGTTGAGATAGACATGCCATTACACCGTGTTCGAAGACAATATAAGCAGTTGTCGCAGTTTGAGAGGGGGAGAATCGTCGGGATGATGGAAGCTGGGTGGTCAGCTAGGCGAGTAGCTCGTCAATTAGGCCGCTCTGATTGTATTGTGAGGAGGTGTTCGGACCTGTGGACCCGAGAGATGCCATGTACACGAAAACCAGGCTCAGGACGCCCTCGACAGACCAGTCGTCGAGAAGACCGCCACATCGTAAGAAATGCACGCGTACAACCAACTGCTTCATCGGCCGCCATCCAGGCACAGGTAGCACCTTCACTAGGGGCCTCTGTGTCTTCTCGAACCATACGAAGGCGCCTGGCTGAAGAACAGTTGGTATCGCGGCGCCAATTACGTGTGCTGCCCTTGACGCCCACCCATCGACGCCTCCGTTTGGAGTTTTGCCGCGCACGAGGAAACTGGACTGCAGAGGAATGGAACCAGGTCGTCTTTAGCGACGAATTCAGATTCAATCTCGGCAGTGATGACAATCGTGTTCGTGTGTGGAGAGCCCGTGGTGAACGCTTCAATCCTGCCTTTGCTGTACAGCGACACATCGCTCCCACAGCTGGTGTGATGGTATGGGGTGCCATTGCCTACAATACACGGTCACCCCTAGTATTGTTCCGTGGCACCATGACAGCCCAGCGGTATGTTCATGAAATCCTGCAACCACATGTGTTGCCACTCATGCAACGGCTCCCAGAAGCCATTTTTCAACAAGACAATGCTCGGCCTCATACGGCAAGGGTGTCACAAGACTGTCTCCGCACTGTTACTACTCTTCCTTGGCCTGTTCGATCCCCAGATTTGTCTCCAATCGAGCATATCTGGGATCATTTGGGACGACGAGTTGGGCATCCCACGAGTTTGAACGAACTAGAGGTAATATTACAGCAAATATGGAACGAAATGTCTCAAGACATCATACAGAACTTGTATGACTCAATGCCCGATCGTATCGCATCGTGCATTCGCGCTAGAGCGGTTCCAACGGAGTATTAACTCCTCCGTTCTTTTGCCTTTTTCTCTGAAATAAATTATCCTTTTTCTTTGATTTTCTTATCATTTACTTATATCAAAGTAGTCATTACGTATGTAAAATTTCGTTTCATTTTGACGACTCCTTCTTGGTGCGCTAATTTTTTTGTCCATGAGTGTATATATATATATATATATATATATATATATATATATATATATATATATATATATATATATATATATATATGTATATATATATATGTATATATATATATATATATATATATATATATATATATATATATATATATATATATATATATATATATATATATATATATATATATATTGCGTGTGTGTGAAATTTATAATCCTTAGAGTTTAATTTGATTTTTTATGCCAAATTTTGACGTATTAGATCATATTTCTCTCTTTTCAAGGAACGTTTACATTTCTAAGTGAACCAAAATATTCACATAATCTGGAAAACAAATTTCAATTTTCCAGATCAGTCAATGTATAAATTATCTGCTATAACGAACTTTCAAGACAAAACTTTTCGCTTCATATGCCACTACGATTTCATGGTATGCTTTATAACATTAGCTGAACATTAGAATTTCCTCATAAAATAACAGGAATAAAGGCATTAAGCCCCAAGGAAATGGTGGGAAATATAGCTGCTCTGCGTAATTTAAATAATTTTAGGAGATTACTCCAAACAAAATTCCCGAATGCAGTAGCAGATATGGTATAAAAGACTGAACGCAAAGTATAGTTCGTGAAAGAGACCATAACATATGCTTTAGAAATTAGAGAATCATATAGTCAATGTGGTAAACATGTAACTATTTCGTAGTACTAATAAAATATAGAATTGGATTTTGTTACACATGTCAACAGTTGATTTCGTTTTTGTACATATTGTTCTATTCAGTAAATCATCTTTATATTCGTTGAATTCAATTTTGTGAATTATTAAAATTATTTCATATTATTTCTTTATTTTGTAGATTAAAGTGAATCATACAATTTAAATACTTTTTTTAAAGTCTAACGCGGAGGCACTTATCGTTAGACCTTCGACTTTTGTTATTCACAGCTATTTTACTGGCTACTTTATTATGGGAGCACCCTATAGGTGAGCTAGTATTGCTCCCTATGAAGGGGACGACATGGAAATGACCGTGCCTTTTTTGGGATATGAACCCAAGTCCGCTATGTGGCAGCTCAGAACGCTAACCACTACACCATGTTGACGGCTCAATTTAAATACATTATTTACTTTATTTTGAATTTTAAAATGTAGACTGCTAACGAAATCAAGTTTGAACTGCTAATTTACTTTTTTTTCAATTACACACTATATAATTTCTTACTTTAAATTTAACGTATCTTTTTTTTTTTCAATTCACATAAAAAGAATCAACATCTAAGAAAGACTAATCTTAAAATTAGAAAGATAAAGAAATATTTAATAACAGGCTATATAGCGAAAAGGTGCAAGAAATCTGCAATATTATCCGTCTTAAGCTGTAAGTTTGCAATGATAATAATTTTATTCTACAATGAATTATAGTGAATATTAATGAATAGGACAAGTAACTCTGGAGATTTTTTGCTGTACATTTTTCTAGTGCTTACAGACAACTTTAGAAGTAATTTGATATTATCAAGATAAATATATATCAGATTATTGTAATGATGCGCCTTCGAATAGGTGAAGATATCATAAAAATATTCAAAGAATAAGTTAATTCGAAGGCTTTCATCATTACATTCAAACTGTTAAAATTGGAAACGATGGCTAGAAGCGGCATGCTAATTAAAAAGCGAAGCGGTCCGGTGTTTTGATGTGGAGGAAGAAGCGGTCAGCTTGGAAATTTAAGATCGCTAGACGCAGATAGCGGGCTGTCTCCAAAAGTAACATTATACGACAAAGGGCTTTGTATTTCGAATTTACAACAGAGGCGTGGGAAAACCACAAACAACTTGGGAGGTTTGCATGCGGTTTTGGTGTTGGGCGTACGTCGGGGAAGCAGGGGCAGCCAATTAAAGAAGGTTGAGGTGATGCAGGCAAATGAAATTTTGGCAGTATCAGGAATGGTTGAAAAGAAATTAGAAGGAGGAGTCAAGAAAGAAGAATGGGTTTTGAAATAATATAAATTGGGGAGTTTGGAAAATTTAAAAAAGCTCTCTCCCCCTCTCTCTAAAATAGCAAGCTCTCAGATCTCTCAGGGAGAGACTCCTTTCTTGAGTTTGGCGTATTGGGTCGAGCTACAGTTCCCCGTTGCCTCATTAGATTTTGTGTTCTACGGCGTTGGGTCGAATTTTGAGTTCCCCAAATATAATCGTGAAGTAAAATATTTTGTGTGTGCGTGTTATGATAGAAGGTAGCAGCAAGCTCAATGACATAAAAGCAAGAAAATCCTCCGGCATCTCCACGGAAGTTGATCTACAAATATACCGGAACGCAACTCAACGAGTGAGTCACAATATTTCATTTGTTTAGATCAGTCCTTTTCTTTTGGTTGATGTTTGTATTTGATTTGGCTATTGGTTTACGAATAGGTGTAGAGATAGTTAATAGGAGATATAATTGGTATTCTACGTTTTGGATAGTTATTGTGTGCTCTCTTGTTTTCTTTGAAAAGTAATCTTTTAAAATTTTATATTAAAAGTACGAGAAACTGATTTTGTGTATGGCTAGGTGTGTTTACGAAAGTTATAATTAAGATAATATGTATAAATGTACAAATTGTAAATATATCAAGTTTAATTTAAATTTATTTAGTTCTCTGTTTTAATTGTTATCATTGGTTTTCAGTTTACTTGTTTGTTATTGCTAACTACGTCCTGAACTTTGGGTTTTTAACAAATAATTTAAACACAACGCATCCAACTACCCCTTTATAAAATAAATAATTAATGTACTACCCCAACTAAAACACGCCAGATTAAATAACTTTTGGATGAGCAATACGACAATTATCTTTCATAATTTTTAATTGTTTGCTATTCATTATTTCGTTTCGAGTCAATATGGGTTTCTTATTTCAATTATAAATGGACAAATTGCAGTGTATACAGAGCAAAATATTCGGCAATGGGGTTTATTAAGAGGGCAATGGAGTGATTTACATCTATTACCTTCATTTACGTCCTACTGGCAGTCCTTTCACTATCTGTGAGTATTAAATGTGTATTCTTCTGTAAGTCTTCATTGCTCTAAATCTAAAAGATGCGATACAAATAATATAATTCTCATGTAAAGAAGTAGCACCTGGGGTTTGAAAATATTCATAGATAAGAGGACAGGTGCTGTCCTCTGGGTGCTCCTGCTGTATTTTGGGGGTATTGTGGCCATCTCCTATTGCAGTAGACATACAACCAGGGCATAAAATCGAATTAATTTTGAACAGATGTAATCTCCCATTCCAATTTTGGACTTCCCCCTGCAAGCTACAATTAACCAGGCTGATCGCCATTCGATCACACTTTATAAGTATTTAATGTAGCATGGTTTATAAGTATTTAATGTAGACAGAAATTTTATATGGCATGCAAAAAAAGGCTAGAGTTAAAAAATAGTAGGTTACCGTCATTAATTCAGGTATCAAAAAATGGATTTGTACGAAAAGTTCCACGAAACAAATCTGCGTCAGACTTGTTAATGGTAACAGCGATGAAAGGGAGGTAGTAGCGGAATTCTGCCAGAGTGACAAAAGTACATTACCTATTGTAAGTTCTATGCTAACTTCCGAATGCCAGTGTTCGAGGCACTGTTCGCCTCGAAATATGGAGAAAATGTATTTTCTTCATTTCATACCCGGCACAAAGAACTATTTTTACATGGTCAATACACCGCGGCGGATTGATTAAGTAATTAAAACTTGCATTATAGTTTATGAATTGTACGGGTATGATCAATATTATTCTATTCAAAATGCAATAAATAGCTAGGAGAAAGAAGAAAAGGAACTTTTAATCCATTAATTTCGTATCCATCCCTCTCTCTATATACAAAACAATCTCCCAAATTCGTTTCTTATTCTCGGGAGGTTCCTAGCATACAAGAATAGATCTCAAACTGACATAAATTTTTAATCCGCATGTGTCCATCTATGTCACGGGGAAATTGCAATAATAGAAAGCTTTCGGGAAAGGTGTGTTCCACCCTCCTAAGGGTGCACTTTCACTTTCAACGCAAACTATTCTCCTTTCTTCACATCCTCTGGAAAGGGAGTTTCCACACGCGAATGACTGATGTGATTCTAATGCTTCTAATATAGCCCTCGCACGCCCCATTAAGTTAAGTGGTCCTTTTGAATGCTAATTAGGGTACTGGTTGAGCTTCGAGCACAATATGAATATTGAGACCACTCCAGGCAAACTCAAGGGGTTACGAGATTTAATGCAGTGTGAGGGACAGGTTATTGACAATGTCTGGGCGCTGAGGGGATATTGAATGTACGCACAATTGGAGTCAACAATTTTAGTATTCGCAGAGTGAGCACTCCAGTGTATGAAAAATGTTCACTAGAAGAACAAAAAGGCTGAAATTTAATATACAAATAACGACGAAAAAAGATAAATACCATTAATTTTTATAATAGCTCTTGAGGTTTTCTCACGGTTGGGTAATTTATAAATAGGCAGTAGCGTTGTTCATTGATGATGAACCCAGATAAAAGCTTATTCACAGTCTGGCAATTTGCAAATGGTGTAAGGTGTTAAGTGATGCCAAAAATTATTTGAAGATATTCTTTTTTTAATAGTACATGCAATCAGGGAAATGGGTAATGTTGGTAAAGATTAACACTTATAAATAATTGTTATTCAGAAAAATTATAATGAAATACTGTTTTCAGGGGTATTAAAAGACGTAACTTTATTCTATCATACGTAATATCTTAGCTTTTAGTCGGGGTAATTAATTTATCCCGAAAACCTGTCATGAAAGGCATACACATACTAACATTATTTCTGACTTCAAAACATTATTAGTTTGCTTAGTATATTAATGAGTGACATTTTCCCACAAGAGTCTCTTATCGAGTGGGATATTTGTGCAAGCAATGTAATAATGATTTATTAATAAATATTAATAATCAGTCTATTATGCAAACGACTTAAGTTATAAATTTTTGGTTTTCTCGTTCGGTTTATTTTGTTTGTTAGCAACTGTAAATAATTTAATACAGTTAGTGCTGAATATTTGGAGAATATTTAGAGGGTAAATGTATGTCAGAGAATTTTTTGAGGTCAAAAAAATATATTTTACCAAATTTCCAATTACCACATAAAAGTGGATGGGACTCACGCAATGTCAATCATTCAGAGAATTGTGCTCTTTTTTTTAGTTTAATTTTCATCCGTAAGTTTTTTTTATAATAATAATAAAAGAATGATGGCCCAACTGGATGGTGTAATGGCTGGGAAACTTGTCAGGAAAG
The DNA here is from genome assembly GCA_907164885.2 of Dolomedes plantarius. Classification (NCBI taxonomy): domain Eukaryota; kingdom Metazoa; phylum Arthropoda; class Arachnida; order Araneae; family Dolomedidae; genus Dolomedes; species Dolomedes plantarius. The sequence continues at coordinate 137,874,724 of OU015497.1, read as the reverse complement.
TTATAAGTGCAAGAAAGTTGATTCCAGTTTAATTTTAAGGTTAATCTCTATATATAAAACAGTTCCGTAACTGACTCACTGACATACAACGCACAGAGCAAACCGCTGGACCTAAAGGGCTGAAATATTGCATGGCGATTCTTCTTATGATGTAGGGGTGTACTAAGAGAGATTTTTAAAAAAATTCTTCTTAGATTTTTTTAAATTAAATTTTTTAGATGTTTTTGTAACTTTTTTTAAGTTTGCATTTAAAATAATAATTTGAGGGTTATAAAATTTATCACGAGAAATATCATAAAAATTTCTTTAAAATGAAATGTTTTTCAAACCTTTACCTCGATTTTCTGATTTTTGGTGAATTTTTAAAGATTAATTTTTAGAATTTAATTTATTAACTGCCGATCACGTGATTTCTTTTTCTGGTACCTTTAAATAAATTTATCGTCACGTGCATAACAACTAAATAGACAAAAAAAATTTTTTTTTCTTTCTAATGCAGCAGACGATTGGATATTATCCAAAAAATAATAAATATTACCTTACGATTTTTTTAAATAAATAAATAAATAAATATATATATATATACATATACATATATATATATATATATATATGTATATATATATATATATATATATATATATATATATATATATATATATATATATATATATATAACAAATTTTTTTAACATCAATTGTATACATTGATCGTCGCATATTATTATAAATATATATATTTACTTTTTTGGCATGAATTGCATACATTGACCGTTGTATTTAATTTGAATGTACTCCGTAGCGAAGCGCGGGTTTTCAGCTAGTCTATATTTATAAAACAGTTCCGTAACTGATTGACTGACTGACTGACTGACAGATAATGCACATACCAAACGGCTGCACCTTAAGGGCTGAAATTTTGCATGTCGAGTCTTCTTATGGTGTAGGGGTGCACTAAGAAAGATTTTTGAAAAATTCTTCTTAGATTTTTTTAATTAAATTTTTAAGCTGTTTTTGTAACATAATTTAAAGTTTGCATTTCAAATAGTAATCTTAAGGTTGTAAAATTTATATCACGAGAAAGATCATAAAAATTCCTTTATAATGAAATGTCTTTCTAATCTTTACCACCATTTTCTGATTTTTGGTGAGTTTTTAAAAATTAATTTTTAGAATTCAATTTATCAAATGCTGATCACGTAGTTTCTTTTCTTTTTGTGATACTTTAAATTAATTTTGCGTCACGTGCAGAAAAAGGAAATAAATTTACAAAAAAAATTATTAAAATAACCACTAGACTAATTGTGGTGGAAGTTTTTTAAGAATTCATTTCAAAATAGTTAGTTTTATGGATATTAAACACACAAATTAATTACATACATTGACCGGTGTATTTTATTTGAATATTTTCGTCTACATTACTTTTTCTATAAAAATATTCGTTACGATTTTTTTTACAAATATTTTTTGGGGGTCTATTAATTGCATACCTTGACTGTTGTATTTAATTTGAATGTACTCTATTGAGAGAATATGCGATAATAGTGTTTTTTGACAATGCGGGGCACTTGACAGTGAAGACACTCGCACTTTAACTGCTAGAATCTTTGGTTGCATTCATTGGGGGCACCGTGTACGTCAGTGGTTCCCAACCGGTGGTCCAGAAGAGACTCGGGAGTGGTCCGGCACCCCATATAAAAAAGTTGCCAAATAAATGGGGATTTTGAAAGCAATGTTCATTGAAATAGATGAGCCGAATACATCCGGTGACTATCAGGCATTGAATATAGTTTTTATGTATTTTATGTAATTTTTATGTATTAAAATTAAAGAATTTGTAGTTAAGTCGTACTGTACACTGTACAATAGCAATAATAAATAATATGTTCTAAATTGCTGTTTTATTTAATCATCCATGAATCAATATGTTTCAGTTTCAGGCTGATATTTAGGCTAATTCTAGCCTAAAGATAATTAGGCTAATCTAATTCTAAAGATTGAAAACAAGGTTCAAACAAAAAGTCAGCACGTTAATCCTGTATCCCTTTTGTCTGAGGGATATTCTATACCCCCATACCCCTTAAATAGGTGTGTGCGTGTGGGGGGGGCGCACATGGTTCAATTTCTGGCTTGGTGATCCGAAGACTTCTAAGGGTTGGAAACCACTGGTGTAAGTGAACCAACACCAACTCCTGGCGCCACGTCTATTTTGACCGAGTACCACCAGAGGTGACATCTGGGGGGCTCGCACCTTCTCCCGCACACTCTCGTATTATAAAAGGACTTTCCTGGTCTACAAATTTAACCTGTCAATATCCGTCCTAGACATGAAAGTATTTAACGACGTTCGTAGCAATTCAAACTGAGCACCCCCGGTCCCAAACCTGACCTGCTACCACTCGGCTACCTCGGGACCGGAATCAATATAGCAAAATTTTCAGAAGTCATTACGATTAAGGCTGCTATGTACTAAGAAAAAAATCGTATTTCCCTTTTCCTCTTCTTGCAGACTTTTGTCGTGGGAGGTGTCCAGTTGACAGTTCGAGAATTCCCCCCCCCTTAGGATTGACATTTTGAGGGATTGTAATGGCTCTCTCTCTATAGGGGGGTTAAGCACTGTCCCAAATTTTTTATTTAAAATATATTTTTATCAACTATTTACAGGTACATAAATGCTGATAATCAAATAAAATTGGTATTGTCAGATAGCCTGAACTTTTCTGCAAAGCGCTACAGGATTCATTTTATAAATTTCTTCCACCGAAGGAATTTAAGAGCGTTTAAAACACACTATACCAGATTTTTCCCCGAATAATTTAAATTTAAAAATATTGATTACATTTTTTTTGAATGAAAAATGTACACAAAAGTAAAACTTCTTTCTGTATGACAATTAAAAAAAATTAAAAAAAAAAACTTTGAATCCAATTCGGAAATCCGTGGACAAATTTTATCCATAGGTTAACATTGAGGTCAGCGAATCCAATGGGGTTAGTACATAGTAGCCTTAATATAGGGCATCAAACTCTTGGATAGCACATCTAACAAATAGGCTGCAGACTTGGGGGCACCTAATATCGCGGGTGGTACCGCGCAGTCTCAGAAGATCTTTTGATACTATGCGAAGCTGCCCTCTAAACGCTTTATTGCTGACAACCGCACCCGCGGGTTATTAGTTTAGATTAATGAAAGCCAAAATTGACTAACTATATTTTTCGGATTATAGAGCAGCTATTCCCAAACAATGCAGCATGATCTCCTCCCCATTATTTTCTTTGAAATATGCACAAACGGAGGGTATTTTACGAAAGTTGAAATTAATATGCCGACCCTATTTGAAAGACATCTTTTGTCATGATTGGGGAGTAGCTTAAAGAATGATAAATCACCCACTAAAATGCAAAACTGCTTATTCGCTCTAACTGTTTAGTCTGGGTTTAGTAAGATTTTGACTCACTATTTTGAAAAGGGGGAGGAATCGGGATTTCTCGAATTTCGTTCTGTCCTGATAATAGAAGGCAGTAGAATTCATTTTAAACATTTCATTCTTATTGTTATTTTGATTTGTTTTCGCACTTAACACAGAAGCTCCGGAATTTTTAATTAATTTATATCTGTTCACTTAAACAAAATAAAAATTTTAAATTTTAAATCAATACTCATATTTATAAAAATTATGTGCAAAATGTAATGTAAAGAAATGCAATTTACAACCCTGCTGGACATTTTTTTCTTATTTAAATATATTTTTCCTTGAAATGTATTAAAAAAAAGCTAAATATTAAAGTCTGTTAAGATTTCTAACATTTTGCATTCGTTTTTTCAACAACTAAGAGAAGTTTTGAATTTAAAAGGATTTCTGTATATAGCTATTGCCACAATAGGGATAAACGAAATAGATCCTTTTATTATTAATAGCTAGATAATAAACTTTTGCGTTTGTACTTTAAACTGTAAATAACTAAAAAAAAAGTCCGTTAAATTTAAAAGCCTTTGAAATTGGGAAGAAATTTTTATTTCCTTAATTATAGATCGATATTATTCATTTGAAAATTCATACATAACATACCATATGGCATAAACAGAAAGACGTTAATTAAGGTGACACAGGAAAACCTTTTCTATATATACTTTTGAGAGTTAAAGTTTAAAACTACTCTCACTCAAAAGTGTTAATAATTGTAGTGTAGTGAACGAAGCACACCCCCCCCCCCCACTCCTCTGAAAGAATTTAGTAACGTAAACGAGAGATTCATTTACTGCGTTATTAATCAGCTATTGGTGCTACCAGAAAAATGACTCTCGATTACTCACCCCAGTGCATCAAACTGCAAGTAAAACAGAGGGGCAGCTGTCAAAAATCTTGTCATTATATTAATTAAGTCGGTAAACGACCGAAGAAAGTAATTTGGTGTTTAGAAAGTTCGAAAGAAGTGTGTATATTCTTAGCAGAATAAGTCTCAACAGAATATAATCTTGTAGCAACCGATATTCAAGCGGTTACTACTAGAAAATTTATGGATAGACATCAAATTGATTGGTAAAATCTAAATATAATGTAGTTAAAAACTCTTGTTCTTTATAGGGCATTTTTCGCGTTCATTTGCTTCAAGAGGTTTACAAATAGATAAATAATTTGATACCGATTAATTGAAAAGGATTATTAAGTCATGTGCAAATTGAAAAATAATTCGATATCGAGTTATTAAAAATGATTAATAAGCCATATGTACGCATTTTTAGATTGTTTTTTAAAAATTCGAATTTTTGTATCATATTTAAATTTTATAGTTATACATGACTTCAAAATTAAAATTAAAATTTAACATGTAATTGTTTTACTAAAAAAATAAAGGAACTTCTTTTGGCGTATTCACACAGAATATATGGCTATTGGAATATTGAAAAAATAATATAAAAATGTTTTTATTAAGTAATGAAAGTGTTTTACCGTAGGTCACATGGATTATTTTAATTGTGTTTATACTCCTAAGATGAAACAGATATAGTGGAGAATACTTGCAAACCAGCGATGTATTAGTTTTAATGTTCTATTGTTACCTAGCTATAATTTCTTCATTCAGAAATTGGAGGAAGTCGACTAATATCTAATTAGGTAAAAAAAGAGATGCAAATTAACAATTATTCTATGTATGCTGAATGAAAGGGACCATCAACAATGCTTTCCAATGCTTTATTTGTTTGCTAAATTAGATTACAAAAATTTACATAAAAAATTATTTAACTTTTCTATGTGGTCGAATTCAGTTATTATAGAATATTATTAAGAAACACTTGGCTTGTTCATCTGCAATTGCTTAAACTTGTGATCATTGAAGTTATTGATATTTGATGGAAGTTATTTTTCTAGCTGTAGTTATGGAAAACTTTCAAGTTTAAATCCAAATGCAACAGTTAGCCTTCTGAGTTTAGTTTTCAGATCCGTGAGACTGTTATCTAGATACTTAGGTATTCAACCAAAAAAGTTGGAAATAAATTAATTAAAAAAGAGAACAAATTAATATAAGAACTTCGATGCATTTTCCCGAAATATAATTTCGAGAAACTACATTATGAATCCCTAACATACTGTTTAATATTATCATTGAGTATTAAGTCGATACTGTAGTCTGAGATTATTAACATATCATGTTTTTGGAACAGACTGAAAGAAAATCATGTCATAAAATATTTGTTAATGTATAATTCATGTGTTCAAGTTAATGGAAAGTTAGTCATTCGTATAAATTGACTTAAGTTTTCTTCTTCTATCACATTTTATCTCCGCAACAAGGCAAGGTATAATGTATAAAATTACATTTACCCAAGCGCAATTACTAAGTATTGTGGCCTGGAAAAATTCTCGTCTTTCATAGGATTAATATACATGGAATTCTTTAACCATGAAAAATGTCCTTTCAGAAACTAACTATCCCAGAAGGATAAAAATTAAATAAAGCGTACGTTCCTTTTTTAATTCAATAGCGCAGTTTTTTCCCCCTCTAAATACGACATGGTTACGTTTAACCCAGTTTGCTTACTTTAATAGTCTTCACTAATAATGTAATGATAGCTAATCATTATCTCTTTAACAACTTATGAATATGTCCGTTTTTGCATGCATACAGTTCTTAATATACTTAGCGCTTGCATGCATCATATGCTTAATAACTTAGCGAACAAAGTTTTATTCCCCCCAATAAAAACTTCCATTACCCTTTTCCCTAATGCATAGCTAACAGAAGTATATTAATATGAAGGTGTTAAAAATGCTTTTCAATTTTTTTTTCTTTTCCTTCTGCCAAATTCATTATCTTCAATACCAACCGCTTTTGTTCAAACATTCTCAAAAAAAAAATTGCCTCAGGCTTCAAGACATTTTATCATTAGTTATAAATCATTATGGTAGGCTCTAAAGATAAAGGTGTCACCTGCATTTGACGACTTCATATACAAATATACGACAGAGAAAAAAATCTCGGGGAAAATTAAGTTGATATTCTGTAAATGAAGTTTATATAGCGGAAGTGAATGCCGTACGTTGTACGTCTGGACATAACACGATTTTTTTATGGAATGATCGATAACTCCTTTCGAGCTCTTGTAACACGATGTATGAAACCATTCAGGCATTTCTTTGTGTTAAATATGAGATTAATAAAGAACAATGCTGCGGTGTAGAAAAGTTAGACCCCAGGAATAATGCCTAAAGCTATTGCGAATTTATAGTTGGTTTAAATTAAAAATTGCTAACTATGAAACTTATTTAAATACATAAAAGACTGTTTAGGGAAAAATCTAAATAGCATTTTAATAAAAAAATTATTTATAATACTAATTAATATGTATTAAATATTTTTAAAATTAATCACACTTAGTGATAATATACTTATTTAATTTTAGCATAAGGAAGTCAAAACCGTGTGACGATGCAGTTTATAATGACATCGTTTGCCTTTACTGTCATGTTTGGGTTTCATCACTGCAATGTAGAACTATGTGAATTAGACCCCTTTCTCTGACTTTGATTTTTACCCCACCCAGCTCTTTTCCGCTTTTTGAAAAGTACAGGGTTTTATCTTCTGATATAATATCTATTTAACTTTTGTCTGATGTATAATCTTGTTTTTTAATTTACTTTTTATGCATGTTTTTTAATCATTCTTAATAATTCACTGTTTTTATCTCTTACGTTTTATCGCAGTTGTCTGATATATTTTAGTACCTTTGTCACCTGTTTTATTACGGTCTTTGTCACATTTTATATGAGACTATTTTATTCTTCATGGTTTTTATAACCATCTATATCATTGTCTATATATCATCATCTGTATCATATTTTTATATTATTACTTTTTATAAATACTTTTTAGCATGTTTACACTGGACTATGATTTCAAATTGCTCAACTGTATTTTTTCGAGTTTCACCATGTGTTTGGCGCAGCATGTCCTCTCTGGACCTTGCGCCATTAAATCCCAGTCAACCAACCAACCAACCAACCAACTGACTTTGCTTTGTAACGTCACGGTGTTGACGAACTACTATGCGTAACACTATAAAGTACACATTGCTCTTTAATTAGAAGAATAATGTTATAATGCTATAAGAATCCGGAAAATGGTCGAATGGCTAGGACGCTGCCCTACGGTACGTGGCCAGCGTCCTAGCCATTCGGCCATTGTCTGTGGGCCGAGTCTGTGGGTTCGAGTCCCACTCTACGCATGGACGTTTGCAGCCCTTCAGAACCAGCTTTAATCAGTAGATCTCGGTCTAATTAACCCTCCTGTAAAACCAAACCAATCCATTAAAAGAAAATGACATCTGAAATTACGTTCTTGTCGTCATTGCTGACCTCACTTCTTGGTCAAATATTATTTTAGGTGAGATGGACATATTTAGGACAATGTTGATGTTATTTTTTCGGCATGTTACATCATAACAAAAATGTCTTTGGCAGTAAGGTAGATGTACAGTATAATAAAATAAAAGATAAAAAGTATGCTGTTCTAAATTTTATACACCTTAATTTTACTATCCTTTCAATATATGACATTCAGAAAGCAACATTGAAATTAACCTAATTATAACTATTTACACAATGCTACGAATGATAAATAAAAAATAAAAGAGAGAAGATTGATGAGAACAAAGAAATATGCTCATTAAAAATTTAGATAAAGAAAAAAAATTGAGTAATTCGTAAGAATAAAGATTCTGAAGTTTCTACTTCAGAACTAAAATTTCAGTCTTTATTAATTTTATTATGATCAATATATGATCAATTAAAGATCAATAAAAAAGGGAAATATTTTAAATTTAGGAAATCCTTCATATCACATACAAGGAAAATATTTCTAATTCTGTACGTTATAGCTGGATATATTAATTATTGTCACAATTGAGAACTTTTTGTAGAACCATGTAATAATTTGAAACTTCTTTCGGTTCTGATTTGGACAGAAAATGCTCCATTCATATTTAGCACTTAGTTATTCTCCTCAAATTCCACAAGTCTTCTAATAATAACTCAATATATAAATTACTAAAATAATAGGTTATAATCACAGAATTTTTTTTAAATGGTAAGATATTGCTTACATTATTTGTTTTTAGTGCCTTAGAATTAAATATTCGTTAGTAGAATTGTAATACTATTTATAGTACTGTTCACAAATGTCTAGAGTTATTTTCACATTGTTTATGCCTGTTATATCTAAAACCTTTAGACATTTGTTGTTTTTCTGCAGAAGTAATATAATGAGTTGTCACAGAAAATCCTGGAAAATATTACGATTAGCATAATAATATACTATTATGTTTATAAAGATTTCTTCTTTCATTCATTATCAAGTATATTAATATTTAAGGAATTTTAAAATTGATACTGGTTAGTACGTAATCAAAACAGCGCGTTCCGGCTTTCTGAATAGACGAGTTGACACTAATTACGCAATTAAGTCTTGTCGTAGTCTTCAATATTAAGCTTTCCGAAACCCATTAAACTTTTTAATTTGTTTATTTATTAGTTCATTTGTTGAGGTTTTGTGAAAGAAGGATTTTAAGATCACGTATAAACTCGATCTCTCTTTATGAAATTTCATTATCGAGGGGAAAACCATTTATTTTCATGGAAAGAGTTCAGATGAAATTATTTTTATTTCCTCTTGTTCTTCTACTGATGATGTTTCATGTTTTTCACGACAGATAATTTATTAAATTCTTTGTTGAATACGATTACGTAAAATTAAAAAAAAAAGTCTAATCGCACTTTAATCTCATTTATCATTTAATGTATCAAAAGCGATATTACGTATCTTTCAAAAGGACTGAATATTTCTTCAATATTTTACAAGATTTAGCTGTTAATATTATAAAAATTACCATTCAACACATGATCATGAATCATAATTTAAGGCCCCCAAACTACTTCTTTTAATTTATTATGCTGCCCGAAAGGTTGTCATAAAAAATATATTCAGATAAATCTTGCCCAGTAATTCAGAGTGACAGTATATCATCCTTTGTTAGGGAATATTCATGCAGATAAGAGCGGGCCGCAGTTGCATGAATAAACAAGAAAATTTTCCGGAAGAGGGAAAGACTTGTGGTTTGAAAATGAAGGCCATAAATTACGAAAGATAAACAATTCTCGTGCCGCTGAATGCATTAGCCTCTTTGCAGGAGACGTCTGTGTTTGTGTAATTTAACAAAATGTTGTGTTTATACGTTCTGACCTTTAAATGTGGCCCTGTTTACTTCTTAAAAGTGCAATACAGATGATAATTAAAAGAGTAACATCGAAATGACTCCCAGTGAAACTTGTTGGACGTGAATTCAAAAAACCTTGAGTTTATTAAAGACGTTTTATTTATACAGAAAATAAAGAGACTGGATACAAGGCTTGTTAAAAAAAGCCTTTTTTTGTTGAAAAGGATATACTGCTCATTTTACAAAATTTTAAGCAATATTTGTTCTGTGAAAAGTAACCACCGTCTACTGCCAATACCTCGCTCTCAAAGATTCTTCCACTCTTGGAATGCTTCCAGGAGCGCCCTCTCTGTTATTGCGCGGAGTTTTCTGGATCTCCCCTATAGTTTCGAAACGATGTCCTTTCAATTAGCTGTTAGTATGGGAAATAAGAAAAAAAGTCTTCAGGGGCTGTCTGGATAACAGAGGGGATAGGGGTGGACATCTGCTGTTTTAGCAGATAAATGTGAAACAAGAAAAACGTTTGAGCCGGTGCAGTATCGTTGTGCAACATCCAAGTCTGATTTACTAACATTTCAGGCTTCTTCCTGAAAGCATTTCTGAAATGCGCAAAAACTTAGTACAACTCTCTGTTCACCATTTGACCTCGAGGTGCAAATTCATGATTTATGACCTACACTGATAATCACTTCATAAACAATATCTCTGACAGTTAAAAGATGATTTCCAAGAACTGCAACCCAAACTTTCCCAAAACGTCGTTTGTTAGTCATCGTTTGTTGATGTGGAAAGCCGTTCAGGACGGCATATTCACCGACCGTCATTTCTCCCTCCTTCAACTACTCAGTACTCCGATCAGCTTTCAGAATCATTCTTGCATATTTAGTTTAGCAAACGGAAATATCTTTGTAAGACTTTTACAAAGTTTGCTGCAAAATTTCAAACATGCTCATTGTTCTTCAAGTTCTATCTTTTTCACTTTCCCCTATCTGACGAACAGCTGGTGCACGTGCTTGGTTCTGCGCATGTAGCTCGACGACCAATACTCATAACGGAACAGGACAAATGGCAGTTTGTAATGAAAATCTGTCGCTATGGGAGCTCAGTAGCATCAGAGACCTCTGTGTGCTGCTTCGCGCCCATTTCTAAAAGTTGGGAATTTTGTTAAACGCACATTGTTTGCCCATTAACAATGAACATTTTCCTTTATATTTTAGGTAAGACACGAAATCGCCTCTTTATTTACTAGTATACTTGATGGGGCTTCACAAATGTACGAATGTACATAAATGTATCTACTATTAAGAGCTGAAAGAATTAAATTTTAGGTAGAAAGAGAAAATCAGAGAGGAAACGCAAATAACAAATAAAGTGTGCCAATATTTCCTTACATTTTAGACATAAAATTTATAAAAATGTGTTCAAAATCTCATATTTTTGAGAACTGTACGGAAGATTAGCTACCAAAATATTTCAAAAATCTTATGATTAAAATATATTCATTAAACTGCATTTTCTTCCTTAAAACTTCCGCTGCTGGGAAACAAACCTTAGCCATCATAATTTAAAAACGGACAAAAAAAATCTGTTAGTTGGAATAATAGCATGAAAATCCCATTATAGCATATATATGTGCTTTGTTGTGTAAGGTTTATATAAGTGTTAATCATGGAGATTCCTTGATATGAAGTAGTAATGAATTATATTTAACAATTAGCATGAAATAAAACTTTCTCTAACGGCATACGAATACTTCTGGATAGCTTAATTCAATGGACCTGTAATCCTCATATATATGACGATACGTGCAGGATTCCTGAATTTACAAGGGATGTCATCCATAGAAATTTTCTGAGTCAGAGATTAAAAATGCAATGATACTTTGTCGTTGATAAAGAAGCAAAGGCTACTCATTTTTTCCACGTCGATACTTTACTGACCATTCTGCCATATACACTGTTTTTCAGCTCTGGAAATAAAACTGGAGAGCCAAGAAATTAAATCCGATTAGTTGTGCTTTGGATAAGAAAAGATATGTTGGCTGCAACACTATTGACCTATGTTATCATCTTCATGAATGAATCCAAACAGCCTGAAATTCCCCAAATAGATAGGGAATGTGGCCTCTGACCAATGGATCAAACACATTGGTATTCATTTTTACCCTCGTCAATATATTTTTTTCTAATTGTTGCTTATATTTAGCAACAATTCTTCGGCCAATCAATCTTTTATATTATCTAATATATGACATATTACCCTCATAATCGGACCCGTAAATGCTTACTTTCCTGTTAGATGTGGAAATCATTACACCATAACACTAAGTCATTATATGTCCTAATATATTTTTGAATCCTATCTTACATTCCCGCTTAATCTTTTTGCTTTGAATGAAAACATGTTTAAAGTATAATCAGTTACGTACAGAAGAAATAAACAGCAAAGATCCAGTTTGTTGATAGTTACTTTATCTTTTTACTTCACAAGGATTATTCTTTTTTTTTGTTATTTGATGCGATAAAAACTCTCGTTCAGAACACGGTCATGAATTATAACTTAAGAGTCAAAGCAGCTTAGTTTATTTATTGGCCCGTCCAAAATGCTGTCAGAAAAAATTATTGGAGTAAATCCCACCCAGTAATTCAGGATGACAGTTTATCATCTTTTGTTAGTGAACATATTCATGCAGATAAGCGAGTGGGTCGCAGCTGGATAATTATTAAAGAAAAATTCCAGGGAGAGAGAGATGGAAAGACAGGGTTTCTAAATGAGGTTCATAAGTTAAAATAGGGATAAACTGCGGTATTGATATTGAATATATCGTTACTTCCTGAAAGTTGACAGCATCCTCGTAACTTTAATAAATTTGTTCCTTTTGTTATAAAATTTAAATGAACCTAGATTAAAAAATGCATCTCAGTTAACTTTATTAATTATATCTCAATTGCCTCAGTAATCATGTTTCGGATTAACAAAGTAGATCAATTTGTGTTAAGCTGCTGGAAGAAAACAAATTTTAAATCCTTATTTAACAACAGAATTAATATCCGGGATAATAACAGAATGAATATACAGGTACCATGGAAAATAAATCTGCATTTCAACCGAAAATCTTCTACCTGTTTAATTTATATTAGATTAATATTGTCCGTTGGATTTGGTAATCTAAAAACAATCAACCCTAACGTTTACCGTACTCTTGAAGAAAATATTAAGTAGTTCGAAACTAGTAGTCCATCTCAATAAGAACAACACAGCTTCTTCTAAACAAGCAGTGTTTTCCTGTTATGAGTTTTTCACAAAATTTTCCTTAAGTAATGATCTTCAGTTTTGCATTTATCTCCCTGCATTTCCCTAGGAACACGTCCAGGAACACGCAGGGCCTTTTTATCGCATGGGCAAATCGGGACTTTGCCCAGGGCCCCCTGATGCTAGGGGCCCCCAAAACCCCCTTGGTGTAAGCACCTAGTACCTCTAAAAGTATGTATAGCCCATGGATAGTTCTTATTTTTATAAATGTTCGTAAGGGGGGGGGGGGCGCCCAAAATAGCATCTGCCCAGGGGCCCCCAGCGTTCATAATCGGGCCCTGGGAACACGTTTAGAAACTTCAGATTATCTAATGCGAACCCCCAGATGCGAGTCCCTGGGGGTACTCAGTCAAAATTGAGGTGGCACAATGGGGACACCTGAAAGGTGGTGTTGGTTCATCTATACGGTGCCCTCCCTCATTGAAGAAAACCAACGTTTCTCCCTGTTAATGTACAAATTTCTTTATTGTCAAGATTGCCCCGCATTGGCAAACAACAAACAATAAATGATCTATTGCAGTTGCAGCACTCTCCTGGGCAAGTTTCTACGGAGCCAAACCCAGTTGAAACTAATTCGGTCTAAGCCATTGTACTGGTCCCTGAACAAGAATCAGGAAGAAAGTATGCTTGTAAAAACCTAACCAAAATATATGTTAACAGGAGAAGTGGTTAGTCTTCCTCCTTATCCTCAGAGATTGCTGTCTGTAAAACATAATTTTGTTGCAAACTTAATTTTAAAGTTGCTGAAGTGAACCTTGGGGGCTCGCTGAAAACAAAATTGAGTTTTAATTTTATGATCGACTTGAAACCAATGTACAATGAGTTAGAATAGTAATAACATTAAATCCTACAAGATAATTTACGTCTCACGGAAATACGAGAAGTAAACAACAAAATCATTCTTTTTATTAGTCTCAAAATCTCCATTATGGCCTGAAGTTTACAAACGGCTTGATTCTCTCCAATTCAGGCTGGAAAATTTGTGAAATATCCTTCAACAGTACAAAATAGTATAATTAATTTTGCGTTTCATTTTTTGCGTTTGGTAATAAAAAATGCCACGTGGAACAGCAAACAGGATTGAAGACAAAATATTTGTTCATAAATGTCGATGGATCTGATATCCGCATCATACTAGATTTTAGTTCCTCCCTAAGCATTTTGTACCCACATTTAGTAATTCTTTCTAAGATGACGCATTTTATGATTTTACTGTTGCCCACAAAAAATATATTATTTTACTTCTCAGCAGATTTCTTATATCGTTTTAAAGTGACAAAAAAAGGAGAATACATCGAAATGTATTTCTTCGTGATTATCTGATCATTAAAAGAATCCCTAATCTCAACCTTGTCCTCGGACAAGAGGGAGTCGAACCCACAACTTGGTGATGAAGGTACTTAGAGAATACCCGTGGGTCAAACCACAGCGCCACCCGGTCGTTCTATCATCAAAAAGTCTAATAATAATAAATGAAGCTTGGACAGGTCAACCTTATCCAGGCCCTTGCAGGGGAGAAAGTGGGCTAGTTGAGCACTTGCGGCAAAAAGAAAAAGTTTTGTACCTTTGGACAAAATAAAGAGATCTTATGTGACCTCTACTAAGACTAGTTAAAAATATTTGTTCAAGCCTGTCACCCTCTAAGTGGCACAATACCATTCATGGGAAGGAAGAATTCTCCACTTTTCTTTGTTTCTGGTCTTCGCTTTAGTGGTGATTTAATTAAAAGTAAGAATGTTAGAGGAAACCACAGTAATATTTTACAGGAAACCACAATAGTATTTTTGCCAATACCGCTGTAAAGACCACAATCTGAATTCTATATTATTATTTCAAATTCCTACAGAGTGAGGAGTAGGTGGTGATTCGCCATGTAAATCTCTTTTCCTTTTTATGACCTTTACAATGACGACGAGTTTCGAATATCTATCACTTTTATTAACCATGACTAGAACTGTTATGCCAAATAAACTAATACGGATCTTAACTGTATATAGCGTCTCCATTTCTGGCTGTGCGGACATTTACACAACTGAGCTATGCCTAGGAAGACAGTTAATTTCTATTACCTTAAGAGTCATTTCTCATAAGGAATTCCTATTGATGTATGTTTTGAATTAATTCCTTTGTCCTTGATTCCTTTTGAATTGTCCTTAATTCCTTTTGAATGTATGTTTTGCAATGATTAAAACTGATATCTTATTAATAAATGTCAGAGGGTCTCTTTTATACAATAGTGTTAGACAACCAAAAACCTGATTAATACATATTTTGGAATAATGATATATTATGCAATCTTGAAAAACAGTTTCAACAATAGGTTGCAACAGTAACAATAAGTTGTTTATAAAAAAATAAATATATTTTATATTGTATTTCTTTCTGTTACCTAATCATTCAGTTGGACTTAGCAAGATCTGATGCTGGACCAAGTTATACAGGGAACTGAAGTTGTTTTTCTCTCGATTTTTGTCTATGAAACATTCGTCTAGACATGCAAAATGTTTTTTTGTCATCTTCTATCTACGGAGAACTGTCCCCAAAAGTATCAAATAAACCCCAAATACTTACTCATTAGTATATTATGACAGTTCAAAGCCATATGAGAACTACTGTATCTCTTCCAAGAATGTTTTATTATTGTTGCTATGTTATATTTTTATTTTTATTGAAATATTTTTATTGAAATATTGTCATAGTTTCTGTGAATTCGAACTAAATTAGAGAAGTCGAGAGATGGCAGTTTTTTTAGCCTAGTTTACGTAATTTGCGATATAAACATTTGACAGTTTTTGACTGCTCCGTTTTCTTGCCATTGATGCACGTCTGAACAAGTTTAACATTTTTAATAACTGTTTTATTCCTTAAGATTGGAAAATACTTCTCATAACTTATGCATAATGCACTGGATGTAGTTCTCAAAATTGCAGACAAAGAATTTATATGTAATGTATGTACATATATATATATATATATATATATATATATAATCGGAAAGAAAATATAATTTTTTAAGTTATTACAAGTAAATAAATTTTAAAAATATATAAAATTTCACAATTAAAACTAAAAATAAATGCATAGAAGAATGAACAGGTATAGGATTAAAAATATATATATTGAATAGTTTGTAAAACTAAATTTACCAATTACACGACTAGTTAAATTACTTTTCATAACTTATGAATAGATATTTGTTACAAAATTTCCTTAATATTTTCCCCTTGTATGTAGATGAGTTATCTTTCAGCACAATTTATTTATTCTAATTTAAAAGTGAATTCGTAAACAAATTCATCGACGATGTCTGATTTAGGGACGAAAAAATAGGTCGAGGAAATTAACTTTTTGGAATTCTACCACTTGGTCTAAGTATTAAAACAATTGAATAGAAGTTAACAATTTCGTTATTGATAATATTACCATCGATAATATCTATTTATACATGCGTTATAAAATTGATTATTTAGCTAAATTTATTATTCTGATAATTAGCTAATATATTAGAAGCCTAACAGCAGTGACGAATATATGTTATACATGAGCCTAATGAACACGAACCAAATATTAGTATGAACATAGTACTAATTTCTAAAGCAAAATTATAGTTTGTAACTAATATTATAGATCAAAGAATGTGATAATAGAATGAGCAGTATCTACTATTGATAAAACTCTATTGTAATGACTAGTAATTTCTTTGAAAACATTACACTTTAAGAAGATCTATCATATCATGTATATGATTAAAATCCTCTTTATATATTAACTTCATTTGTATATTTTAATTATTTCTAAATGTATTGTACGTTTTCAAAGTAATTCGCGAACTGAAGCATGTTATTGTTTTCAATCAAGGAAATATTCCTTCAATAACCTCCTTTCTGTTATCAGCATTTTATTAACAAATTTAGTTTCTTTTTAAGCTGTTTTCTTAAAAAGTAAAATACTTGTTTTTTTTTCAAATAAAACACGTGTTTTTATAATTTTCTTTTGTTCCTTTAGTGCGAAATAAAAGCCGTAATTTCACTTAGCTCTGTCTTTTAACGTTACGGTTGACGGTTCGCGATGAAAAATATAACAACCATCAGTCACTGTAGTAAATGGCGCAGTGAAAACAAGTTTCACACGGACAGATCACGAACGTTATCTATTTAAGAAATGCTTAAGTGCCATAAATCACGTTCCTGTCAAGACATGCAGAGAGTAACAGGAATTTACATGATAATGGCACTAAATTGCTTTATAATTACTTTTTTAATCAATATTTTTTTCCATTCCACGTGTATTTTCGGAGACCTTATTTCACGTGGGTGAATTGTTTACTGAAATAGATGTCGGATGTGGGCGTAGAGGGTGCATTTTTCTGTCTGTTCAAATGATGGGCATTGATTGCATAAGTCCAAATAGTTAGAAAATATTGGTTTTAAGAGAAAGTTTTCATTACATAAGAATGTACAGATATTTTTGGAGTTATTATTTGAAAGGCAATCAGATATGCCATATTTTGTTCGCGATGATAAATGTGACGAAAAAATTCAAATGTTTTTTTAAACTTATCTCCTGATATGTATGAGACCTAAGTAATCCAAGGGGAAAACAAAGTCAAATTAATAAACAAAAGGAAGACACTAACAGTCGAATAAGTTAACAGGAATCTGATATTAGCGCTCCACTCAACATAAATGCAAGATTCTATAGCAATAATAGAAATCAAAACTAGCAAATCATAAATAATCAAAAACCAATAAATCCCAAAAGAAACAAAATAGTAAAGCAAAAATAGAAATCAAGACTAGCAAAGCAAAAAAAATCAAAAAACCGAAAAGTTTTAGTTCTTTTGGGTTTTTGATTTTTTTATGCTAAGCTATTTTTGATTTCTCCCTTGATTTTTCCTTAAGTAACAAATAATTTTATGGCTCACTATGAGAATGTTACAATTAATTAAATGCAGATATGTTCAAAGGCTTTGTTACGACCATACGTTACGACTGGGGATGGGAAGAAAGATTTCTAATTTAGAAACCGTCGTCGTTCTCCCATCAGAACAATCTTGGCGATGTGAGAAACTCTTAATTTCAAATCCTTCTCATAACATATCAGGTGAACAACACAGTCTGTAGGGTTTCTCATTTTCTTTAAACAGCCAGCTTCGGGTCACTTATCATATTACTAAGAACCTGTTCTCATACATTCCGTCAGAGTCAGCATTAAAAATTCCGTTGCTGCTGATTGGTTAAATGGGTCAATGATTGGTACATGATTTTTGTAACGCTGACGAATTCTATGTGAACAGGCCCTAACGGCCTGATCATGCTGAATCAGGAACGCTACGAGCGTCAGTGTTGAAAATTTTAACCAATCACAGAGCTGGATTCATTGACCATGGGATACGTCAAACCAATCACAGATCATGTCAGCAATCTCAGAGTCAATGTAGTTATGCCACGCAACTCGCCGGATGCACTCTCGGATGGCCGAATGGCTAGGGCGCTGACCTTCCGTACCAGAGTGTGTGGGTTCGAATACTACTCTTGGTCATGGACATTTGTAGCCGTTCAAAATCGGCCTCGAGGGTATGGTGTACTTTCAAATTATGAACTATTGGAATTTTCTTTTTTTTTTTTTTTTTTTTTTGGGGGGGGGTATTAATATTTTAAAAACATGTAAATATTGGAATAAAATGCATTTAAAATGTGCAGTGAAAAGTAAAAGGAAAACTTGGTGGCTTCAGAAAAGTAAGCATTAAAGGTAGGTGAAAAAACATCCTTTAAATGGCTTTTTCTCAAAATGCGAAATTTACAGATTTGCAAGTCTTTAAAATGCTGCTCGCGTCATAATTTTTGACTAATATTGAGGAAATTTATAATAAAGACTCCTGTAATACATCAAAATAAAATTATGTATCCATTTTAGGTTTCGATGTCATTCAGGTTATCAAAGTTTAACTTAAGTGTAGAAAAGTACAAAAATTTCTCGAAAATTCAGAGTACAAGCATAAAAATATTTCCTGAAAAATAACGATTCAAGGAAAGCACAAAATGATACATAACTTTGTTCAAAATGTATTTATAAGCAATATAAATGCAAAATTAAGGGGGAAAGTAAAAAATTGAATCGCAAGGAGCATTTAAAAAAAGGTAATTTAATTTAAATTTTTTAATTATAAAATTTAAAAATATATATATTTGTAAAATTTTATAAGGGGTTTAATATCGTTATACTTTAATGAATATATGTGCAAACTTTCATATCTCTGAGGTGAAAATTTCAAAAATCGCTTTGAAGGGTCCCCCATCCCGGTCTTAATTAGCCCTCGTGTAGCAAAAATTGACCGTAGCGCTCCAAACCAAACCGAATCAAATCATAATCACCGGCACATATATAAATTTAAACTGAAATCTAAGACATAAAGGGAAACCAAAACAAGATCACTAGATATAAAACTGTTTTAATACGTTTAATAATTTTAATAACGTTTAATAACTCTTTGTCAACCATGCCAATATTTTTATTAAATGAAGGAATGCCTCTGAAAGTTGTGATTACATAACTTGGTACACATAACTTGGCATTAGACCAACCGCGTTTAAAATTAAGTTTTGAAAATACCCCAAAGAAAATGTGAAACAAATTGCTTGTAAAGTACCCTACAAATTTATCAGAACAACAGGAGAGGCTACCGTTGCAAATCACTCAAAAAATAAATCATGTATTTTATTCTACATCCTATGTACTATTTTCTTTGAAAATCTACAAACTTCTGTGTCTGGAATGTACAGACATTTCACTGCTTTTATCTCTCACAATATGTTAGAAATTTGGTAGCATAACTTTTCGATCGGAAGTGTATTCTGCCACACACGATCCCCATATTCATAAATACAAATCCCCCGCGTATACTTAAATCTGATCACCACTTTGCATGATGAAGTCGATGAGAGCACATATTTCGTAAAATCCTCCTGCACTTCTGGTTAAAATGCTATTACAATGACTTGCACTCAGTGAAATGAACGCACTGCCAAAAATGATGAACTATAAAATTTCGTGATTGGTGCTCAAAGGATCAAAGACTACCGGTGCCTTGGGGTAGTTTTTTTCATTATGGTGGAACACATCTGTTAACCATCTACATTCTTTATCTGGTCTTCTGCGCATAGGAATTCACCCTAGGGCGAAAACACATTATACGTTAGAATATTATATAAAAGTTAAAACTTTTGAACCACATTTTCAAAGTGGCATAAACAATAGCTTCAGTTCTCAGATCACATTTGTGCTTATTATAAAATAATTATATCTCTATAATATATTGTTATCAAAATCGATTATTATGCTGTTTTAACATGAATCTAAGGAACAAAGAAATTCCTAATAACCACAATATAACCAAAATGATGGTTAAATGTTTATAACTAATTGATTGTTCATCCTCTGGCCGAGGAGCGTTAGATCTGACAATGAACTATAATTAATTCGAAACATGTAGTCATCATTTTTGTTATATTGTGGTTATTAAGGGCCTGTTCACATAGGAGTCCGTTGCGTTGCGTTAAGGAAAAGATGAAGTTGAGACGAAAATAAACCAATCATAGGTCTCCAAACGATTAGCAATGAAATTTTTAACGCCTATGATTGGTTTATTTTCGTCTCAACGTCATCTTTTCCTTAACGCTACGCAACGGAATCCTATGTGAACAGGCCCTAAGTCTTTCTCTTTTCCTGTTTGTGTAACCACAATTTTCCTATATGAGACATACGGATCTCTTTCACTTGTATAATTCAGAGACATGACAAATACGTTAAGTAGTTTGAATTTCGAGTAGAGATGCTAAAAATGGTGTGTCCGAATCCCGCCTTACCTACAGATCAGTTTAAAATGTGAATGAATTTTGTGAGAGAGTCAGGGTCTTTGCACTTAGGAGCAAGCAGTTCAGACTTAGGGAGTTTTAATATAATCCTTCGGTCCTTGATTTGGTGGAGGGTAATACTAAGTTGTTCACTGATGTGGTACAGTCATAAAGTGGTTCGAATACTGCCTCGGATAGTTGAAGATGGTGACATGTATTCCACACCCGACAAAAGTTCTGTTTAATGAATGGAAAAAGGATAATAAGTTTGGTGTAAAAGAAAGGTCATCACTTTAGCAATATTTTTTCTTTTCTGTTATAACTTTAAAAAATATTCATTTGACTGAAAATTTTTACTACCCCAAAAATATCTCTTTATTCTGCAATTTGTATCTGAAACTTTAATTTTCGTTTCTCTTTTCTAAATTAAACCTATCTCGTCTGTACTCAGATTTTGAAATGTGTAAAAGTATCGTTAGGAGATAAATCAAATTAGCTAATTCATTCATTGTCATGTCTAAAAAAACACGACCACGGTGTATTATTTTCTTCCGTCGAATCACTAACTACAAATAAAAAGAAATATGAACAATTTAGATGAACATTTATTTTCCCCTTAGTTTGTGGTAGTGTTTGAGAAATATTTTAAAATGATTTGTCTGCGTAATGGTTAGCACATCAGTCCGGGAAGCGGGGTGTTTGGTTTCGATTATTGAATCAATGTAGTTGTTTTCAGTTTTGAAAAAAAAAAGAAGCTGTGAATAGAGACTTTGGCTGATTCGTCATCGACTAAGTGCAGATCAGCGAAAAATAAAAGTAATTTCAGTTTGGCGTCACAGGCCTTCCCAGACTCCCACAGGCGGAGTACAATGGGTGGCTCTAAAAGGAAGTTAATAAAATGGATTGTTTGAGGGTAATGCTCAGGTCACGAACATAGGAAGTGTGATTTCGGCAATCCTTGTTGTTTTTGAATGAAAGGAATTGTGATCATTTGCCTCTGAGTCATGAAATCAGGTAAAATATATTCCTCCCCCTCACATAGTCATTGGTGAATAGTTATGGATTATATTTTAAACTAAAGATGAAAATATTAAAAGACAGGCCAAAGTCAAAGGGTCGTTCACAGCAATTTTCTTACGATTTAATTCCAGTTTTCAAATGCGATAAATCTACCAGAATTTTTGGAACAATTTAAATTAGCTTAGTCATTACTTTTTCATTTGGATAACATTCTATCAGTGACTCTCGATATATTTTTTTTAAATTTTTCTACGGTCACTTTTGTTTGTATGAGTTACATAAATTGTAATGTTAAATAAATATATTAAGAATACATTTTCGTAAATAAATTCCATACATCATTCTTAAGAAATGATTGAGATGTTTCCAAAGATTGCTAAAATGCTAATGATTCATGCATTTGATTTCACTGTTTTTCCATCACTTTAGATGCCCTGTTTAAAGATATTCCCGATAATAATGGATAAATTTAACATAACAATCGCAAATTCTAACTCCCAAATCTTTAATAACACTACTCAACAAATTTTAACTATATCTGGCTTGTAAATGGATGAATTTAACTAATTTTTGGGTGCTGAATTCGGGGGAATAATTAGATTCTCTATATCACATCACATTTTAGATACACACCAGTTACGTTAAGTCAACAGTGAAATATTTAACTAAAATTGACCGTTTTAAATGATAAACAAAACATAATATTCATCAGTAAAAATGTTTTCTTCATTACTTAAAAAACTGTGAACTAATACGAGCACGAAACTATTGCATAATATTAACAATAATATTTTTCAAAATAGGATGATGTCTTTTTCGATGATAGTGTTTTCCTTTTGTAAGATATCTGATGATGCCCCCTAAACAGAAAACAACAGTAGTCCATTGTTTGGCTTTGTAGTGGTTCTTTGTATCTTGTCTGTCCCATAGACACAAAAACAGCAAAATTTTGTAAACCCACCTTGTAAATCTAACAGCACTGTCACTAATTTTAAATCGCAGCAAATCTGCCAACAATGATCTTTATACTCGACTGCCGCCAGCAGCAGAGCCATATTTTTTACTATGTTTTTTACGTGTTTTTATTAACTCGCTTTCTTGTTTGTGTGTTTGTGCGTTTGTCCAGTCCAAATCCTGCAATCGATTTTTAACTAACTTCCCGACTAGCTAGACATTTGAAACTTTTAGAATAGCTCAGAACACGATGACAATGCATTATTTTAATGCTTTCAGTCATCTTTAAGCAGTACTGAATTTATTTTCAGTTAATTTTGTTTTGTAGAATGGTACCGCCATCTGTCGGCCGGGACGGGAACGAAATGTTAAACGCAAGTTAACTTCCAATTAACCTCATTTTCTTTCAAGTTGATGGGATAATTCATCAAAAAAACTTTTGAAAAGTATTTATTATTACATAGAATTGTCAAGTTTATATGATTCAAGAGAAAATTTAAAAACATGGCATATAAAAGTTTTTTTTTTTTATCTTGTAAGTATGTATAATTCCTTCACGGTCATTCCATGAGCCAAAGGTATTGATGGTAGTTCGTTGCCATTATGCAAAAGCATTGCTTTCAGGCTATCTATCGCAACTTGGTGCGCGGTGGTGGTGGGATAAAATTCGCAAACTCTCTTCCACCACCCCACTGCCCTCTGGAGAATGTTTTGATGGTTACTTTTACAGCAGAATGCATCCAATTAAAGTTTTTAACCTGTATAGTCTTTCATTTAACAATTATTTGACCACAAAATGTAAATTATAATCTACATTTCACCACGTGCTTTACCATGCATGTAAAAATTACATTCTAAAATTTTGTAAAACCCTTATGTGATAGAAAATTTCCGATAGTAAATTCGGTTTCTACATGCAAAAATTCATTAAAAAATTATTACAAATCAGATACAAAATGGCTGTTGACTAGTGTAATTACTCACTTTGTTAGCACTCTCAAATATGGATGTATAACTTTTTGTCTGCTTTCGTGATCTTTATTAACAATTTATAAAATTTTGCGTCATCAATTACTAAGCAATTACCATTAATAACTGATAGGATATAATATTTTATAGAAGGGTATAAACTGAAATATTGATTTACTAAATTTCAAGACAGTACAAACAATTCATGCAATTTTATATAACAACTACCCCGAGGAAAGAAATTTATTTTACTGGAAATATCACATAAACCTATGTTTTATCTCTGCTTAGGATACTTTACTACTTCATCTCAGCAATAACTATTGCACGGAAACGTGACAGAATTTGACTCGGCATTTATCCTGGGACAATGTCACTTTGGAGACAGGAGACCAATTTATCAAATGACAGACAATTTGACATTTTCCTAAAGAAGGAAAGGGGTATTCTGAAAATTCATGTTCTTATCCTGTTTCAGAGAGGGTAAAAATGATTTAAATTGCATCAATTCAAGAAGAGAACCTGAAATTAAAAAAAAAAGTTCTATTAAAGGTTGAACAATGGAAATTTTGTTCTCTCTAGGGCAAATGCATTTACAACGAAAAATATGGAAACTTATTTAAATGCAATTCATAGATGACTGTTTTATTTCTTTCCTTGGCTAAAAAACCAAACAACTGTTTTGGAAGACAACTATCCTGTTAGACGAACTTTTAATGGTGAATTTATATTTTTCTCCTGTTTACTGAAAAACCAAATATCCACGAAAGAAAATTAATATTTTACATCCTGGTCGACTGTTCCCTAATTGACCTATTGGTGCGATTTTTTTCCTTGGAAAGAAATACAGGACATTGAATAAACCTTTGTAAATGGTAGTCACTTTACTTTCCCCGAAAAAAAGTTTGGAAGTATTAAAATTTATATTAAAGCATACTAAAAATACTTAGATGGAAAACTTTAATAATTTATCTGAAATTGACTTTTGTAATTGCTCTTGTATTATATTATTTCTCCTGATACTTTCGTAAATCTCTGATTATTTGAAGTTTCCGTAATTCTCTGATATGGAAAATCGTGTCATTACTTTGCCTTTGATGAGTTGGAAGACGATCTTCAGATTTTACATATTCACAGATTAAATACATTTTTCTAGGAAATTATGATTTTTTTAAACTGAAGAAGCCATCTGATAACCGGAAGTTTATTTTAGACTCGATAAATCTGGTACCACTGTACCTCAATTGCTGCTTAAGACGATGCATCTGAAATCTTTTCTTCTTTGTACAAACTTCACTGAATCGTATATATCAGTCGGACGGACTTGGTAATTGATCATCTGTGAGAAACTTTTCGTGGAAGATTAGACCAGTGATTCCCAACCTTTTTAAGTCAGTGGCCCCCTTGGGAATGAGATTAGCAACACGATGCAACCTTATTAGAATTTTAGTTTTTAAAATACTAGTATTAAATAAAAGCTAAATTTATATCGGGAACATGTTAAATTTAAGTTCAAATAAATACTTGCTCCATTGTTTATTTTATTTTTTTATTGAAAAGTATAAGTAACAAACACCAAAATAGAATATTTTTTTTTCCAATGGAAAGTTACAAGACACCTGAGATCACAATAATACACACACAAAAAAAGAACATAACAAGAACAAACGTGACATCAGTAAATCTATAAACTTAGGGCGGCTCTGGCCACCCAATAACGCTCCCAAATGCAATATGGGGAAGAGCAGGGCAAATGCGAAGATGACAAAAGTCCATTTCATCTTTAAAATCACAAAGAGTACATAGAGGGACCGATGTGACACTGGTGGAATGAAGATGTTTACGGAGGCAATCATGCCCAGTAACAAGAAGAAAAATTGCAACAGATTTCTTTTATTTCCACTCGGGAATTTTACGAATCTGTTCTATCCATGGTTTACCACTATTTTTATGAGCAAGTTCCTTTAAAAAGGAGGTCCTGAAAACCTTCCTAACAATAGCCCTGATGGAGTGATAAGGGAGACCAGAAATTGCCTTTTGCTGGACAGAAGCTCCCTTCTTAACCAGGAAATCAGCAGCCTCATTTCCCTGAACACCACAATGGGCAGGGATCCATTGAAGCACAACCTCTTTGCCGTTACTGGAAAGCCAAATTAGGAGATCAAACAGTGATCGACAGTAGAGGGGCGAGAGACACTCTGAGTATCAATAGCCTGAAGAGCGATTATTATCCTGAAGCCAATTAAGGATTGACTATCAATAGCCTGAAGAGCGATTATTATCCTGAAACCAATTAAGGCCTGAAGCCAATTAAGGAGATCAAAAAAGTGATCGACAGTAGAGGGGGGAGAGGCACTCTGAGTATCAATAGCCTGAAGAGCGAGCCTTAGAATCCGATAGGAAAACCACCCTGGTGAAAAATTTATGCCGAGACTGTAGCTGAATCAGGGATCGGTGAATTGCCGCTACTTCACCGTCAAAAGCACTATCATGAGGGTCAATAGGAGTGTAAGAGGAGAACAGCTCACAATGAACACCGGCACCGGCATTAATGGAGCCATCCATTCTAGAGCCATCAGTATACACTCGCAACCAATCCTCTTCCGAGTAGCGAGCGTTTAAAGTTTCATATGTCAGGGCCTTGAGCACGTTTACACTAGATTCAGACTTAAGAACTCTCTGTTGGAGTTCGAGGCAGATGAAGAAATTCTTGTTTTTAACAGGGTTTCGTAGTGGCAAGAAACGCTCAGTCCTAAAATCCAGGCCCAAACCCAAACCCGAGATCACTTCAAGAACCTCCTGCACAAAACCTCTTTGTGTTTTCAAATTCCGCTTGGTCTCAAGAGGAACACATTCCCAGAGGGACAGAGAGCCTAGGGTTCTGATGATCTTTTCGAAAGAAGTACAGCATTTTCTTGGATAATAACTTTAATGGGTCTATTATTCGTACATAACTGCATGCAATCAATATTTGTAGTTTTCACAGCACCGGTAATAAGGCGAAGTGCCTGATTCTGGAAAATTTCTAGCTTATCGAGGGTTTGCTTTGGAGAGGTGATCAGGGGTTCACAACAGAAAGTTAATACAGGCAGAATATAGGAAATATAAGTGGTGTTTAAAACAGATCTTGAGCAACCCCACTTAGAACCTTCGAGGGTCTTTAAAAGTGATAGTCTTTTCGTAGATCGACTAACCACACCCTCCACATGCGTCTTCCAGGAAAGTTTTCTATCCAGAGTAACACCCAAGTATTTAAAATGTTCAGTTGTTGGAATTGGATGCCCTCTATAGAGAAGCCGTGGTGTCAATGGCTGATGAGAAAGAGAGAAACACTCTACGAGTGTCTTATCAAGATTTACTTTCATGTTTTTAAAATAGAATATATTAATACATTAAAAAAAGAAAAAAACAGGCATTGGATTTAGTATAGTATTACACTAGAGGACTACGATAGACATTACTTTTAATAGTTTTGTTTGCGACGGATTCTCAATGCACAAATGATTGACATCAACTTAAAATTTATTTCAAAGGGGCCTTAGTAATATTGTTTTGTTCCTTGAAAAATCTCGAGGTATCCCTTGCAGATTATGCGCCCCCCCCCCTAATGCTCCGCGGCACAATGATTGGGAATCACTGGATTAGACGATCTTAGACAAGCCCCTTTCAGTAGCAAATTTTCATAATAGAGCTCACTTCTACTGGGCTGCCGTGGCGATTTAAGGTCACTGGACATTCCCCGGACATTCCCCCAGGAAAAAAAGTGTTTACATACGCGCGACCTTTACCAAGGTCATTGAAGTGTTCTGTGCAACGCAACAGCCAATACATCTATTTTGAACCAACAAGCAAAAGTGACATCACATAACGTTCGCCGAATACTGCTACCTCCACTATCCTGAGAACCAACCCTACGAAGTAATTCCAGGAATAGTACAGCAACACTACAATCAACTAACAGTCATATGGAAGTAGAAACACGTGGATTCGGTTCCCACACCTGCCGGTCGTTATTACAGTGCAAGTGTCGACCACCAACAACGGACGGACGTTGGTGGACATGGGACAATAAAACAATAAAGAAAAAAATACAATAAATCACGAAAATATTAAATACTAGCTGAACACCCGCGCTTCGCTACTGAGTACATTCATATTAAATACAACGGTCAATGTATGCAATTAATGCCAAAAAAAATTATATTTATAATAAATGCTACGATCAATGTATACAATTGATGTAATATATATATATATATATATATACATATATATATATATATATATGTAATATAAAAATAATTTTTATATTAATTATCTGACTTGTCTATATTCCTATAAAACATAATTTATTCCATTTCTAATGATGATATAATAGCTCTTAAAGTTTGCAGTAATTAATCCCTTCGTTCCCCTATAGACAGAGAAATATCCTGATAGACTTAGAACAGCCTCTGTCTAGGGAGACTGAACCGATAAGAATCATCGGACACGCCCTAGTCCATGACGTAGCATAGCGTCATAGGGATTATTGCTTACACCAAGTCTTCTGTATGTTCCCGATATAAAATGGAAACACGGCATGAAGCCGGGCTCTTCTTTATAATGATTGTACATAGAATATGTCACACGGTCTAGCTCCCTCCCTATGGGGAACTCCATATGAACAACAATAAAACTATTTTAAATCATTCGACTGTTTACTGCGTCCCAAGAATTCTTTTATAGCTGTTCCAACGATGCCTATTGCTATGATATTACATATATATATATATATATATATATATATATATATATATATATATATATATATATATATATATATATTTATAAAAAAATCGTAAGGGATATTTTTTTTATAATATCCAATCGTCTGCTGCATTAGAAAGAAAAAAAATATTTTTTTGTCTATTTAGTTGTTATGCACCTGACGATAAATTAATTTAAAGTACCAGAAAAAGAATTTATGTGATCAGCATTCAATAAATTAAATTCTACAAATTAATCTTTAAAAATTCACCAAAAATCAGAAAATGGAGGTAAAGGTTCGAAAATGATTTTATTTTAAACTAATTTTTATGATATTTCTCGTGATATAAATTTTATAACCCTCAAATTATTTTAAATGCAAACTTAAAAAGAAGTTACTAAAACATCTTAAAAGTTTAATTTTAAAAAATCTAAGAAGATTTTTTCAAAAATCTTTCTTAGTGCACCCCTACACTATAAGAAGAATCGCCATGCATAATTTCAGCCATTTAGGTCCAGCGGTTTGGTCTGTGAGTTGTATGTCAGTGAGTCAGTGAGTCATTCAGTTACGGAACTGTTTTATATATATACGAGTAGATTTATTGTAAAACAGGATGCATCGGGATCGTGCTAAGAAAATAACATATGTTGTCAACACCGTGTGTCGTTGGAGTAAAAAAATAGTAAACAATAATGCATGGACTTCAAATACTATATAGTGGTAGATCGTAAGGGAAGGTAAATTAGTAGAGGAAAAATGTTTAAGTCTCCGAGGAAGTGTCATTATTAGTACGCTGGCTTAAACTTCAGAGTTTGAATGTTCGTTTTCAATCATTACATTCTTACAAGAACATGTTAAAAAAATTTTTGTAGCAAATTCTCTGTAGTAGACTAAATACAGGAAACAGAATACGAAAAAAAGATTACTACATTTATTTAAATGCTATCCTTGAGGAGGTGAATAAAACACAAATATACGCAAGCAGTAAGAGCAAAATCATTCAATGTCAAAGCAATGTATTTCAAGATTACAAATTTTATTAAGATGATGACAATCTGTAATTGGAGATGGGACATTTCTTATTTCTATATCCCTCTACTGTTAAATGCTATAAAACATAAAGCACGGGGGAAATAATAATCCGTCGTACTAATAACAATTGATAATTTGCTCCAATATTGAAAAATAGTAATGGATTTAACCTTACGAAAAATCTCTTCATCTATCTCTATTTTCCTTGACTACTCTTTCAGGATATTCCTAAAATTTTTGAGCACTGTAAAAGTACTAAAATTATTGATTTATTACGTTTTGCATAAAAGCAAAATATACCTTAAAAACGTCTCCTGATAAAACTAATGCTAGCTTTTAAACCTAAACCCTACTTTTAAAAGCAAAAACCCATTATAAAGTCCTTTTTCCATAATCTAAAAATTTCACATTTGCTATCGAGAACCTATTTTCAAATGTATTTTATACTACGAGTTGCATGCTGATTTAATCCATGTTTTCCGTTTATTAAAATTTCTGCAACCCAACACTACGAAAATTCCTGAATTTTTGGACCTACACTTGAAATCATTAATCAAATTTTATTACAACATTATACGTAACAGTCTTTTTAGTTTCAAGCCTAATTAATCTTTATTTCAGAACAATCTCAAATAGCTTTCAAACTCTCATAACTTTTTATAGTTTCACCAATGCATAAATGCATCCGTTGAAAATAACTCTAAATCCATCTTCCCTTCTGCTTATATTGATTACATAATTTGGTAAACTAGAAATATATATATATATAGATATATATATATATTATATATATATATATATATATATATATATATATATATATATGTATATATATGATGAATCTACCGGTTAATATCTTCCATGATATTCGTTAGAACAGACATTCGTCTTGCGGTGGCACTTTGGTTAACTTTTGAAGTCAGGCAGGAGTGGCATCAAATTCAAACCAAATAATACTTTTGGTGGTATTAATACTTTAATTCATTCATTACCATTATGACCATTCTATATTAAAACACATTATAACAAATATAAAAGATTTGAAACTATTTACATATTTACAGAAAGAACGGATAGTGACCTAGGTCAATGCATATCCAATCTGGAAGTTCGCAGTCCGGAACCGACACCACCACACAGGAAAAAATAGTTTCATTTAGCCTCGTGACTCTGTGGTGTAATATATGCCCACAAAAGCCAGTAACCATACTGAAAAACGCAGGAGTAGTTATAATACGGGATAGACAATATTCAATGTAGAGAATCACTGGCATAGAATTAAAACTGGTGTGGCGTTATAATTATAGGATAATTAATATTGGTGGGACGTTATTATATATATATATATATATATATATATATATATATATATATATATATATATATATGTGTGTGTGTGTGTGTGTGTGACTTTTTTTAAGTTTGCATTTAAAATAATAATTTGAGAGTTATAAAATTTATATCACAAGAAAGATCATAAAAATTCCTTTAAAATGAAATCTGTTTCAAATCTTTATCTCCATTTTCTGATTTTTGGTGAATTTTTAACGATTAATTTTTAGAATTTAATTTATTAAATGCTGATCATGTGACTTCTTTTTCTGGTACTTTAAATAAATTTACCGTCACGTGATAACAACGAAATAGACGAAAAAATATTTTTTTTCTTGCTAATGCGCAGACGATTGGACATTATCCAAAAAAATATTAAAATACAGTAAAAGATATGTTCCTCAAACTGTACTATATTGACTGTACTATGTTCTCTAGTATATCATATTTTATTTAATTTGAATATTTACACCCGCATTATTTTGTCTTTAAAAACATCCCATACGATTTTTTTAAATAAATATATATATATATATATATATATATATATATATATATATATTACATCAACTGTATACATTGACCATATATTCGCACACAAGTATACTGTATATATATATATACAGTATACAGTATACAGTGTGCGAATGAATATGCTTTTGAAAGTGGGTGGGTATGTTCTAAGCTGCGATACAAGATGGTAGAATTGATATAAACGATTATTTCTAAGAAGAATGATTTAAACTTTCCCCATTCTTTTTCAAATTTTTTTTTCATTCAACAATGTTTTCTTAACATAACATGATTTTCTCTAATCTTTATTGAATAATTAATTACACAAGGAAATACGAGGAGGACTGATTTTGAAAATTCTGTTACAGTTTTCAACATCAGCGAATAATTTAGTTCAATAAAACCCAAAGTGAGTCCCCCAAACTCTAAAACGTTAAGAATTTCTATTGCTTCGCAACCCACCCGAACAGTCAATGTTTCACTGAATATGTCCAATTTGTACGCTTCAGATATCAGGAAACAGTGTCACTTTTAAGCTACAAAAACGGAAATCCAATTTATCATAACCAAGACACCTCGACATTTTCCCTACGAAAGAAAAGGGATATTTAAAACAGAATTCGGTCACGCTACTCAGGGCTGTATGGTACAAACCGTGAAACTGCGTAATTCTATTACTACAGAAGGTCGTTCGCACTTTACGGAAACGATTTTAATAGTTAAGGTTTATGTATAAATGCCGTATTTTTTTAAGCGATTTGCTTCTATCTGATAGCCATGGTTCTTGACAATAGCTCTAGCTCGAATTTTCCATGAAAGTAAACTTTTTCTTAGTACTGTCATGTCAATTTTGCCCCATTCCTCTTGGACCGCTTTCCAAAGTCCGTTCAGGGTTCTTGGATGCCGTTTTCCTAAGGATTGTTTTAATAAACCGAAAGCACAAAAGCCTATCGGAGAAGCGTCAGGGGATTTTACAGGTATTTTTTTTAAATGGGTACACTTTATTCCTGTTTCTTATTCTTTCTTTACTAAATAAGCGGCCGTTGATTTAGACGTGTAAATAGAGGCTTTGTCCATATGAATCTCAACTTTATCAATGTCCTTTCCATATAAGGCTGGAATTTCTTATTCAAAAATTGGTTCTAAAATATTCTGCTGTTAGTGGAGTTAATTAATTTTTGCTTTACTTTAGACTTTTTTTGTTTTTAATTTGCGTTAGGCAGGTGTGGCTTGCTCTCGGGACATCGGGGTCCGGACCTTGGTGCTTGGTAACGGAGAGGGCGACTGTGAGTCTCCTGGGGGAGTGGGATAGTCTGAGGGAGTCACTGTATCACTCATTTAAAGGATGTCACTATATTTAAAGGATTTTGATACCTCGGTAACGAACAGCCAGTATGTGATCGGAAATCTTCCAGTATTCTGAATTTTTAAAATTTAGAAATGGATGTGAGACGAAATATCTATGCACAAAAAATATTATTTTAATTTATTATTGCATTGGATATTTAAAATATTTTCCTCACATGAACAAGTTAATGTAAAATGAGGACTCATACCTTGCTTTTAAGAGAAAACTCACAAAACCAAACTTAATTTAATATACAAAATGAAAAGAAAAATGTGTTGATCCCTGTGCGAAAGAGGAAGCTAAAAGCATATATATATATATATATATATATATATATATATATATATATATATATATATATTGTAAAAATCGAGCAGAACTAGAGATCAATAGCAAAATACTGTTGTCGAAATTCCCTCAATTTCTATTGCATGCTTTTCGAGAAATTATATTTCTCGCTCTGTCGTTATTTATATTACTTTCCTCTCGGTAGATACAGAATATATCCTGAAAAGGATTCAATTGCACAATAACAGTCACAAATAAATTACAGTAATTGATAACTTAAAAGTTCAATAATCGGAACTATAAAGGACTGTAAAAATAATATAATTTGAACTATTTTAATTTCTCTAAAGCTGGTCATATGGGGTTTTAAATGGGGAAAAAAGGCAAAACAAATAACAGATTTGAGTACTCGAAACACTAAAGTGAGTTAAAGTGTTCGCCAGTCACAACATAAAATATCCTCAAAAAACCATCTTTACACAGTATTTTACGCCGCACCGCGAAATGTGAAGAGTTAATGAAGTAATTATAAATAAATCTGAAGTGAAATCGTGAACAGAAGTAATGTTCTTTGACCACTACCCTCCCCCTTCTCTTGGCACTCCGCACTGCTGTTCCATCTCACTGATTATACTAAAATGATCAATGCTTCATTTTTGCTTAAAAGGGCTGAAACTTTTTAATTAGGATAGTATTGATTTTTCATCTGCTTTAATGACAGTGGAAACTAATTATAATTACGTCAGGCAGTATTAGGTTTTGAAAGCTAGGAATTTCTGTTTCATGCTTTGATTAATTATTCTCTACTGAATTACCGATCTTTAGTACCACTTATATTTTATTTTCTCGAAATCTCAATTAATATGAATCACTTTTATTAAGTTATTCAAGTGAGATATATACTTAAGAAAGCAGCGAAGAGAAATTTTATTAATAGATTAATCGAAGACCAGTCTAAATTGTTTTAAAAATTACATTACTGGGAAGGTTTAGCTTTCGTGTAAAAAGTACTTTTTTTCATTAAGAAATAGAAAAAATCTAAAGCGTAAGCTCTAATTCAGCTTTAATAGTATTTAAAGTCTAAGTGATGCCATAATAAAGAAAGCCTCTTAAGGAAAATTACAGTTAATAGACTTAAGGACCCCTAAGGGAAATGAGACATACATCATCGGATAGGCTTAAAATCAAACAGGCTTTAGTATATATATATATATATATATATATATATATATATATATATATATATATATATATATATATATATATAGAGAGAGAGAGAGAGATAGATAGATAGATATATACATATATATATATATATATATATACATATATAGATATATATATATACATATATACATATATATACATATATACATATATATATATACATACATATATACATATATATATATATATATATATATATATATATATATATATATATATATATATATATATATATACTAGCTGAAGTACCCGGCGATGCCCAGGATTTTAAGAATGTTTGTTAACCAAAATCAATTTAAAAATTAACGCAGTATAAATAAAATAGAAAAAATATATGTGAAATGGTATACACATCTCAGAATTTAGGTATTTCAGCCTTTCATCATTGTAGCACTAAAATCTAAAAAGTAAAAATGTCAAATTGTCTAATGTTTGTTAACCAAAATTAATTTAAATCTGAACACAGTATAAATAACATAGAAAAAAACCATGTGAAATCTTATACACATAAATAAAAGGAAAACCCTACATAAAAATATATAAATTTATAATAAACTCCTCAGAATTTAGCTAGATCTAGCCTTTCATCATTGGGGCAAAAAAAAGAAGCTGAAATTACAGGTTTAGCAGAAATTTCCAATAGAACCATGGTATGACACCAGCGTTGCCTCTTAAAAAATGAAGTGTTTGATTGAGGGCTGCAAACCATTCAACTCCTCTCCACATTAAACTCCTATAAACATCCACTATATATTAAATTCCTTTTCTCTCCATAATAAACTCCTCAGAATTTTGGTTGATTCAGCCTTTCATCATAGTACCACTAAAAACTGAAACATCCTCTCCAGAAATATAAATTTATTAATTTCAATAATTAAACACCCACAAATGTATAAATTTAACAAAAGTTTTTTAACCAATATTTGAAAAATTCGTAAATGAAAAAGCATATGAATATAAAGATAATAAGAACTTCCAGAAACGAAATTAATTACCCTTAATTTTGAATTAATAAAAAACCAACATAATATGAAAAAAAAGATAGTTGTTTAAAAACATATGAAAATAAATTATTATAAAGATAATAATGAAAAAAGCATAAGAATCTTTATCACCATTTTCTGATTTTATGGTGAATTTTTAAAGATTAATTTTTAGAATTTAATTTATTAAATACTGATCATGTGATTTCTTTTTCTGGTACTTTAAATATATTTATTAATTATTTTCGATTTTGGTAATTAATTTCAATTTTGGAAGTTCTTACGTCCCTCGGCTGTTTTTAAAGACGCCTGTATGTAAAATTTCACGATCGTTGCTCCTAAACTGTGGATTTATATATATATATATATATATATATATATATATATATATATATATATATATATATATATATATATATAATTTTTCTTATTCATCTGTATCTGTGTGTGTGAGGCTTGCACAATTATATCTATAAATCGACAATAGTCATGTTAATGGTCAAAAATTAAAGTGTTCAAATGCAGGAAAATTGAATAATATACACGTGTGTTGTCGTTTAAGCTTGCCCAGTACTACAAAAAAAATAATGACATAAATCTTCACAGTTTCTCTGAGAGGATCACATAGGTTTGGATAATGCAATACTGTAACCGTGAAAGTTAGGTTAAGTAGAAGTTGGAGAAGATGAGAGAAAATCCTGATGTTGATATTAAAATGCAGAATGTATTTGACTAAACTTTTTTTTCTAACGCGGAGGCACTTGTCTTGAGACGTTCGCCTTTTGTTAACCACCTCGTCTTACTGGATACTTTATTGTGGGAGCAATATTTAGGTGAGCCAGCATTGTTTCTTGACTAAACCATATCCGAATTTCAAAAAATAGGATTCATTCCCTGATAAATCTATATTGGAATATAAATCCATATTTGAGATTTTAGATTTAAAGATAATTTAAAAGGAGCAAAATATGGATAAACAAGCTAACTTAAAATTATAAATAACCTTATTATTTGAGTGAAGGTAAATTTTTTAACAGTTAATTATGGTTGAAACAGTAAACAAGTACACGTACTCTATTTTTCGTTTCTCTCAGCTCGGTCACAAAATTCAACGAACTCAATTTTATTTCCTAATTGGCTTTTATCACACTCAGTGTTGCAGAAACCGCAGTTGAGTATGCAAAACTATAGGCGATCGGGAGAGCTACGGTTGATTAGTTGATGCGTAGATGAGATCATGAGGGAACTGAGTTAGTTAGCACAATGATGCGGTCCTTTTCGAACCGTAAAATTGAGTTGATACCTATCTAACATGGAAGTAAAAGTAAATGTGCATCTTTACTTTTTGTTGAATGGGATTGCTTTTCAGTCTCTATTTCAAAACGATAGCAAAATAATGGTTTGTTATAAGTAGGTAACATTTGAGGGTAAAATTGAGTAGGAAAAGCTCCGAATCTTATAAATTCAAACCCGATAACCATGCGCTTAGTAATAACACAAATATAATTGTGCGTAGTGCTACAAATTCCTATCATATATTTATCCTTGACCACAATACTATTACACATGAAGAAATGCACACTGTATGCGTGTACATCGTAATAATACTGATGAGATTTTTAATAAATTTGTTAAACAGATAGAAGTTTTCTGAATTTTTCCCAAAAGACTCCTTAAATCTAGCTACCCCCTATATAATTCAGTTCTTACACAATTTTTACTCTTATGTTACTCGAAATACTTTAAAATTTCTGACGGAGTTAAACATGTCTAAATCTAAGTACATCACTCTTTGCCTTTCCAGCCAAACGGAAAGCGATTTAGCTCCTTTCCTGGAAGGAACCCGCACATAGTAAAGAATACTGAAGGAAGTTTCAACTCTGAGATGCATGGGATCTTTAATAAGAAGCACATGGTGTTCAACGTTTTATTTTCAAAGTTAAAATTGCGCATTAATGCCTAATAACGGATGTTGATCCTAACCGTAAATTGACTGTAGGATTACAAATTGTATGCATGCTGACACTTAACTCAAAATGCCATGCGTTTCAGCTTAATGCTTTTGGAAACCTATCAGTTTTATTTTCCAACGGCACGTAATCTCAAACTCTAATCATTACATCGACAACATATAGATAGAAAAGTAATTAATTGCAGAAACGAATAATTTTTCTATTACACGGTTAAAAGTTTGAAATACCTCAATTATTATTCCCTAATTATAAACTATAAAAACTGAAGGAGATGATTTTAAAACAAATGAGGAAACAGTAATAAAGATGATCCTGTGTGAGGCTGATTTTTTTTTCTATGAGGAAGTACGGACATTTGTCCATCTACACCATGGTTATTTGGCTTCTATATCATGGGAGAACCTAACATCGCTATGGGGTAACAACAGAGGAGCGTCAAAACCTCATTCAACCCGAGACCACAGGGAAGTAAAAAAAAAAGAAATTTTTTTTATGTACTTTATAAAATTTTGGAAATATAGTATTATGTGACTAAATATATTAAATCAGGTTTTGTTATAACATGAGAAATATTATCACAATTATCATCATTGATACATTTTTCACCATGATTGCTGATCTTATCACTTCAAAATTATTATTAATCACATTTCAAAATTATTATTAATCACATTTTTGTGTCTACACACGGTATATTGTTTAACACATGGTTCTAACCACTATACAGTGTAGGCAGTTGAGATTAGTGAACTAAAATTAACATTTAAATATAAGCTTTTAATGATAACCACAGGGTTGAAAAGATTTACACATTATGTTTCGAGTTTTGAAGCATCTGGAGCAATTTTTTAAAAAAAGTTTAAACACCATGAAGGAGCCAGTTTGGCAATATGGCCACAAGATGATACATAGAACTGATAAAACCATAATTTGTGAAAATTAAAATTTTTAGCAGGGCCTTGAAAGCATTACTGAATATAAATAAACATAAAGATGTGATTAACAATTATTTATGACGAGACAAGATCGGCAATAGTAGCTATAATAACAATAATTATGAGGAGGATGATCATAGTGATTATACAAATGTCCATCTTGTCATAACAAAAGAAGCTTTGGCGTGTTTAGTCTTAGAATACTGAATTTCTTTAATTTTATCATAAAACTGGGGAAAAAAGACGTGTTTTACTTTCATTTCTATTTCTTTATATGAATTATCATAAATTAATAAATTTGTTTTTGGGCGGTGTTATATCATTACATGTGACTTCAGATTAAATCTTTGAAAACATAATACGAATACAAATATGTTTCATTTTCTCCTACGAAAATAAATATTCATCGTGGTGTAGAAAGAAAAAAGAAACAGCAATACATACTGCACCGTTCCTTCCTGCATTCTATTTCTTTCCAGGATTTCCCTAGAGAATGTCCCTGGCTTTCGTGAAAGCTATTTTGAATTTTTTTCTCCTTTTATGTCACGCCGATTATGATATACTCGTTCACTGTCTTGAGCTTTTATTTATAATGTACTTCAGGATCAGGTGCTGCCCGAGTTTTTATTTTTTTATTTCAGGGACTTTAGAATGTAACAATGGACCTTTAACAACAAAAAGGAGTTACAGGAATGTGACATATATTAAAGTGAACAGTGCGTGACAAATGCAGTGTCTTGACATATGTTCCTATTGTATATGTTTCGCCAAGCGAAAGGTTCCCCATATGCAATTTAATTAGAATGATATATTGGTTCAACTCATCTCTTAAACGTATGGTAATGTGTTACCAGAAATGAACTGGGAGAAATGTACTATGCTGGTAATGTACAATGTACAATGTAAAATATGCCTATGGTGGTACATATCTGCATTATCCTCAAAGAAATTTGTACATGTTTCTTACCTGAAACTTGTGGTGGGTACTAAATAAGAACACACTGCTTCTTTAAATCGATAATTTAAACTAAACTTGGGAACTAGTTTCAAACTAATATTTAACCCCTTCCTTCTCGCTCCCGTCAAATTTACGGGGTGAGGTTTCGCCCTTTATTTCTCGTGCCCGGGATATTTCCGGGCACGAGACGTAACACCCCAAAAAGATTAAAAACAGTCCATTTCATTTACCCTGAATGAAACAATCCATTTCATTTCCCCTGATATGTTCAGAAGTAACACCCCAAAAAGATTAAAATCAATCCATTTCATTTACCCTGAAAAATCTTTATTTCTTATTTTACATACCAGATGGCAGCACCAGACTTTTACAATGTAATTGGAGATAGGGATTTTTAAAATTTATGTGGCAGATTAAGAAAGAAATAGAATCCTCTGGCAAAAAATAGACACTTTTTTACCGTTTTCTTGAAAATTATGCGATCGTTAGGCGTTAAATTCTTCTCGAAACCCGGGGAGCATGTGTATTTTTCTATCACTCTGAATGCTGAAGGGTCAAGTTGTAGTTATAAGTTCGTTAGTTATAAGATAGGAACAAATTGCTATTTTAATTTTCACAGGGTTTTATTAAAAAAAGCATGTTCTTGTTCAATAATTGTATAATATATATATTTTTTTCAAACTTGTAATAAAATAAAATATACATTACAGGAAGCCTTAGACTTGGGTTTCCCCTCTTGCTATGTGCTTCTTAGCAAGGCACTACCGCTGTGTTTTGGTCCAAGGCTACCTGTACGGACGTTGGGGATGTATATTTTTCTTAAATACCACCTACAAAGGCTGGTCCTATGCAATTTCTCAACTATTGTCCTATTTAGAATTGAATACAGTTTATGTCATCAGGTATTTTAATATGCCAACCCAGGCAAAAAACAAACATTTAAAAAATCTGAAGAGAATATTTATCTGATGAAAGCAATACCTTAAAATGTTAATTGCTTTTAGCAAGGCCTAGAGAGGGGTGTCGCAGGGTTCCGTTGCTACGAGGTATAAAGTCAAATTTATTATCGCAAATATTCCTGGAACATTGCTAGACTCCAGACTTATATAAGAATTTTTACATATAGAAGGCTCGAAAGACCTTCTATATGTAAAAATCAGTAACATTACCTTCTAAAAGTAAAATCAGTTTATGAGTAAGAACATTAATAAACTTAGACATTCTTCATTGCTTCGAAAGAGAAAGTGAAGTAGTAAAACCATGAGTGAATTGATAATCCATACGTGTGATTATTGTAGGGAATATCGATTGAAAAGAAGAAATTAAAACTTTACAGCATATTTGTCAAATGATTACAAGGAAATACAAATTTTGACCCAACACATGTAATGCATATACGGTGAACTCTCACACGTCTTCTCAAAATATCCATCTAAAGAAGATTTATTAGTGAGAGTGACGCGCATGTTAGAAGTTATTAAATTTAAGTAGAGAATTAAATTTGCAAGGAGGAAAAGTGTGAATGACGAAATTTACGAGGCAAATAAATTATAACGTCGATCACAAAACCATGTAATTGGTGGAGACAGTAATATTTGAAAAACAAATATAGCGATTAGGACCAATAAAGCCTAACAAGCTTCATTGACAATTAACGTAGTTAATGAATTTACATTTTTATAAAGTTTAAAAAAATTGATATATTTGAATTGTATAACTGGTATTAATAACAAAGAGGGGACTTTTACTTGCAACAACTCCTTTTTGCTGGTAAATTAGTTCCTTTAATCACTAAATCAAGTCATTATATAGTTGAACAAATTTACTTTTTCTGTATTCTGATATTTCCTTTGTATGGATTTCACGCTTAAAATAAATTCTTCTTATAACATCTTTGAGTAACACGATTTCTTTTAGAACTGGTTCTAGAACCTTTAAGTATGGTGTTGGAGAGGTTTTGAGGGTTTAGTTTTTCCTAATTTTTTTTTTATTATTATACGCATTTAGAAAAAAATTGGTGAATTTGATTGTTTTCTCATGTTCTGTTCAGCAGTTTCTTCCTTTAAGCAAGCGACGACAGGCAAAGTAAAAATTGCCATCTACTGGAACAATCCATCTGTATCTTCTTGTCGGTGCATGATTGCCTGGTGATTTAAACCCCACGTGATGACTTTAATCAAGGGGATACAGGTCTGTAGAGTTAAGGATTGCTGACGAATGGCAATGCGCATTCCTGTATCTAGCAAGAATTCATTTAATAATAATACACAAAGGGAAACAGATGAAATGGGAAGAACATACTTTAAGCAGAATAAAATTATTTTTGAAATAACTTATTCAATCGTAAAATAAAATTCTTGAAAAAAAATAGCAAAAATTTTCAAGCAATTTTCTCGATATAAACTACTAATTCCCTTACAAAATGGGATATATCATCTACAATTAACAAAATTTTAATATGTATGTACAAAATATATATCTGTACGTTTAAAACAGTTTTGGGAAGATGGGTGAACTATATTGACGTCGTTTTAAAATATGATAAAACACTTTTCTATGACATGTAGTAACAACGTCATAGCAGCAAATGTATGGTATAAGATTTTTTTTATAAGCATAATAATTTATATGCG
This sequence comes from Dolomedes plantarius, assembly GCA_907164885.2. Taxonomy (NCBI): domain Eukaryota; kingdom Metazoa; phylum Arthropoda; class Arachnida; order Araneae; family Dolomedidae; genus Dolomedes; species Dolomedes plantarius. The sequence continues at coordinate 137,832,934 of OU015497.1, read as the reverse complement.
GAATCCATTTCATAGCAAATGAGAGTACCACGTTTTCATTTAAATAAATGCGCTGTTCAACTCGGATAGTGTAACTAGTAAAGGAAATTCAGTCGTAAATTAGAATATGATCCATCCTTGAGACTGTTTAGCAGAGCGCCCGACTCGAGATTAACATGTCTTGTCTTGATAAATAAAATAACATATTGTAACATATAGTAACATATTGGCATCCTTGGCGTCAAAATATGAAACGGCAGATAAGAGGAAAAAACAATTAAAAAATTAAATTTTTCTTTATATAACCAGAGCAGCTCAACTGAGAGTAAACCATTCTCGAGTTTAGGAAAACAGAGTTTGATCAACTGACTAGGTATTCCCCCTTTAACACATATTTGGCGCAATTCCTCATTCGTACAGGTTTTTGAATTTACATCATTAAACTCAGCATGATTAATATAGTGATCGTAGCATGATTAGTACGATAATTTTGTTCTCAAGGTTTCATTTTTCACTATGACAAATAATACATCAAGATTTTTTTTACTAATCTGGCATTTATTTTCAATCTTTTAAAACGTTTTACTTGATCCTGTCATGTCCATTCTTCATAAGTGAGGCTATAAACCGTTTTTCATTTCACTTACACAACTCATAGAGCTGAAATGTATAGCAATTCTGGTCATGATCACCTAAAGGCTTCTAAAAAGGGAAATTTTAGCAAAATTATATATATATATATATATATATATATATACATGTGTGTGTGTATATGTGTATAAATATATATGTGTGTGTGTATATGTATATATATATATATATATATATATATATATATATATATGGGTGTATGCATGTATGTATGTATGTTCCAGCAAAACCATGGAATACCTGGAGTAATTTCAACTGAACTTGGTACACATATGACTTACAGTTTGGAAAAAAATACTGTGGGGGCAAGACTCCCTTAGCACCCTTAGGGGGCAGGGAAGGGGATGACATGCAAATATAATAGAAAACGACTGATATTAGTGTTAAATCCATAGTTTTCAGGGTCGCTGAGATGAATAGTGACACTCCCGATGTCGTTTAAGTGCAATTCTAGCCCCCATCGGCATTGAAGTTAAGAAGGGGGGATAAATAAAATGTCCAAAATGACCGAGATAAACCGATATGTCTCAAATACCCGGGCAACTCCGGGCAAACAACTATAGACAAGTCCAAAAAATATTGAAAAATGAATATTCTGCTTAAAATTTATCGCGTTTTTTCTCTTTCATGCATTCTCAAAATGATGCTATACACATTAGTAAATATATTTTCTTAGATATATCCTAACAGAAAAAAAACTTTTTTTTCTCATTTCTTTACATTTTTTAAACTATTCATACAATATTAATAAAATAATGGTTTGATTTTTTTCCGAAATATCTGCTTACAATCAAGGCGCACATTTTTTGAAAAATTTAAGAACAAATTGAGAGATACAAAGCGCCTTAAAAACTCTATAATTATTATGAACTTATCCTTCCTCGATGAAGTATGAAATATTAAAATATCATTTCATTTGCCAACCGGAATTTCCAGATTTGATATAAATTATCATTCCATGACTTATTTGGGGTCGATTCAAACAGTTTAAAGATCTGTAATGGATTTTTGATTCTTCTCCAGTTTGTTATCATGGTGCAATGGAAGCTCTTTCACAAACCCGATTCATTATCCGGCTCCAGTTTTTAAACATGAATAGTTAGGAGATTAAAAAGCTTAAATACACGAATGCACTTTGCGCTATAATTAAAACGGAGGATTATTTTCCAGAGTACGCTCGTGAAAGGAGAGAAGTATTAATATTGACTTCTATTCTGAATTCACTGAATTCTGTTCGAGGACGATAATGGAATTTAGTTAATTAAATGCTTAGATGTAGAAATACATATTAGACATCGAGCTCGTTTCGGGTACAGCTTTTGTTACTGGAATGAATTTTTTTTTTCTTAATCTTTACTCGAAAGACGGTTGTTTATTAAATGGATATTTTAAAATTCGATGAATAGAATAAATTTTCAAAGGAATATTTTAAACAAAGGTCCTTGGCCATCGAAAGATACCAGTGAATCTCTGAAAGGGATATCAAGCCAATAAAAAGGAACTGCCCAATAAAGGAAAATTTTGACAATATTTGACAAGTTATAGAGATTACAAGCACTAAACACTAAGAGAAGAATACTGCTTTAAAAAAATATGCAAATGAATCAAAGAAGCTTCATTAAAGAATATTTGAAAATTTCTTTCATTCACTAAAATTTAAAAAAATACTTACTCTTTATCAAATCATTATCATCCTTTTAACAAGCAACTTAGAAAAGAGAATTCTATCTTGCTAATAAGGAAAATGAACAAGAAAATTGTACTTTAGAATTTAAAACTTCGTTTTATTGATTTTGTATTTTATTTAATACGTAAAACGTTGTTATTGGAACAGTTAAAAGGATAAATAAAGTCATTATTTAAACTGAGAAGAAATAAGAAAATTATTTTTTTATATCTTAGAATAAATTTATTATTATGCAAAGCTTAATAATTGTTGTTAAATTTTAACGGCGTAAGAAAAATCATGTTAAGTAACTCTTTTTTTTAACCTTTGATTAGGAATCTATAGAATTCGGAAATGACGTCACAGGGTTATGCAACTAAAGGTTCAGTTAAGTAAATCAAAAGTACAGACTTGGATAGAACAGAGGAATTATCTTAAGGACGAAGTATATAGTCAACGCAGCCGATAGGAAAACTTTAGTCACTAAAGCACTAAAGCAAGCACTAAAGTTTCTACTAATCTATGAAATACTTAAGAAACGTTAAACGTGCCCACTTTATCAAAAAGCAAATTTATTTGTTAGAGATGCAGATGTTTTTTTATCTCATCTTCAGTGGTCTGGATTGTTAAAGAAAGAGAAAGGAGTGCCTTAAAATGCTTATCTGATTGACAAATTTCCCATTTGAGTGACAACCCAAAGAATAAGACCAACGGTATATCATATTATTTATATAAGGGTTGATTGGATTGGAGAGATACTACCCTGTCTTGCAACACGAGGGGATATTCTAATGAGATAAGATAGGATAATAGCTATTGCATGAAATTTCAGCAATAAAAACTTCAAACATTAACAGCAAATTTAAGTGTTATCAATTCACCTCGATACTTTAAAAACGTTATAAAAACTTAACTTATTCTAGCATAACCTTTTTAGGGAATTTCAGCTGTTCTTAAATTTTCCTGATGTGTTGAAATCCCATCCACTTTCCAAATACAATTTTGTACTTTTCAAGTGCAGTTTGGGGGAAATTATTTTGATATATAGAAAGCAAAATTGCATTTTATCTCTAACTACTCTGATGCCTAGAACAATATGCAAAATCAACAACTAAAACAGAAAATACCTTCATGATTTGCAAATATTACTTGGTGAAACATATTAAATTTTTTTTCGGAGAATTTATCTAAGTCTCTTCGTGTATAGATGGGATTTTAACAACCATTAAAAAATATAATGATTGTTTTAACTATAACATGTTGAATTTAAACATTTTAGAGGGATCAACACATTTTAGAAAAATGTTTTAGATTTCCTAAGACGTATTAAACTTCTAGGGAATCTGAAACCTCTACAACACAAACTTTTCAAAATATTCAAAGGAGTTTCGAAGTTGAAAATAACATGTCTATCATCCACAAAGGTCCAATATTATATTATGTACACTAAAATTATATAGCTTTTTCATTATATACATTTTTTGAATAATAAAAAACAATTATTAGTGCTGATTTCAAAGAGTATACTGCCATCATTAATTAGAAAAATAAAACGTTAAATCCCCTAAAATACAAAATTTCACGTATTTAAATAATCATTTTGAATTTTGTATGATTATTTTGTGTATAGTGGTTTAGGATTTGTCAAATTTTTAAACTAGTTAAGTTAGTTAGGAGTAAAAAAAAATATGATTACTATCTAACTACATTTTGAGACTACTATCATTAAAATAATCAAGCTTTAGATTAGTAAAATACGAGCACTTTGAAACAATTTATATGCATGTTTGCCCTAATGCTAGGTAAGTAAAAAGTATATATTTAACACAATTCACAAAATAAGTTTAAAGGAACTGAAGACCTTTGATACTTAAATTAAACCCTAACACTTAAAGCTTTGTTTCCCCTTTATTTACATTCTTGTTTGAGGGAAATATAAGATGTTCACTATGTAATAAGTCTTACAAAATTTAAACTACAATAACAAATGCCACCTAAAATATAACTGTATCAAACAGAAAATCGCCTTTTGATGCACCATCTGCTTCATTATATCTTTTATTTAATATTTATACGAAGAAAAATCGCCATTGCTTTAGTCTTCCGAAATTTATTCTCCCCGGGCACATGACATGTACTTAAAGCACTCCAGAAAACCAACGGAAAATGACACTGCTCCCCATTCAAATACGCATCAAAATTCATATTTTAAAGTACACTACTCCAAATAACTGAGCGTCTCTGTGCTCTGTCCTCTTGAAAACTTTAGCCATTTACCTGTAGCGTTCCTCTAATAAATATCCAGAATGAATGCTGCTTCGATTTACATAATAGTCTCCCTGAAACCACCGTTTTGAGCCATTTTCAAATCATGGGGTATTTTATGGGGTACGTTCATTCCCATCCCGGTAAAGAAAATGAATGACAATGCGCAAGTTTAAGTGTCCGCCGCTGATAAAAGTGGTGATTCGTACCTTAAAAATGACAATTGTGGAAAATCATTATAATGGAATACCAGCACTGCCAATGCTTTAAATAATGTATTCCTTTCGTTCGGATACTGTTATGACTGGCCATTTTCTTTCATTCTTTTCGCGCTTTGTTCAACAGAATATTTTATATGCTCTTTATCACTGCTTATTACTGGTTGCTTTCGGGTTTAATATTATCGAGGCTTATTTGATCATTTTATTTTACTGCTATGCTTTCAATAGCGATTGTTTTTTAATATGAAACGTGATTGTAAGACAGTATAAAATATTCACCAACTTAATTATTGGGGAAGATATGGTAGGTAAATATTTCAAGTTTTATTTATAGATATTTTTAAGCTTTAACTAACTTAAAGACACTTCCTTTTTTTTAAAGGAAAATTTGTTTTTATATAAGCAATTTTAGAGCCACGTGCCATATTCTTTTATAAAGGTGTGTGCGTCTTCTGATGCAAGTTCAGTTATACCCACATTGTTTGCAAATATAACTTTTCACAAATGCACTTTTATTATGACTTTTCCATGTTTACTATATGGTAGAAGGCTATAAAAGGTAGTTGAACTTTTTTTTCCTACTATAGTTACTTTAACATCTACGTTATTTTTTATGCATCCACGTTCATCCATTATCAGTGCATATGTGCACTTGCGCAAAGTAGTATATCCATTGTGTACCTAATAATCTTTCTCTAATTTTATCTTTATGCTTAGGAGTGGATGTGTGATGGAGATAACCTCTAAGTAAACATCAATACACGCGTGTGGACCCACAAAAGTATGTATTTTTAAGCGTCTTATGCGCCTTTTGCTGAGCATGAATTTAAAACACATCACATATTTTATGTAAAAAGGATCTCGGGTGTAAATTCGAGAGATGGCAAAGTGATACTGCTATTTGTAAGTCAAAACATACTGTATCATGATCGAGAAAAGTAATTGCACATACACATATACATGAGTATATATAAATATACACACACACACACACACACATATATATATATATATATATATATATATATATATATACGTGTGTGTACGTGTATATAGCAAATAATTTTGCAAAATTACTCCATATGGACCGGATACCGCTTAAAACAACTATCGAAATTGCAACACCCACTCAGCGGATTAAATCTTTTCATCTTTTCTTCTTTTTTCCTGCAATTTCTGTTGGGAGTTATTTCGACACACCAGGAACAAAATATACTTTTCACTAATACAGGGTCGAATTCTTTCTGATCGCACCAATTACCCGTCGTCTAGACAAATTAACTGAGTGCAATGCTTCGTTCACTATCTCTAGTTACAGTTTTTTAAAGGTCAGGCCAACACGTACTAAACGTGTAAAGAGCGATATCATCACTTCAGCAATAATTTCGTACTGCAGCCGTAAATCTGGATCAAATCCTGTGGACTCAGCGGTTAAGAATTGACTTACATCAAGTCTTGACTTTTCTAAGTTTGCTATATGGTAGAAAGCGATCAAAGGTAGTTTAACGTTTTTTTTCCTTATATATTTCTGATTAAGTTCCTAATCATTCTAAAGTACGTCTTTACACGTAAAGGAAATAAAGCAAAACATTTACTTAATCCTCCGTTAGGCGCGTGACATCTACTAACATGTTTAGGCGCGTGGTCTACATTCGTAGACCAAGATTTATTACTGTTTAAAATTAACAACAACAAAATTCTTCAGTAAAAACTGTTGCATTCCTTTCTTTTAAGTATTTTAAGCAGCAATAATAGAATTTAAGAAAATTTAATTACGTATCTAGCAGTTGTTAGGAACAATGAAAATTTATTCTTAATTTTTAATGATTATTTTACATACAAAGGCAAAACTAAAATGAAAACAACAAAAGTAAGCAAAAATTAAATTTTTGAGTACTAAATCTATAAAAACACATAAAACTTACAAATATAATTTGTATTTAAATTAAACAATGTATTGTATTTTGTACGTATTATATATATGTAATTTGTACTTAACAAAACGTAACGTAACGGTGCTTAATCAAAATTGAGATGGCACAATTGGATGGCGTTGGTTCCCTTATAATGTATTCAAAAAGGTTTATCAGCTATCGGTGTTTCTCAAATGTCCAATTCAATAACTATAGGAATGATTATCAAAAAGACTAACACTTCATTAAAAAAAGAACATTTATTGCAAAATAACAAAAGAAATCGAACTCAAGTCGAAACAGTTAAGTCAGTCCAAATTTGACATCCTCGAATTGCACATAGACGTTCTTCTTATACAAGCTTGGATGCCACAGGCGAAGAAGTGCGCCACCTGGATTTCACACGTCTGTGAAGTTGGCCTCCCGACATTGAGATATTTAAATTTTGAAAACGGCATTCGTTTGAGCGTCGTTTGAGCGTGTTTGAGCGCCAAAAATTTTCGTTTGAGCGCCATTTTTAAAAAAGTTATGAGCATTTCATTTTTTGGCGGGAAAAACACCTAGCCCCCCCGACATTGAGATATTTAAATTTTAAAAACGGCATTCGTTTGAGCGTCGTTTAAACGTGTTTGAGCGCCAAAAATTTTCGTTTGAGCGCCATTTTTAAAAGAGTTATGAGCATTTCATTTTTTGGCGGGAAAAACACCTAGCCCCCCCCGACATTGAGATATTTAAATTTTGAAAACGGCATTCGTTTGAGTGTTGTTTGAGCGTGTTTGAGCGCCATTTTTAAAAGAGTTATGAGCATTTCATTTTTTGGCGGGAAAAACACCTAGCCCCCCCCGACATTGAGATATTTAAATTTTGAAAACGGCATTCGTTTGAGCGTCGTTTGAGCGTGTTTGAGCGGCAAAAATTTTCGTGTCAGCGCCATTTTTAAAAGAGTTATGAGCATTTCATTTTTTTGGCGTTGAAAACACCTAGCCCCCCCCCCCCCGCGCCGACATTGAGATATTCAGAGAACGGGAAAAACAGAGCGGCATGAAATTTCGTGTCATGGAAATGGCGAAAAAAAGGGGGGGGAGGAAATTTGGTTTCTGCGAAACGGAAGGGTCACCTCCAAATATGGCGGGTCCCATGGATAAGACATTGAAAGAGGCGCCAAAATGAGGCAGAGTAAAAATACGAAATTATCAACAAATAACGATAAAATATAATAGTAACTAATAATAGCAAATAGTTTCAAACTAGTTGATTATCAACAAATAACGATAAAATATAATAGTAACTAATAATAGCAAATAGTTTCAAACTAGTTGATATAGTTTAGGCCTCAGACAACAGTGTTTAATGCATTTATGAAATTTTTCAATACATTCAAAAATCCATTGATTCGTTCTTAATATTTCTTATACTTTAAAAAAGATGAACTTGAAAGAAATTTTTGGTTTCTCTGTCCTGTATATATTTACTTACCTTTTTCTTTTTTCCTATATATATACCAAAAACTAAACACCCGTGCTTCACAACAGAATACATTACTACCACCAATCATGTAATCGGGTTCCATTAATTTAAATTAACTTGAGTAGTAAAGTGTTGTCATTTCTATTGAGGAGTTAACCCTATAATTTAATGACGATCCAACATTAAATAAGGGTTTTTAGATTTATATTTATTTCTTAATTTTGGGGGCCTTATGGCCCTTATGGATTTTTTAGCTTTCTTAGTACCTAGGGCCTTAGATGAGCCACTATGCAAAATTTCAGCTTCTTAGGTCTTATGGTTCCAGAGATACAGTGATCAATCAGTCCGTGTTTAATTTTGAAAGTCCCTTTTCAGATATTAAAAGTGTAGGTTTTTAAAAAAATATTTCTTAAATGTTATTGTTAGGGAGAGCGGAAGTGCATCCACTATACAAATTTTCAACTTCCTAGAACTCATGGTTCGAGAGATACGGTGATCAGTGAGTGAGTGGTATTTGGATTTTATATACAGGGTGTCCGGGCTAAAAGTATTTTTTATATAGAGAATGAAAAACGCTACCCAAGGACTTTTTAAATCTTCAAATTCCAATAAATACATCAAGAAAAATATAGGAGCAGTAAAATTACGGCAAGAATTCTGTCAGCTGTAAATTACTTTCAACTACGTAATGCAATTGCTTGATGCACTTTCATAATTTGAACTTTTACAACTTTCTAACACTGTAACACAATTATTGTAAATATGGTAAAAGCAAAGATTATTTTAATGAGGAAGGATATGTCAAACTGTCTGCCAGACCATAAATGTAGTGCCAGTGACGTCTAGTTAACTCTACCTCTTCTAAACACTACATAAACGCCGGTAAGTTTATCGCAATATTCTGTTTAATACATTTCTTTTCCTATATCGACTATTTTTATTTAGCAACTGATTGCACTCACATAGTTATCTTATACAATGTTTGACCAGAAATCTTATGGTATATTTTGGATTTTAAAATTATATTTTTTCCTTCGATACATATAAATATCGAACTATTAGATTTATGAATCTAAACTATACAAATATCAAAATATTAACTTTATTTACCTAAAATATATAAATATAAAAATATTACAATTTAAGATAGAAGATGATTAATGTAAAATAAATTAGCCACTTTTGAACAAAAATGACTGACTATCAGCAGTGCTGAAATGCATCAATTTACAAAATTCCTCATAACCAATTCTGAATATACACTGCTGGCCACCCAAATTGCAACACCAAGAAAGAGAAGAGATATCACAACAAAATTTATTTTGTAGATAACATGTTGACCAAGTATCAAATGATTAAATTTATAGACTTCTGTGAAGTGTGGTTCCTGCCAAAATCAGTAGCCAGAGTAGCCGCCATTGTTGGAGATCACCGCTGCCACACGCCTCGGCATTAATTCAAAGAGACTTTGGATGAGTTCTTGGGGGTACAGCAGACCAAGCAGCTTCCACACGTTGCCAAAGTTGATCTGCTGTGGCAGCTGGGGATGGAATCTGGGTCAATCGTAGAGCAACCATGGACCACATGTTTTCTATCGGCGAAAGATCCGAAGAGCGAGGCGGCCAGGGAAGCAATTAATTCTGGAGATTGACGAAGAACCGTTGGACAATGCGTGCCACGTGTGGTCGCGCATTATCCTGTTGAAATATGGCTGTGGGCAAACCCTGATGGTAAGGAAGGACAACCGGCTCCAACACCTCACAGATGTAGCGCTGGCTGTTTAAAGTACCGGCAATGCGTACTAGAGGTGTGCGAGAGTGATATCCAATACCGCCCCATACCATAATACCCGGTGCAGGACCAGTGTGGCGGTGCATAACGCAGCTGTTCAGCATCCTCTCTTCACGGTGTCTCCAGACTCGAATGCGACCATCGTGGTGTTGCAGACAGAAGTGTGACTCGCCATTAAAGACAATTTCATTCCATTCTGCCGTCCACATCCTTCTGTCATCGCACCATTGGCGGCGGAGACGTCTGTGGTTCTGCGTCAAGGGTAGACAAAGCAATGGACGTCTTGCGGACAGACCACTCTGCTGTAAACGGCGTCGAATGGTACGCGCAGACACTGGATGATGCGTTACAGACTGCATGTGCTGTGCTATGGTTCGTGATGTGACTGAGCGATCCGTCACTGCCATGCGCACAATTTGCCTGTCATCACGTGAAGTAGTGCGCTGAGGTGGATACGATCGAACACGCCGGTCCGTCGTACCCTCCTGCATCCAACGATCACATATCCGCATTACAGTTGTTTGGTTTCGTCCAACACGACTACCGATTTCCCTGAAAGATAATCCACAATCTCGGTAGGCCACTATCCTTCCTCTGTCGAACTCGGATACTTGATCAAAAGATGATCGCTGTTTTCGACGAGGCATAATTGATCGTTTTTTTTGAAAAACCACAAGAAAAACACAATTGCCGAACTTGAAATCGTCGAAATCTCCAAGCCTTAAATAGCGCTTTGAAGTGGCGCCACAGGCGCGCGTGATGTGCGTCTGCACTGAAATTCTAATCATTTGCATATCTCACCTCCGCTAATGCATGTTGTAAATTTCATGTTATTTGCATATTTCCTTCAGGGTGTTGCATTTACAGTGGCCAGCAATGTATATATACATAAATAAATTGCTTAAAACACAAAAACAATAATCGTAACCATCTCTACGTTATAAACACATTATAAAAGTGCTATACGCACATAAATGATTAGAAAAATAAAACTGTGATTGCTGTGACACTCAAAATATGTATGTACAAAAATCAAATATAAAACTTGATGCACACTTGAATACTACAATAAAATATGACTGCATTAAGAATCCCAATTTCAGAATTATAATATACAATAAATAAAATGTTTTGTTTCTCGTATAGAACGGAGCAAAAGATTAACATTATAATAGAATTATTAAGAGTTTGCGTAAGTTGCATATCATCAATTATCGTAAAAAGTAAAATATGGTAATTTCAGTGGCGTAGCGAGCATAACTGGCGCCCGGGGCACATTACCTTTTTGGCGCCCCTCATGGGCTTGGGGACCAAAGGGTCCAATGGTCTTAGGTTGCATTTGGCGCCCCTCCGCAAGTGGCGCCCGGGGCATGATAGACCACCTTGCCCCCCTCTCGCTATGCCACTGGGTAATTAAAATATTCCACATTGAAGTCAGGTAATTAAAAACAAAAGGTTCCAATAGTTAGTTGATCGTTAAAACGTTTCCAATTTTAAAATTATGTTAATAGCAAATATAGCTCAAACACGCTCAAAGGAATGCCGTTTTCAAAAATCGAATATATCAATGTTGGGGGGGGGGGGGGCTAGGAGTTTTTGCCCGCTAAAAAATAAAATGCTCATAACTCTTTTACAAATGGCACTCAAACGAAAATTTTTGGCGCTCAAACACGCTCAAACGAATGCCGTTCTCAAAATTTGAATATCTCTTAGGCCCTAGGTACTAAGAAAGCTAAAAAATCCAGAAGGGCCATAAGGACCACTCACTCACTGATCACCGTATCTCTCGAACCATGAGTTCTCGAACCATATTTACAATAATTGTGTTACAGTGTTAGAAAGTTGTAAAAGTTCAAATTATGAAAGTGCATCAAGCAATTGCATTACGTAGTTGAAAGTAATTTACAGCTGACAGAATTCTTGCCGTAATTTTACTGCTCCTATATTTTTCTTGATGTATTTATTGGAATTTGAAGATTTAAAAAGTCCTTGGGTAGCGTTTTTCATTCTCTATATAAAAAATACTTTTAGCCCGGACACCCTGTATATAAAATCCAAATACCACTCACTCACTGAATCACCGTATCTCTCGAACCATGAGTTCTAGGAAGTTGAAAATTTGTATAGTGGATGCACTTCCGCTCTCCCTAACAATAACATTTAAGAAATATTTTTTAAAAAACCTACACTTTTAATATCTGAAAAGGGACTTTCAAAATTAAACACGGACTGATTGATCACTGTATCTCTGGAACCATAAGACCTAAGAAGCTGAAATTTTGCATAGTGGCTCATCTAAGGCCCTAGGTACTAAGAAAGCTAAAAAATCCATAAGGGCCATAAGGCCCCCAAAATTAAGAAATAAATATAAATCTAAAAACCCTTATTTAATGTTGGATCGTCATTAAATTATAGGGTTAACTCCTCAATAGAAATGACAACACTTTACTACTCAAGTTAATTTAAATTAATGGAACCCGATTACATGATTGGTGGTAGTAATGTATTCTGTTGTGAAGCACGGGTATTTAGTTTTTGGTATATATATAGGAAAAAAGAAAAAAGTAAGTAAATATATACAGGACAGAGAAACCAAAAATTTCTTTCAAGTTCATCTTTTTTAAAGTATAAGAAATATTAAGAACGAATCAATGGATTTTTGAATGTATTGAAAAATTTCATAAATGCATTAAACACTGTTGTCTGAGGCCTAAACTATATCAACTAGTTTGAAACTATTTGCTATTATTAGTTACTATTATATTTTATCGTTATTTGTTGATAATTTCGTATTTTTACTCTGCCTCATTTTGGCGCCTCTTTCAATGTCTTATCCATGGGACCCGCCATATTTGGAGGTGACCCTTCCGTTTCGCAGAGACCAAATTTCCTCCCCCCCCCCTTTTTTTCGCCATTTCCAGGACACGAAATTTCATGCCGCTCTGTTTTTCCCGTTCTCTGAATATCTCAATGTCGGCGCGGGGGGGGGGGGGGGGCTACGTGTTTTCAACGCTAAAAAATGAAATGCTCATAACTCTTTTAAAAATGGCGCTGAAACGAAAATTTTTGGCGCTCAAACACGCTCAAACGACGCTCAAACGAATGCCGTTTTCAAAATTTAAATATCTCAATGTCGGGGGGGCTAGGTGTTTTTCCCGCCAAAAAATGAAATGCTCATAACTCTTTTAAAAATGGCGCTCAAACGAAAATTTTTGGCGCTCAAACACGCTCAAACGACGCTCAAACGAATGCCGTTTTCAAAATTTAAATATCTCAATGTCGGGGGGCCAACTTCACAGACGTGGATTTCACAGCGAGAAATAATTTGCATATATCTTGCGAGAAATATATTTGCAACAAATGTACCCCCATTGAAAACAACCGAGAAATCTCGCTATATAGTACAAATGTCTTCCAACAAATGCCTGCTCATTAAAAATAAATAAATTAATAATAAATAAAATATAAATAAATAAATAATAAATAAAATATAAATAAATAAATAATAATTTATAAATAATGGTAAATAAAAACAAAAAATAAAAATTCATTTAATTTAATTTTAATTTAATTAAGTTTTTTTAATTACTTTTTTTTTAAACCCTCAGATTGAAGAAAATTTAAAAGTGTTAATGCATACGCATTGAAAAGAAATGCTACAAGCGCATGATGGCCCGTCAAAAAACACTTGATTTTTTTTTTCTTCAGCTAATCTGTATTTTTTAGGAAGTTATTATAAGAAACAATATTTGGGAGCCATTTTACAACAATGAGTAAAAACATAAAATGTTGTGTAGGGATTTAGAAGACAAAATTAAAATAATTTTTTAAAAAAATGTTCAGTTTTAAGATAGCCTTGTTCGATAGAAAACATTAGATAAATTTAAAATCCAGAAGCCATAATCATAGTCTAATCCTATGCTATGATTATTAAAAATTACCTCATTCAGAATTCTAATAAAAAGACAGATACCAATGAAAATCAAATCAACAAAAATAAATTTTAGGCCAAGCCTATGGAAACATCAAGGTTGTACGTACTTAAACAACGCTACTACATTGTGAATAACACTAGAATTTCGACAAACACATGACTAAAACATAGATACGTTGCAAACTGCATCCATTAATTATTCGATCAGAGAGCATAACGTTTCACTGCACTTGCAAGTTACCCTGGAAAATTTATGCCCACGGTCTGCGACGATTCAGGCAAGCGATTTCCCGATACCAATGAACCCAGGTAACGAATCCAGTCACGTTCTTTTATGTTTCAAAGAAATTTATGTTCGTGGTCATCGAAATTATTGGAATATTGGAAGTTTCATCATTTCATAATAATTCATTCCGGGTTTTCTTTCTCGGTTCGATATTCGGTGGTAAATTAAATGAACTAGTTTGTAATGACACTAATAATGGAACCAATCAGGATGAGTAATTTTTCTATTTCCATTTTCATCAGGTTTATTTTTAATATTTCACTTTTAGTAACAATTTAGAAACACACGTGTTCCTGTAAAAAAAATAGAGTTAATTGGATATGTTTAATGTTTTTATTTTCCTTTTGGAAATTTCAAAGGCATGATTGTCTTAGAAATAGAGGCTTTTTCTATAATTTTAGATATTTTTCATAGTGCTTTTTTGCCAAATTAAAAAAAGTTCTTGAAAGTTTTAGACTAAACGAAAGTTTATGCTTCTTGCTAAATGTAGTAAAGAAAAATTCGCTGTCGCTTTCCAAGTAGTGATAATACAAAACTGACTAACCAAATAGATGATTTCAAAATAAAGATTAATTATTACAAAAGAGGTCGCAGTTTTAGTTAAAACTTCTTTACTATCAGTCGACAAAGCATTGTTAGAACTGTGAGTCCCAACCTGCGTTCCGCTAGAATTTTTAAAAGATAAACAACAAAAAATATTAGTAAGGACTTCAAAAAAAATATTTGTTACTTAATCTTGCTTGTTACTTATATCTTCAATAAATTAATAAAATCAGTAACCGGGAAAGTATTTGTTTGAACATAAATTCAACATATCCCTAATATATATACCTTTTCGATTTTATATTTTCAAAAAATTGAAAAATATACTGAAATTCAAACAAGGGTGTACCAAGTTTCTAATGTCACTCCAAAGGGTACCGCAAACGGGAAAAGGTTGGGAATCCTTGTGTTAGAAGTTGTAAACTGAATGAATTATTTAAGTCGGAGGGAAGTTTTCATGTTAAATATGGAACAATTTTATTTCATTGTATCTTTTTAAATAACTAAAAAAATATTAAAAACTGGATGTTAAAAAAGAAAAATAGAAATTGAAAATTGTTTTAAAAATTTGTTTATTTTTCATTTTTTTACAGAATTACGAGAAAGTATTCAAAACAGTGGTGTTGAATGAATGTTTCGGAAACAGAGACTATTTTCATTAAAAAACATTAGTGGACACTTTCATTCATCAATTAACCGTGTGACCCAGTTTTTCATGGATTACAAAATTTAAATAATTTTCGAACACTTAAGCATGCATTACGAAATATTCTAGTTCAACTCTGCAGGGAAAGTGAACAGTAAATGCATATCATTATCTCGCATAATGACGAAAGTTTCCCTGTCCCACGTCTTCGAAACAGCCATTTTCAAAAAGATAAGCGTTTCATTTTTCCGAGTGGAAAGTAGGATAACACAAGCGAATGCCTAAAAATGATTCTAAAACTCAAAAACGCATTTACGTTCTTTCCCATTATTCATGTTCGAAATCCCTCTCAAGGGAATGGTGGAGCATTAATTCTGTAAAGATGGAAAGTTTTGAAGGGCACTCCGGTTTCGAGAGTAACCATTTTATTCAAAAGAACGAACTGGAATGTTTAAAAGTAGAACGCAAAAGAAAACAGAAATTTTTAAAATGTGTTGAAGTTCGTGGTATGCATACATAATTCCTTAATATTTTGCAAATATGTCGTTAAAGGCCTGTATGAGTTTCTAAAATAAATATCTTATAAGAGTTTCATTGCCCTATTGAGGATATATGACTCGATATGTAAGCAGTATCTTTAGTGTTTATGCTTAGGAATATATTCAACATATCAGAGTATAAACTATTGAAAATATTGCTGGAATATTTTCTCAGGGCACGGGTGCTGGAAAATTTATACTTAGTACCTTAAAGATGAGAGTAGTCATCGTACAAGTTGTTAAAGTATCAGAGAATGTATGTTAAACGAAGAAATATGTTTTATTCAGTAATGGTATTGAATAATTTTAAATTGGGAAGCAGAACATTTCTACTGAACCATTAAGCTCTTAGCGTTATCTAAACAACGTACGTGCATATCCAGTTCAGTTACAAATTGATGACTTCGACCCATAGATAGAACGATGAAAACAGCTTGCGGTTTTGAATTTTTATGGTAAAATAATTTCTTGGAAAGGATATTCACCAGTACATGTGTTTTGTTTATGATGCAAGCTAGATGTCTCAAAAAAGCGCTATACAATTACGTTTATAAATTCGCTCACCTATGTTCATGAGTTGCTGATATAAAAGGCCAGAACCTGTCGTCCTGCTGAGATTGGAAATACAAGCAGATGGGAGGGGAATATGAGCTTTAGATCTTGTGAAAATACACTGTGATAAAGCAAAATCAAATTTCAGAACAAACGATGCACAGCGAATTAAGAAGTCGAAGAAAAGTCCAGTTATCTCTAGTAAAGGTCCCGGTGGTATTTTGCATCTCATAGTCATTACTGGAATAGATATAATAAGATCTTTACTAAATTTTATCAACCTTACTTACTAAAAAGGACTACCCAACGAATGAAAAAAACAGCAGCCATCCAGATAATAAAGAAACAAGACAAATCCAGTAGTTTTCTGCTTCATATCTCTTAATAATGTTGTGGGAAAACTGGATGAACGTTTAAAAGTAAATAGACTTTAATTGGAAAAACATCATTGTTCATCAGATAGACAAGTTTTAGTAGCCTTTACTGTATGAAGTTAAATTTTAAGGATGACCTTTGAGAAGAAGGGAATATACTACATATATTGGCATAAAATAAGACTCCAAGCTAATCTGTGAGGTACAGATTCTGTTCGCATCTGACCGGGAAAGGATCAGGTTCTAAACTATTGAAAACATTAGCGGTAACCACATAGGAAGGAAATCAAAATACCTTTCGTTCAACCTAAAAATATTATGTTAGGCCAGTTATGGAATATGGGACAAGTTCCTTATCAAAGTTTCAAACACCTAAAAAAAAATTAAGTAATTTCGGAAAAATATTTATATTGGGACTTCCAACAGGAGGAGTAAAATTAACCTAAAACCCGCCATGAAGCTTCAAACGAGAAAAGAGCTATTTTAGGAGAGAAGCAGAAGATCTGTTAAACTTATTGTAGAAAAATTTTATAGAAGAGAGTAGTTTTGGAGGAATAGCAAGCCAGCAACGAAAAGAATGAAAACACATAAGGAATTCTTGTCAAGAACGAAAGAAATACTTATAATTTTGTATGTTCTTTTTGAAAAAAGTTGAAAAATCCTCCCTACAAATGGTCCACTTGCTTTAAGATCTACACCAGGCCATCTATAAAATAGCCCAAGTAAATAACATCAATAAACAAAATACTTTAGAATTCGATTTAAAAAGAGTTGCACTAATTGCAATAGTTAGCAGTTATTCTAAATATGGTTGGGTACTCCTACCTTTACAGACACATCAGCTGAGGGTTCTGATAGATATGCACATGCTGGTGCTTATTATAGTACCTTTCAACTATGCGCTCCAGTTGGCAAGTTCTGACATTTTCTTCCACATTTATGACGAATAAATAGCTACATACTCTATGGGAACTGAATATATTAAAGGATAAAAAGCAGGATAATATTACGATTTTTACCGACTCGCAGACAGTTATTACTCTATTAACCCTTCAGCGGGCGCGCCCGTGTACAAAATGCAACATTTTCGTAATTTTGAATGGTTTGATTTTACATGTAAGGTTTGAATTTTCTAAGTAGTTTCTATTTATAGCTACATCCTTTCTAATGCAGATCTTATATTCTAACCCTGACCTTTGAATTCCTATCCCTTCATTGTTAGTCGTGCTTTAACCATGGTAAACCAGCGATTATACTGGATTACAACACGACAAAAGCAGGAGTTGATGTAATCGATCCAAATATGCAGCAATTACACGGTATTCCAAATATCGCGAAAATGAACAATCTCATTGTTTCTTTTGTTTGAAGATAATTGGAATCTATTCTCAAGTTGTCCTTAGATCCAATAAGCCGGATGGTTTTGAAATAAGGCGATTTATCTGCATTATTTGGTCTTTAGTTATAAATATATCTCAATATTATCAAAATTTTGTATATTGTCATAAAACACAGATTTCTTTTCAATTGCAGCCAACATGGTGTAGTGGTTAGCGTTCTGAGCTGCCACTCTGTGGGCTTGGGTTCAAATCCCGTACAAGGTTTGGCCGTTCCCGTGTCATCCCCTCATAGGGAGCAATGCAGGCTCTCCTAAATGCTGGTCCCATAATAAAGTAGCCAATAAAATAGTGGTGTAAAGGTGAATGTCTAACGACAAAAGCCTCTGCATTAGACAAAAAAGTTTCAATTTGAAAAAATAAAGTTTATTACAAAAGGAATAATCAAGCTTGAAAGAAACGTTGCACTTTGTGCCAAGCGCGACTGCTGGTGTTCCAAAAATTGGGACGCCCGCCGAAGGGTTAACTACTCCTTATCAGGATGAAAATGAAAAGATAAATTATTGAATGAGAAAAATAAGGTTGTAGATAAAAATGTTAGATACAATTTTTCTCGAGTGGATACCAAGACATTGAGGTATCCCTGAAAATGAGATGTATGCTCACTTTACTAAAAAGAGAGGAAAGTTTTCACTTGATATTTTCTCCCTCTTCGTGATGTCAAGCGATAGATTTATTCTGAAGTTAATAAAAACGAAGAAGCTTAAATATAGGAATTTGGTTTCAGAGATACTTTGGAACTATTTATTTAATTCAAAGACACTGATTCCCGGGAATGCACCTCGAGACATTGGTGTAGCATGCATCCGTTTACCCACGGAGCATGATTACCTTCAATGATACCAACAAAAAATTAGCATGTCTGGAATTGCTATCTGTCCCTGATGTAACCTGGAGGATATGACCAGAGTCCATCTTAGATTCTGTGCTTTTTTAGTGTAAGAAGTCGCACCTCTTCCTACAGATCGCTATCTTTATTAATACATTTTAGAATCGACTTTATACAGAGATGGTCGTAGAAGGGCTAGATATCCAGATAATCATTAATTTTCTAATCCACTTGTATAAAAAAAAGCCAAATAAATTTTGACATCTTCTCCAGAGGAAAAAACAAGAGAAAAATAAGTCGATATAAAATATTCATTAAGAAAGAAAAGGGAAGAGGGCAATATTTACCATTAAGCATCTAAAAAAATAAATATAGAACGAAAAGCAAGTGATACAAGTATAAGCACGAATCATAAACAACAATTTTAGGATGAAAACAAGAGAAAAAACGGAAACGGATAAAGAAAAAAAATATTCTATTTCCTTTCGCATACGCTGGAAATGAGAATTTTTTTTCACCAACATACGAGTGATTTGTCAAGAAGTTTTCACAGTTTACTTCGTTGTTTCAGAGAAAAAGGTATATAATGGATGATACACCGCTATAAAATGGTAGAGCTAGACGTTTTCGTACATATTTTTGGAATACGCTAAATGAACATTTCCACTTTCATCATGAAGCATTCATATACATATACAATCCACATTGAATGATTGAGTGGTTATGGAAACGTACAGTTATGTATATATATATATATATATATATATATATATATATATATATATATATATATATATATATATATATATATATATATATATATATAAATTAGACAATTAGGTAATATTTTTCAGTTTATGTGGATTAAAAAAACTGGGAATTATAATGCATAAAGCTCACCAATTTTACCATTAAAAATTGATATTTAATTTTTATTTATTGAATTATTTAAATTCGTTACATTTAGAATTATTAACATTTTCGAATTATTCATTACTATTTTCTTTTACTAAATAACAATAAATTTTATAGCATTAATATTTGAAGTAAATTAAAATCATTCTTATAAAATGAGATTTATATTACACACAATTTATCTCTTTTAGCTAATCATCTTTTTGGTGCAAAAAATAATTTAAATTCTCCAATAATGATATCAATATCAATCTGTAAAACTTAATGAATTATTTTTCTGGTATAATTATGACAATAGTTAGTTATTTTTTGGAAGCTTGCTTTATTTATTTATTTATTTTTCATTTATTTTTATTTTTACTTCAATGTGTTTAATCTTATTGCTTTCAAATCTTATTCTAAGTTTTATGTGAACACTATTATTAGCAGCATTATTTTAATTGATTCATGATTTGATTCAGGTGTTGAAGTCTGGAAATTCAATTATTTCAAAAGCATAATTTTACCAAATTTAATGATTAATCTTATAAACCAAATATAAACTCCTGAAAAAAAAAAAAAAAAAAAAAAAAATATATATATATATATATATATATATATATATATATATATATATATATATATATATATATATATATATATATATATATATATATATATATATATGTATGTATAAATAAATAATCCAACAGAGATCGATAAAAATAATACGAATATAGACAAAAAACAAACAGAAATCAAGTACTCTGGGCATCCACGTACCAACGGCAAGATTCTGTATAAGTGCCGGAACTGAACCATAAAACAACATAGAGGTAACTGACAGGTCTCGTCATCAGGGAGCCTAACCAAATCAGTTACCTCAAAGGGAACTTTATATATGTATATATATATATATATATATATATATATATATGTATGTGTTTGTGTGTGTATATATATATATATATATATATATATATATAGAGAGAGAGAGAGAGAGAGAGAGAGAGAGATAGATAGATAGATAGATAGATAGATGGATAGATAGATAGATAAATAGATAGATAGATAATTGAATCATTTTTCAATACGCAAAACACGGTAGATGACTAACAAGAAAATCGATTCACCTTTGGACATATATCGTGTATTTCTGAAGATGACTGGACACTCCGCTAATTAATTAGTATATCTAAAACGAATGTAAATAAAAAATTAATGTAACTAAAATTTTTTTAAATGTAAAAAAAAGTTAATTAAAAATATAAATGAATAAATATACCATTAACTTTTTTAGATCTAAGTAGTAAATTACTATTGAAATTTTAATAAATAAATAATCTATTAGGATATTTATATTGAAAATAATTACGTCATCTTATTTTCAAAAGTTTATGCAAATTTGGGATATTCTCTATAAATTTTCTGGGGTAAACGTTTCATTGTAGTCATTTAATCATGGAATTTAAAAAAATTTTCAATGATTTGAGAAGCATAACTTGAATTTTTGATAAGTTAATGGCCTGTTATTTTGAAATTTTTGTGTAGGCAAGAAGTGTGTTGAAATTTGTTGATATTGAAACTGTTTTCTATTGTTTTGTCAAAAATGTCGCCGGATTTACTATAATTAAATGATTTATTTTAGTCTAGAATATTAATTTATACATTATTATGCTGTATTTTCTCTATTTACTGGTACAGTAGGTTAATTACATGGGTTTTGAAGGTTTATATTTAGGATAATATCCTGTAATTATCTAAATAAATTGACCTCATTTGAAAGATATTTACTTTCAAAGCAGTGTAAATATAAGTCGACCAGAATATCTGAATATTTTCGTCCTTGGGGGTACTCCATCATTCTGTGCATGTATAATATTATTTTGAATAATATAATTGTAGTTCGGGACCATGTTCAGAAAGTCATTAAAATTTGTGATTTTAAGTTTAAGGTTTAAACATTTGTTGCAAGACTTGTAAATCGAAGAAATGGCACACGTTATGTCTTTTGAATTTTCATTATGATAAAATTGATCCATAAAATAGTAAGTATTAATTTCCTTAATGTTGCTGAGATTTTTCACTGTATTCATTAAATCCGAGCTTCTTTTTTATGATATAGCTTGAGTTCTTTTTAAATTTCCTGATAAATTAATTTTAGTGTAATAATTGCTTTTTAAACTAATTGACCTACAAGTTGGTTATATATTTAAGTGTTCTTCTCAGTCCATGTTAATGGGATATAATGCATACGAAATGAAAAATTGTGGTAAATAATAAACATGCGATTTATATATCCTACAGATATATAAATTAGATCCTCTGATATATATATATATATATATATATATATATATATATACAGTGGAATCTCGATCTATCGTTTTTCAAGGGACCGATTAAAATGAACGATAAATGCGGGAAAACGATAGATGCGGAAACATAACAAAGCAATATGATCGTTAGGACCGGATAAAATGAACGACACATACGGAAAAACGATGGATCTGAAAATGATCGATCGAGATTCCACTGTATATATATAGTCAGGGATAAACCATCATAAGTGAATTTTCCCATTTTTCAGGAGAGCTTTGTGATGGTTTACCTCTCATCAGGACTTACATATATATACTTACATAGTTTATAAGTCTATATATCACCCACCATCTTGTTTTACATATAGGGCAGTTTTCCTCAAAGAAGCTCCATCCAAAAGGAGTCACTTACAATAAAAATTTCGAAAATGAAGAAAATTTACTTATGATTTTTTACCTCTGACGCACATATATAAACGTAAAAAATAAAAAGAAAAAGAAATTGGGTGGAACTTTTCGTTCATTTAAAAGCTTTAATTAAGACAAAAATTGTATTTAATGATAGCCATAGCTATATTTACTACTAGACTCGATATCCGGATTACACAAGAAGGATATAACGTTCATACCAAACACGCTATCCGATAGACGTAATAAAAACTTTTCATATTGAGAAGAATTAAAGGCTTTATTTGCTGTCTTTTGAGGAACAATACACTTGGCTTAGTGGGAAAAATTTAATCGTCCTTACTCCTTAGTATCTTTATTAATTACTAAAATTACTAATAGTGTAATTAGTAAATTTTATTATGTATAAATCCCTGTTCAAAGTTTTGACCATACATAATATATTTTTACTACTTTTGATTTTTTTACAGTTATTTTTACAGTGATTATGAATTATCGTTTTAACCAAGAATTTATCCCCCATTCAAAGGTCAGTGGCAGTTCATTTCCAATCGTTGGTCACCCTTGCACAGTTTTCTATCAGATTGACCTCTCGAATGTTTCATCTCCTCACATCTAAAAGGATGATGATTTCTATTTAACTACGCTAGCGATTTGAGGTACTCTTATTCTGAATAATATTTTTCCTCACATATTTCAAATCATGTAGTCTGGTTGTCCAATTGCAGTCACTAGACATTGAGGCAAATTAAATGTTCAATTAAAGTACATTTTCAACCAGTAACTAATATCTGTAAAGTTAGACGGAACATTCCCCAAATATATTATAGAATCTGTCATTAACACAGTGTCATAAATTTCTATGTCTCGAGTGATCAAACGTTATTAATTTGACATAACATGTTAGATCGGGATTATCTGCATATGAGACTTCATGCGTGTAATAGATTTAATGCGAATGAATAATGAATAGTAATGAATGAATGTCCACAAAATTTAACAGGTTAAGTACGCATTAGAGGAAGATTCTCCCAGGAATGTCACAAGACTATCTTCAGATTTTGCGAAACAAACGGGTTTACTTCAATTTCTAAACATCTGAGCATTTCTGAGTTGGATAGCATGTAGGAATGTGTATTCAGAACTTGATTTGTATTGGTAAACTACGCAAAGCTTCCATATATGTTATGTTTGGAAGCTAGTTTTCGTGATATAAAAGAGCGATTTAAAAGGACAATTTATTTTGCTGACGAAGTTAAATATTTTAAACCGTACCTGTCAGCAAACAAAGTCTGAATTTCCTTTGAATAAGGAAAGTTTTTATTTATTAAAATACTTTGGATAAAAGTACGTAACATAAATAAAGGAAAATCTTATTTTTAAAAGGTTTACAATTAAAACAGTATAATGGGAACTCTGGGTTTTCCTCTTTCATGAACCAGAATAACTTGTTAATTATAAATTTTCATATATGTGCTGTTTGTTCTGGAGCTGAAAACTCTGCCCATGACATAATGCTAGTAAAGAAACTTAAGAGACATTTGGGAGTAGCTTATGCAAGGTGCGACTAAAAAAGTGTAGAGAATTCCTAATTTTCCGAGCAAAACAAAAGTCAGCTTTAGCAAGTTTAAAAGTAAACAGGTGTTACTCACGGCCAAAATTTACAAAAATCTACATGTCAGTAATTCTGTGAAATCAGTATAAAAAAGTAAAGACTTAAAATATCAACTGTCTCATAAGTTTAAAGAAAAACACGTAAGCGAATGTTTATGTTAATTAGCTTTGGAAATTAGCATTTTTTTTGTCGCGTGCCATATGTCACAGATCGATAGTTTACATAATATACAGCATTGCTGCCTTTATTGCATTGTAGATGTGCCACGAAACATACATCATTCTGTTAAAATGGTGGCTGAAATTCGGAGGCTTCAGGAAAATATATTGTTGCTTTTGAAAATTTGAGAAGACGTAGGGCGGTTATTTGTCAGATTCCCTCGAAAAGTAGAACTTACGTCTCCTGGGTATGGCATAGAAGACCAAACAAAACAACGAAAACACATGATCGCTCCTTTCTTCGTCCCAAAATATGTCTTTTCGTCATATTTTAAAGAGTGTAGGCTGTGCAGTTTGGAAGTATACATACCACTGTTGACTTTGAGAACACTGTACCGTGTTTAGGAAAATGTGCCCCATGTCAAACCTCAAACTGCATCATAAAATAGCTCTATTGCATAGGACCAGATGTCACATGCAATGGAGTGACGAATGGATTACCACCATCTTCCAAATGATAAGCAGTTAACCTCGATATCTGAAAGTGTTATAACTCCTACCGGCATGCTATGAGGTGTGAGCCTAAAACGTTCTTCAGTGGACAAAGTAGACGGTGATCTGTTCGGATTTGAGGTGCCATCGTTTTTAAAGGAAGTATTCCTACTGTTCCCCTAAATCGGAGACAAAACTCGATTGATTACTGTGAAGTACTAAATGGCTATCTTCTACCGACTACAAAGATTCTTGTAGAGATGACAGACCGTTCAAGCAGGACAATGCAAGAATTTATATTTCAGTTTCAACAAATTAGTCGTTTTAGCACTATTCATTTACAGTATTAGATTGGTCATTGCTCATTCCCGAGGTTAACCAAATTGTGAACATATAAATGTGTGAATATATACAGATGGAGTACAAAATAATACTAACACCTGTGAAAAAGTATGAGGTATTTCACACCTGCAGTACAGCCGCGCCACCTGCAACAGAAGTCTGCCACCTAGTGAGCGTAAAGAGGAAGTTATCAGTCTCTCAACAGCAGTCACCTACGTTGCATGCTTCTATCGAACTGTCTGAGATAAGTTGAAATGGCAGACCTGTCAGAGTTGTTCCAAAGAGGAATGATAGTTGGAGCGCGTTTAAGTGGAGCATCGGTTACGGAAGCAGCAAACCTTTTGGGGTTTGCAAGGAGTATGATATCAGCTGTTATGACAGCGTACACAAAAGAGGGTTAGACGACGTCTTCAAAGCACAACAGTGGCCGAAAGTCCAAGCTTGCTGATAGGGATAGACGGGTCTTGAAGCGCATAGTAGCCCGAAAGCACAAGCAATCGTTATCCGAGATAACATCCGAAATGAACAGTCATCTCCAGGACCCCGTTTCAACAAAAACTGTCAAAAGGGAGCTTTATGCTGCGAACATTTATGGCAGAGTGGCAATTCTTAAACCCTTGGTGACAGCAACTGATGCTTTCAAGCGACGCCAATGGTGCAGAGTTCCCAAAGGCTGGTCCCCACAGCAGTGGCAACAGGTAATATGGTCAGATGAATCGTCATTCACCCTATTTCAGACAACCGGACGTGTTTATGTCTGGAGAAAGCCCAAAGAAGCGTTTCATCCTGAATGCCTCTTGCCGACTGTGAAGCATGGGGGTGGCTCCATTATGGTATGGGGTGCGATATCTTGGCGCGGTCTTGGGCCACTTGTTATTCTGCATGGGAGGATCAAATCCAATCACTATCTAAGCGTTCTAGGGGATCATGTCCATCCTTTTGTCCAGACTGTATTCCCTGGAGAGCGACCGCTTTTTCAAGACGACAACGCCCCTATCCACACTGCTAGGTGTGTTCAAGAATGGTTTGAAGAGCATGACAATGCAGTTGAACATCTCTCCTGGCCCCCTCAGTCTCCGGACTTGGATATTATTGAACATTTATGGCAATATTTGGAGTCCAAACTTCGTTCCCGATTTTCACCTCCATCCGGACTTTCGGAATTAGAGACCGCTCTGCAGGAGGAATGGCTTAATATTCCTTTAAATATTGTCCATGACCTTTATGCATCTATCCCACGTCGCATTAAATCTGTACTTCAGTCAAAGGGTGGTCCAACCCCTATTAATAAAGATTTTCCATTATTTCACAGGTGTTCGTATTATTTTGTCCACCATCTGTATATATATATATATACACTAGTTATCAAAAATTAAGGGAAAATCACAAAAAGAGGGATAACACGTTCAAAACTAGGCCAATCTGTTTAAAATTTGAATATGTTGTTAAGTAAAAGGCGCTGAACAATATTACATTATGCAAATAGTGGCGCTGCAGTCGGAATACGTCATTTGCGAGGAGCATAAAAGTGCATGTTTCAGAGCAAGGTGGCAATTATATCTGCGAGGCTGAGATTAGACATCTGGCATAGCCAAATCGTAACAATGACCTTAAGGCATCATTTGACCGAAGAAATGCGATGGCAAGCTATTGGGAGACTAGAGGCATGACAAAGTCAGACAAAAGTGGCCAGATGGCTAAATGTGAGTCCGTCTGTGGTTCATAGACATTGGCAACAATTTCTAACCGTGGTTTCGGAATCCAGGATGTTCAGCCAAGGACGGCCATACGCTACGACGAGTGCCGATGACCGATATTTGTCATTAGGAGCACGAAGGAATATAACCGCAACTCCGTCTGCAAGCTCCGTCTGCAGATCCTCCCTCGCTGCAAGCTCTGGAAGGTTGGTATAAACGTCAACCATGCGTAGAAATCTTCACTAAGAGGGTCTTTTTGCGAGGTGACCAGTCACTTGCGTCCCGTTCACGTCACGACATACGCGGGAACGTTTGCAGTGGGCACGTCAACATATCAACTGGACGCGTGATCAATGGAGGGCTGGTCTCTTTACGGATGAGTCCAGGTTTAGCCTCCAAAGTGATAGTAGGCATATTTTGATTTGTAGAGAACATGGAACTCGATTTCATCCATCACACATCCGTGAAAGAGATGCATACGGATCAGGCAATGTCTGTATTTGGGGTGATATCTCTTTGGTTGGACGCACAAACCTCCATGTCTTTCCCCGTGAAAATGTGAGTGCTCACACCTATAGAGATGACATCCTTGATGCTTATGTACACCCTTATGTCCGGGCAATAGGTGATGCTTTCGTGCTACAGGACGATAACGCGAGACCGCACAGGGCTCGCATCGTGGATGCTTATCTTGAGCAGGAAACAATTAAGCGCATGGAGTGGCCAGCTCGATCACCGGACCTGAATCCTATCGAGCATGTTTGGGACGCTTTAGGACGACGTATAACTGATCTCAATCCTCCTCCTAGGACCCTAGCCACGCTTTCAACTGCTTTGCAAGAGCAATGGCTTTCACTTCCTACCGAACTCATAGACCGCATAATTGACAGCATGACACATCGCTGTATGTGCTGTATTGCTTCTCGAGGGGATCATACGCCATATTAAAGGTACTTTTCCTATACCAAACAGACAAAACTGATTTGTGCATTGTATACATATGCTATTTTCTATAACACCATAATAGTCTGGCGATTTCTTTTTATGCTATTTAATACCTACCTATGTGTTGTATAATGTGTATAAGTTTCATTAAATTCTAAGCGTAACTTTTTGAGTAATCGCTATTTTTGTGGTTTTTTCCTTAATTTTTGATAACCAGTGTGTATATAGCATATGTAATACAAAATGCATAGCGTAATAAATTAGTATTTGCATTAATCGCTTCCTCTTATTCAAGCATCGCTCCACAGAAGAAGCTCCTTGGAATACTGCTCTTCTATGAAGTATGAGTTAGCAATATAAAGCATTACCCAGTGGGGTCAGTCAGGATTAGTCAACTCCTCCACATGAATAAGTGCCCTCGAAAACAGTTATGTCAGGTATGGGAGTGATGCAACGAAGCGAATAAGATACAGTAATGTGTTTCAATTTTCGAGTCATCTCATATCTAAACACACTTCATTTTCTAGTCGAATGGAACTATCATATATACTAAAAGTCTAACATATGAATAGCATTTTTATAAAGTAAGATGCCATTTACAAGCTGCAGTATAACTGCATGTGTTTTTGCTTACTGATAATTAATTAATTTCTCTAAGTCCTGAAACAACCCGATTCATTGATATGCAACGATATGAACGTCTATTAATTTAGAACATGTTTGGCACGTTTTATAAACTGTCGCCAGTGGCCAATCTTGATGTCTCAAAAACTGCAAAATATAAATAAGACAATTATTGACTACATTCTCGCATCTGAAAGACGGTGTAGTTTCCTTAGTATTGCACTGTAACATACCTATACCCCCCCCTCTCTCTCTGTATATATATACAGTCGAACCTCCATATATCGAACTTCCCCAAATCTAAATTTTCTATATATCGAACTCTTAGCAAATCTCCATGTTCATTACATAGAAAAACTGTTTCTATATATCGAAATTTTTTTTCACGACATAAGGGGAGATTTTATTCCACTTTAGAATAAAATCTCCTAATTTTTGGAGTTTGAAACAATACGACGTAAACTTCAATTCACGGAAAATGTCCCTGGTAAAGT
Source organism: Dolomedes plantarius (assembly GCA_907164885.2). Taxonomy (NCBI): domain Eukaryota; kingdom Metazoa; phylum Arthropoda; class Arachnida; order Araneae; family Dolomedidae; genus Dolomedes; species Dolomedes plantarius. The sequence continues at coordinate 137,803,891 of OU015497.1, read as the reverse complement.
TTTTAGTGGACTGAATAAATTTCTTTGGTGAACTTTCTTGATGAACTTATTGATGAACTTCTCTTATGAATTTCTTTGATGAACTTTCCGAAAAACTGGCTGTTTAGCAAGATATTCGTAGTTTTTTTTTAAAAGAATGTAACTGTGATCACTGTAAGCACTGTCTGGATTGTTTTTTAAAGGTATACAGCACTCAATAAATCTTTCATATTAATTCATTTTTTAGTTATTTATTTTCATTTAATGTGATTCGCATATAATTTAGAAATGGAGTTTCGTATACGAAAATTAGCTTTAATTTTAATGTTTTAGGGGAATTATGATAAAACTAAGATCAATTCTATATATTGAAATTTCTATATATCGAATTTTTTTCCGGCATTTTGCTACTTCGATATATGGAGGTTCGACTGTGTATATATATATATATATATATATATATATATATATATATATATATATATACACTTAAATATGATGACAAATATGCAATGGTAAAATGCTTATAAGATAATTTCTCAGAAATGTACATTATTTAAAACAAAATCAATAAAACAAAGAATGGTTGTAAACATTCCTTTAAGTCTATAATCTTACACGAAAATAAACTGAAGAACTAAGAAGTACATTTTGAGTTATAAACAATATTAGTCGGACAGTAAGATAGAAGGAGAGAGGGGAGGGAAAAAAGCAAAGGTAAGAAAAAAAATCCTCATTTCCTTTCGTCTACACTGGAAATGAGAAATTTTTCCGCAAGACGGAATGATTTGTCAAAAACTTTTTACTATTTACTTACAGTCGCTGGAGTTAGAAAAGGGCTGTGAAACCGTAGAAAAATTCTTAGAGTAGTACATTTTGAGACGTAACGTCTGGTTTTAAAACGAAGTATTCTGACTCTTAGAATTTTAAATTTATGTATATATATATACATATATATATATATATATATATATATATATATATATATATATATATATATATATATATATATATATATATATATACATATATATATATATATATATATATATATATATATATATATATATATATATATATATTATATATATATATATATATATATATATATATATATATATATATATATATATATATATTATATATATATATATATATATATATATATATATATATATATATATATATATATATATATATATTTATTTATTTATTTATTACACTGAATAGATAATAAAATTTTAAACCACTATAAAAAATTGATTTGAAAATTATGTTTCACAGTATCCTAAAAATATCCGGAAAATGGTGGGCAAGGAAAACATGTAGCTATACTTTGACAAATGTTGATTGATGAGACCTATTCAAGATGCATTGAACATTGCAAAAATTTATGGATCCCGATTCTACGTATCACAAAAAAAAAAAAAATAAATAAATAAATTGAAGTAGAAGCTAAAACTTGTTGCCAAAAAGCAATGTCATATTGATCCCATCAAAGAAAGATAACAAATAAAGACCAGTAAGTGGGAAAAATGTTATGGTAAATGTATCTTCTTTGTTCATTATGTGTTGTAGGTGTTCATAGGTTTATCACATCTGTGTGGAAGTATTTCTAACTTCTCTATTTAAAATTGCATTCTTTAGACTGTAATCATTATTCTATGCTGTAAATATTCTTGAATGAGCTTTTCCGATCGAGCACGGGATTTTTTTTCCCAGTATAAGCTAGTACGAATATTAAAACAAAAAACTGTTGCTTACCGGACAAAGGCAGATTTACTACTCATAAAGTTATGCTTCTGAATAAACCCTAATAAAAGTGCAACATTACAGAATAGAAACCAAAAGTCTAGGTATATACAAAACAATTTTATTTTAACCAGTCATGCATTTGTACATGTGTGTAACTTACATAAAAGGGAAGATACAGGGTGGTTATAATTCAAGTTCCACTTTGAAATGGTCATAAAAGAAAAACTACTGGACCAAATGTTATCAAACATGGTAATAGTTTAAAGGAGGTCATGGTAATTACTTTTCCGGAAAAAAAAAACCTCACCACCAGGGGGGAAATGGAGCTATATGCAATATTGTTAAACGAAATAAGGGTCGAAATCTAACTTAACCTTTTGTTACACGGGTTTAACATTTTGTATACCTTGAAGAAACATTGACCTAAACAAAATTACCATTTAAAGTGTACGCATTCCAGAAATCGTTTTCTTACAGATCCCTAATTTGTGAATTTTGAAGCCTCAATTCGGCCCTAAGACATGAAGATATCGGTTTAAAACGTTTTTAATCGTGATAATCTAAAGAATTTGGCGGAATTGAAAGATGCGATACACCAATATGTCCGTAACATTCCTCCTGATATGCTAAGAGCTACTGTTGAGAATGCAGTAATGCGATTTAATTCGCTTTCGGAAAATGGTGGACGCCACATTGAACATGCTCTGTAACACGTTTCAGAAACGATTAAACACATTTTAAACCGGTGTCTTCATGTCTTATTTCGTTTGACAATATTGCATACAGCGCCATTTCCCCACCGGGGGGAGTTTTTGAACTTTTTTTTTTGGGGGGGGGGAAAGAAATTCTCATGACCTCCTTTAAACTATTACCAAGTTTGATAGCATTTGGTCCTGTAGTTTTCCTTTTATGACCATTTGAAAGTGGAACTTTAATTATAACCATCCTGTATTTTGAACGAATAGCAAAAAGAAAAATCTCTATTTTATCATCTGACCTAGTCAGATACATACTTGTGGCTAAGCGTTGGGGCAATTTTTTTCCTTAAGAAATATCTTTGTATACTGTCTGTCTGTAAAATGAAAATAAATAAAAGAAAGAAATTATTGGGGTGAGAGAAACAACAATTTTGGCTCAGAAATAGGGCTGGAGAGAAAGATAAACAAACACAGCTTCTCCATTTTCTTTTGGCTACAGAAATAAATGAGAAATTTTTCACATGAAAGAGTGATTTGTCAAGATTTTCCTTTTTTTTTCTGTTTGCCTCCCAATTTCAAAATGGACGAGAAGTGTGATGTTGGGGAACTTTAGAAATGGATGTGGATCTATGAGATAGATGTTTTGTTTTGTTTCGATGTATTTGATTGATAAAGAGACGCTTAAGAAATCCACTGAGACCAAAAAGTTCATAAGCAAATAGTTTCATGAAAAATTAAATAGCTTGCATATTTCTTTCAGTTGATACACCTGAATTTTAGCTTCCAAACTTGCAATAACCTTATATTATTATTTTCTTATGTTTCTTCATGTTTTGTCCCATGACTTTTCAATAATTGCTCTTCATCATTTATATTTAAAAAATTGTAATACTGATAGTAAATTTCCAGCAGATTATCTAGATTGTTTATGCTAGTTATTATACACATGTAAGTATATACTCAGTTATAGAAAAGTTAAGTACCTTCTAAGTTAAGTAGTTTTCTCTTGGCTATAGCAATAAATGAGAATTTTTTCACACGAAAGAGTGATTTGTCGAGATTTTCCTTTTTTTCTCTGTTTGCCTCCCAATTTCAAATTGGACGAGAAGTGTGATGTTGGGGAACTTTAGAAATGGATGTGGATCTATGAGATAGATGTTTTGTTTTGTTTCGATGTATTTGATTGATAAAGAGACGCTTAAAAAATCCACTGAGACCAAAAAGTTTATAAGCAAATAATTTCATGAAAAATTAAATAGCTTGCATATTTCTTTCAGTTGATACACATGTTTTTTAGTTTCCAAACTTTCAATTACCTTATATTAATATGTTCTTATGTTTCTTCGTGTTTTTTCTCATGACTTTTCAATAATTGCTCTTCATTATTTATATTTTAAAAAATTGCAATACTGATAGTAAATTTCCAGCAGATTTTCTAGACTATTTATGGTAGTTATTATACACTAGACATGTAAGTGTATACTAAGCTATAGAAAAGTTAAGTACCTCTGCCAGTTTAATCCAAAAGAAAGAAGTGGAATCCAAAGGAGGAGAGAAGTACATAGAAATAAACATTAAAACAAGTTTTTTGTCTATAGGGAAAATTTTGTGTCTACAAGTGACACACTCCAGAGGCCCATTTCTTAACGTAATTCTAGATCAGGGTTTCCCAAACTTTTCCTGCCAAGGAAAACTTCGTAAATCCTGAAATTTTAACGGAAGACTTTGTTTATTTTCTAGGGTATGTGATAACAAATAATCAATACAAATTTTAAAAACTGAGAAAAAACATTAATTATTTACTAAGTATTTAGTAATTATTTAAATTTTAACACTAGAAACACAAGAATTGTTTTCTTACTTAAAAAATGAACGCCGTCATTTTCACGGTTAAAATTAAAATCAAGAATTTAAACTATTTAATTTTTTTAAATGGTTAAGTACTTTAAATTTTGAGCTACACTGCTCAAAACAGTTAGGGGAGCACATGGTTTTAACCAAATTACGCAAATACTTACACCGATAAGTAACATAAAATAAATCATCCATAATTTAAAGCCTAGCAGGAAACAGAAGAAGAAAACTTCATATGGAAATCAAAGTTCATGACGTCAAAAACCAGAAAAAGATCATAAGGACGGAAATCGGGATGTTGCAGAAACGTCTGTTTCACTGCCTTAACTGTGAAATTCAATTGCTCAGTTATTCTTTTTGAGAAAAGGTGACTTGAAAATGTCTCAACAACGTGATTTACCGGAATCCACGGCATGGCGTATTATAGGCAGACTTGAATCCGGGCAAACACAACGTAGTGTCTCGGACGCCATTGGAGTCGCCAGAAGTGTCGTTGCAAGGCTGTGGAATCGATTCCAAGAAACAGGGAATGTTAGACGTTGACCAGGGCAAGGTCGGCCACGCGCCACTACAGCAATTGATAACCCGTATAAACTGTTAACAGCTCGTCGAAACAGAACAGACAATGCTACAGATCTGCAAAGACAGTTGCTGTTGGCAACAGGACGAAGGGTGCCCAGCCAAACAGTACGTAATAGGCTTCATCGGGGAGGTCTCTATGCACGTAGGTCAATGGTCTGCATTCCGTTGACCTCACGCCACCGTGCAGCCCGAGGAATATGGGCTGCTGAACATCGAGATTGGGAGCAATATGATTGGAGTCAAGTGCTGTTTACAGACGAGTCCCGATTCACCCTGGAGTGTGACACCCGACGTGTTTTGGTATGGGGGGAAAGGGGCACTTGAAATAACCCCACATTCGTTCGTGAAAGGTCACAATACAGACGAGCTGGTTTTATGGTATAGGTTGGAATCAGCATAGGTGGACGTACGGACTTGCATATCATTCGGAATGGTACTTTGACGGCCCGAAGGTATGCAGGCGAGATACTGAGACCTCATGTCATACTTTACGCTGCAGCCATTGGAGATTCCTTTGTTTTCCAGCATGATAATGCCAGACTTCATACAGCTCGTCTTGTGGAGAACATGCTTGAAGCTGAAACAATACAGCGTATGGAATGGCCAGTGTGCTCTCCTGACCTGAATCCAATCGAGCATGTTTAGGACATGCCCGGACGACGCATTGCTGCGAGACGAAGGCCTCCTTTTACTCTACGAGACTTGGAGATTGCACTTCTTGAGGAGTGGAACAGTATTCCCCAAAGTCTTATCGATAACATCATCGCATCCATGGAAAACAGGTGTGCAGCAGATTTAGCTGTTCAAGGAGACCACACGCTATATTAAAAATCTTGCATCATTTCTAAACAATACTTTTTTTTATCTTTTACATGTAACCAAATTGTTGCCCTAAATCATCTTTTCATGTTTTTTCCATATTTTCAAAAAATTAAACCTTAATTACAATTTATTTACGTCTTTTTTCTGTATTGCTCATTGATACGCGTGTACTATCCATTTTATGGCAATACGTGGCTGTCTCGCACGGTTTTTTTAACTTCTTTGCTTGCTCCCCTAATTTTTTGAGCAGTGTATTTCATATCAATATATAATAAATTAGTATATATTTAGATACATTTTTATGCAGGTAGGCAGAGCTGACAACCTGGTATGGTTTACCCTTAAAAATATATGCATGGCTTGTGCAGTCCTTATTTTTGATCACCAATATTTCCGAAGAGCCAATACTTCTGTTATTTGCAAAGGGGGGGGGGAGAGAAACGAAAGTAACTAACATTTTTCCAGTATTATTTTGAAGTTTTCTGCCTGCTTTCTATATTACCGTCAAACTGGAGTCTTTCAGTCTTTGTAGGTATAGAACACATTTTCTCCCCCTCTTTACTATAGAATATAATTTTGTAAATGTGTGTGTATATTTCGCGTAAAATTAGAAAAAGTCATAACATTTCAGAAGCCTGAGGACATAAATACAGACATAGCTCTCAATAGTATGTCCGAAACCGTCAAAATGACGGCAGCCTCTTTCTAGTGTTAAAACATACTACATAAAATAGAATAAAGTTCTTAAAGACTTCGATATGTTAGGTCCTTGAATTGCAAATCTTCTTGATAACAGGCAGATCATAACTCTGCCAAACATGAAAATGACTAACTAAAATAACTATAGTCATGAACACTTAATTTTCTAGACATTTTAGAGCGCTAATCCGTAAGACATGTTTGAATTAGCCGTTGCAGGTTATAAAACAATTCCAGGTTTTTTGCGGAATGCCCATTAACTTTCCGTGGAACACCAGTGTTCAGCGGAACATAGTTTGGGAAACCCTACTCTAAATCATGGGTATCTAGCCGTTTGGTTTGCCAAGGTCGCACTAAGGGAGGGGGATTGCCTTGAGCCGCATTTAAAATAATATATAATATAGTCAGTGCATATAAGTCGCAAAACTTCCTTTATTTATTTTTATATTGAAAAAAGAGGACCACATAAACACGAAACTGGCGAGATATTTGACCGTGTTTTTTTTTAATTAATTGTCAGTGACTTGTTCGATGGAAGTGGTTGCAATTCTTGAGGTGCTCATCAGAATTTTTTTTTCTTATTTTACTCTGCGTGTGCTCTCCTCTTTGAAAACAGTTATTCACAAATGTACGTAGTGCTAAAAATTGATGACGGGAATGAGACATGATAGTGAAGTGAAAAATATTCATCTGGAAACGTAGGTCTTATAAAGTTTACGATCATGTGGAGCCGCGGGGTGGACAAGCCTGCTGCAGATGTTGGACTTAAGGATTGAGAAATCAAACTATGGTGATGTAAAAATGTAAACAGAATGACTAAAGATATGTAAAGGGCATAAATACCAATATAACTAATTTTTAAAAGATCAGCATTTTCTCATTTTAGCTTTTCATAGGCTTGAAGATAAAAATCCAATACGTTGATACTCCTTTGGACTTAAGAATTCCGTAGCTTGCACATTTAACTTGTTACATCCTTATAAAATAACATGTAACATCGAAGGAGATATAAAATCTACCTCAATTTATTTTTTAAGCATATGTACATTCAATGAAATAATAATACTGATCATTTATGACTTTTGATATTAAAACACAATATCGACTTAATATTTTTGCCATATTAGAGCTTTGTGAATTGAAAGAAATAACAACATCAACACATTTGTGACTTTAAAAATTATATGTGACTTGAAGCAATAACAGCATTTTGTTACATTATTCTTTTGACGGATATTCATAGAACACAAATACCAATATGAATGTATTTTTATACATAAATAAGAACAATATTCTCTTTTTACATATTCAAAGGCTTCTGAAGTTAAAAAATCTCTACATCGATAATCCTTTGACATTTAAAACGCATGAACATTTAACAATATCATAATTTTAATCGATTTCTTGCTTTAGAATCCTCTAAAAATAAACCAAAAACAACTATCATAACACATACAGGACAGGATCTTGAAACTTACGTGTAATAAACAAAATCCTTATTATCCATTCATTACATAATTAAAAGGCCATATCCATTCACCGTCATCACAATATTGTTCTTCCGCAGCTTTAAACTCTTATTTACATTAACTGAGAGTAATTACGATATATCGATTTGATAGTCGAATTTTGAAATCAATGTAAATAAATAACAAAAATAACACTGTCACAAATGTAACATAACTGGTCACATACATATAAGTTAATGAAGAAACTTAAATTTAAATATATATATGTGTGTGTGTATATATACAGGGAATTCTCGATCTATCGTTTTTCAAGGGACCGACTGAACTGAACGATAAATGCGGGAAAACGATAAATCCGAGAACATAACAAAGCAATATGATCGTCGGGACTGGGTGAAATAAACGACACATACGGAAAAACGATGATTAGGAAAACGATCGATCGAGATTCCACTGTACACACACACATATATATATATATATGTAGGATTTGATTATCGCTCTTAACCACGCCCCTCAGCAGGAGTTCCCGTACTCCGAGAGGTTACTCCAGAGTGTAAGATGTTTGAGGCGAAGAGTGGCAACAGGTGGAACGACAACATATAAGTAAGATGACGGTGGGTGTGTAGGGAGGCGGAGAGACGAAGTTTGACGTGAAGACGCCATTGACGTTTGGTTGTGCTTTTACTTACTTACGATGTATTGATCTTTCAATAAATCTGTTTTAGAAGGAAGGTGTTTTATTCATCACGATCGACAGAGCCCACAAGTGTTGTCAGAAGTGAGATTGTGGCATAGAGCTTACTGTGTTTTGGATTACGACGCTAGGAATAATTTGAAAAAAAAGTGGTGAGTAAATCTTGTTCTTGTCCTGTTTGCTTGATTTTGCATGTGAAAATGAAGCTTGGTGATATTGAGGATATACGCAATGTACTGAAAAATTTGAAAACAAATAAAACTAAACTGTTGCATAAATTTATATTCGAGGTTGAGGGAGACAGGAAAAATAGAGAGCGACTTAGAAATTTTTCCGGTTTTGAATTCAAGTTGAATGATTCGGAATTTAAATCTAAATTAAAGAAAGTTAACGATACATTTTCTTTGAACGAACTTATCATAATTTGTGATATTTTGAATATTCCATCTCAAGGTGCTCAAACTGAAATCAGCGAATGTATTTTAAATCTGTTGTGTGATGTTACTTATTTGGCTGAAAGCATTCAAAATTCAGAAGAATCCGAATCGGAAAGTGAAATTGAAGAAATACAAGGTGATTATTCAGCGCTGTGTGAAAATACTCATGCCAGTAAATCTGTTCATTCTGATAGCGTTTTTAACTCGGATGAATCAGCAAAATTAAAATTTTATGATGTTGATAGTCTAAACAATATGAGATTATCAATCAATTTTAGTGATATCGAAAGTGTTGTACCTAAATTTAATGCTGAATCTCATGAAAATATTGTTAATTGGGTAGAAAATTTTGAAAGTGTTGCTGGGTTATTTAACTTATCTGACATTCATAAGTTTATTTTTGCCAAAAGATCTCTTGGTGGTAACGCGCTTCTGTTTGTCCAGAGTGAACTGGTTAACTCATGGAATAAGTTAAAAGATTTGTTAATTAACGAGTTCGGCACTGCCTGCAGTTCTGCACAACTCCATGAAACATTGGCTAAAAGAAATATGAAAGATAATGAAACGGTCCAGCAATATTTTTTAATTATGAAATCTATTTGTAGTCGCGGTAGTGTTGATGACAAATCCCTAATGCATTACGTAATTAATGGCATTCCTGATACCGTTCAAAATAAAACAATATTATATGGTTGTCACACAATTAACGAATTCAAAGAAAAACTTAAAATTTATGAAACTATAAAGAATGATATTGCAAGAGTTAAGTGTAATTTTGATAATATAAAAAGTAAATACAGTTTGGATAAAATAAAACCGAGATCAGAAATTTTTTTTGATCGGAAACGCCCTATTATAAGTTATGGCCGTAATGATAAAGTTTGCTTTAATTGTGGAAACAAGGGGCACTTGTCTAGATTTTGTATTCACAAAACTATGAGGTGTTTCAGGTGCCAGAAATTCGGACACGTTTCAAAAGACTGTAATTTATCAACATTTGTGACTGCGAATAGTCTAAAACCCAAAAATCTGATGCTTAAAATAATGATAATGGGGAATGAAATTGCGGCAATTTTTGATACTGGTAGTGATGTAAATTTAATTACTTTAGATTGTTATAAACATATTGGTAGTCCTGAACTTGTGAAAAATATTTTGACATTAAATGGATTGGGAAATAGTTCAGTATATACTATTGGTTCATTTTCTACAAATGTTAACATTCAAAGTAATGAGTATAAATTGACATTTCATGTAGTCAGAGACCATACTGTTTGCTCTCATCGAGTTTTATTAGGACGAGAAATACTCAAGTTTTCTGAAGTTTTAATGAAAGAAAATGATATACTGGTCGAACCATTAAGTAATAAAAATAATCTTGAAGTATTCCCGGTAAAAATTGAATCTAATGCAGACATTCTTGAAATAGGCGATATGCATTTAAAGGATGATATTCAAAGCTTAATCTCTGATTACAAACCTAAAAACATTAAAAAGTGCAGTACCGAAGCTAAGTTCGTACTAACAGATGATATTCCAGTTTATCAAACACCACGACGTTTGGCTTTACCTGAAAATAATGAAGTTAAAAGACAAACAAATGAATGGCTTGCAGAGGGCATTATTCAACCAAGTGCATCAGAATTCGCTAGTGCCATAGTTCCGATTAGAAAAAAAGACGGTAGTATAAGGATTTGTGTAGACTACAGAAAACTAAATAGTAAAGTTGTTAAGGATCGATTTCCTATGCCATGCATCGAGGATCAGATTGATAAACTTTCGGGGGCTAAGTGTTTCTCAACTATTGATTTAAAAAACGGGTTTTTTCATGTGCCTGTTCATAGAGATAGTGTAAAATATACGGCCTTTGTGACTCCAACTGGTCATTATGAATTTCTCAAAATGCCGTTTGGTTTTTGCAACTCACCAGTAATTTTTGTTCGTTTCATAAATCACATTTTCCAAGACTTAATATCCGATAGTATTGTGTTGATATATATTGATGATTTAATTGTTCCATCGCAGACGTGTTACCAAGCTTTAGAACATTTAAAAATAGTAATCAAACGCTGTGAAGAATATGGTATGAAAATTAATTGGAAAAAATGTAAATTTTTAATGCATGCTATCGAATACTTAGGGTATACGATAAAAGATAATACAGTGATGCCATCACCTAATAAAACCAAAGCAGTGGTTAATTTCCCACAACCACGTAATGTTAAACACATGAGATCTTTTTTAGGACTGACGGGTTATTTTCGCAAGTTCATTAAGGATTATGCGCTTAAAGCAAAACCGCTGAGTGATTTAACAAAAACGAATTGTGACTTTATTTTTGGTCCTGAGCGGTTAACTTCATTTAAATTGTTAAAAACAAAGTTAGCGGAAACTCCTGTTAAGTTATACGACCCATATGCCGAAACGGAATTACACACTATGTTTACCACTTCAAAAGAAGTCATTTCTAAACTGGAGCTTCAAAAGAAAATTTTTGGGAATCCCCATCGCATTGTATCGGATAAGGGATCAGCTTTTACTTCTGACGAATTTCAGTCGTATTGCCAAACCGAAAAAGTCCAACATTTTATAATAACCACGGGTTTGCCTAGAGCAAACGAACAAATTGAGCGTTTGAATAGGACTATCATTCCAGTATTGACCAGATTATCCTTGCATGATCCAACAAAATGGTACCAACACGTCGATAAGTTACAAACTGTTTTGAATTCTACATACCAAAGAAGTATTGGTACAACGCCCTTTGAACTGTTATTTGGAGTGGAAATGCGCAATCCTGAGTTGCTTAAATTAAAACAGTTACTTGAAGAATTTTTAGCTCAATTTCAAGAAAATCGTAATGACTTAAGAGAATCTGCAAAACAGCAAATTTTGAGGGTTCAGGAAGGAAACAAGAAATCCTATAGCAAGCACCGACGTAAGCCTGCTCGGTATGAAGTGGATGATTACCTTGCCATTAAAAGAACTCAAGCCTGTCCTGGTCGTAAATTAAGAGGTCAATTTTTAGGTCCCTATAGAGTGACAAAGGTGAAACCCAATGACACCTACGATGTGCATCGTATTGGACAACATGAAGGTCCCATAACGACTAGTTCATGTGCTGAATTTTTAAAACCATGGGCATCTCCTACCCAACCTACTTGATTTCATTTATGTGCACTAACTGTTATTTTTTTTTGTTTCTTTGTATGTGATGTCGTCGTCCATTGCCCTGTGACTGTTGCTGCATCTACTTTTGGCCGGCTTGTGGTCAAGCCGCTGCCAGGATAGCCGAGTTGTAGGATTTGATTATCGCTCTTAACCACGCCCCTCAGCAGGAGTTCCCGTACTCCGAGAGGTTACTCCAGAGTGTAAGATGTTTGAGGCGAAGAGTGGCAACAGGTGGAACGACAACATATAAGTAAGATGACGGTGGGTGTGTAGGGAGGCGGAGAGACGAAGTTTGACGTGAAGACGCCATTGACGTTTGGTTGTGCTTTTACTTACTTACGATGTATTGATCTTTCAATAAATCTGTTTTAGAAGGAAGGTGTTTTATTCATCACGATCGACAGAGCCCACATATATATATATATATATATATATATATATATATATATATATATATATATATATATATATATATATATATATATATATATATATATATATATATATATATATATATATATATATATATATATATATATATATATATATATATATATATATATATATATATATATATATATATATATATATAGCGTATTTTGCGATCTATTATGCATCACAAGGACATTGCAATGAATTCTCTGAAATAACTTTTATTTCACTAAAACAGTTTCATACATATAGGAAACAAAATAAGGAATCAAATAATAAACACTTATTTCTTTTTCTTATATTTTAACCAAGAATACTGAAATTATACTTCAGACAAGAAATAGGAAGAATGTGAGGGGAAGGAAATCTGTAAAGTGCCAAGAAGGATATTAAGTTTTCCATTTTTGTCCAATCTGAAGAATAAATCTTCGGGAATTGTCACCAGTCAGGAAGCAGATGGGAATAGCCCGAGGGAGGTATGAAAAAAATAGAATGCGCGGGGGAGTTGTGAGGTAATTTTATGAGGGTAATAAACTTCCCATGGGCAGAGGAGGGGGTCATTGCTCCAATCCTTAGAGCACTAATTAAATTTTAACGTTTTGCTTCCCTTTCCCACTCGCAATACATAACGATTGTCTTTGATATATATTCAACACTTTAGGGTGTTAATCAGCATCCTCTGTTTGCTATATTTATGAGTTGAAAATTAAAGCTACATATTCAGAAAATGTTTTCGTGTTTTAAAAAACATAATAGAAAAGGAATAAGAAATAAAAGTTAAATTGTCCTCGTACCATGCAATTTCAAACGTTTGATAAATGTTATCACAACAGTGTGAATGGTAGATCTAAACAAGGAAAAAACAAATAAATGTCACTATCTTTAGAAGTAATAATATACCTGCTGCAGTTTTTAAGGATATATTCAAATCGTATACATGTACAATTATATATATATATATATATAATATATATATATATATACAAGTAGCCCTCCTACAGCACGGCATCTTACAACACTGTACTTCTATAGCACTAGATAATATGATTTTTGTTTAACACATTTAAAAACTAAATTACCTTAAAATAATGACAGGGAGGAATAATGAACTACAGTGGCTTTTCATGGAAATGCATAAACAAATTATAATTTATTCATTTATATCTCTATAAAATTAGAAGAAGGCCTAAGCTTAGATGAAAATCTTGAATAATTTTTCCTGAATGCAGACCCTTCCACTGAAAGAAGCCACAAATTCAAAATAGAGCTGCAAAATTGTCTATCTCCATACCGTGAAATCTACAATGACCTTGTAAGAACCAGAAAATAAACCAAAATTACAGATTTTATAAAGAGGATAGGACGTACAAAAAATCTAAATGAAGAAAAAGGTTCTGAAAGTGAAGGTGATATCGTTCAATCGAAAAAACGTTCTCGTTTGATTGTATTGAGCAGTGATGAGGAAGAAATTTATTAAATTAAGGTCGTATTAAATGAAAATAATATTTTTTTGTTTATTTTCGTTTTGTGCTATACATACATTTATATTTTTAATAAAAATTAAGTTGCTTATATTGAATTTTTAAAAAAAATGTTTGTTTTTAATAAGTTTTCAGAACGTAGCCCCCTTTTTTTGAACTGTTTCTGGGTCTCATATAACACGGTTTCACACAACACGGCAGTTTCTAGGAACCTATCTACCGTGTTATAAGAGGGTTACCTGTATATATATATATATATATATATATATATATATATATATATATATACAGTTCCAAAAGAAAAATAATGAATTTTTATGGGAAAATGGGGTGTTTAAACTTATTCTTAGAAAAATAAAACAAAATAAATAAACTATCCATAATAATATGGAATAAGCTTTAAGTAATTTAAAATTAAGAGTACAATTAGGCATTCATTTCACAGATAGTAAAAAATGTGGTGAAAATAGAAATAACACTTCAATTCTGTTGGAAATGAAGAACGTAGAAAACAAAAATCGCCGGTATTTGCCCTGTGTTGTAAAGACAGTAGTACAAATAAATAGAAAAAAGTGAGAATATTTTTAAACAGACTGCTATATTTAAGTTATATGATATTTAAAACATGCGCAATTTTTAACATCAGCATATGTGAAATGTTTATTATTTGTTTAACCTAAAGTATCGAACTATTCAGAAACATATACGTTAGTCTAAAGGGTTTTTTTATCCCCATTGACAAAAAAACACTAGCGATATCTCTCTTCATCTACCATTTCTACGAGTTCTACTTTCATCGTGCCTTACCTTGAAATCTGTTTATAAAATAAATAACGACTAAGAGAAATGTGTTCCCGTTACAAGTAGGGGAGGGTAAAATAAATATTTCTCCTTCATTCTGTACGAAAATATTTCACTGTATCAAGTGAATTTTCATTACTATGCAAATTAAATCAATCCCCTGCCTCCGTCTTTATTTCCTCGCTAGCATTTTCCGTACGCAGCGATTATTTATCATAATCTTGTTTTCTCACATAACTTCAGGTGGATTGTCCCCGATAATCAATTCCAATAGCGTGATATTTTGGTGTGCTATAAACACTTTATCTCTCTCTCCATCCCAGAAAACTGCCTTGTCTAAAAGCACGAACGATTTCCGATATCCAATACTGTGTAAAGGTTCCATTTAATTAACTACTAAAATACCCCGATGGGACTGTAGCACTCAATGTCCCTCATAAAGGCGTCACAATAAATCCCTTCAAAATGTTGTTTTACGTTTCCCCTGAGAATCACCTCTTTCCCTGCTGACTATTTTGGCTCTAAAATGTCCACCTGGACCCCGTTTAGGGCAGTTTTTGTGTGACTAAAGGCTATGGTGGGATCATACTGGTTGTTTAATATGCTTTCCGATAATGGCGGAACTCAGGAATGTGGGTTGGCACCTAGTAATAAGAAGCAGACACTGAAAGCAAATTTACAATGTAAGAGTAATATAAATAAATATTCTCCATTATTAAAAATACCTAGTTTTTTATAAAACAATCTAGAATTTTATTATAAAATGTCTGAAACGCCATCCTTTGTCATTGAGAGAGAAACATTTTACAAATATAATATTAGTTTTTATTTTATATTTAAAAAAATAGTTTCATAAAAAATGGTACAAAAGGGATTTAAACACCAATATGAGATGTTTAACTGAAGTTTTTAAATTTCCTCAATTTAAAACTCTTACCCATTTTTAAATTCATCCCAACATTTTTACTAATTGTAAAAAATTGTAACGCCGTAGCACAAAAGGAGACAAAAAATTGTAACATTGAACTTAAGGGCAGCTCTAAAATATACTTAATATATTTTTTTTAAAGTCATATATGAAAATTTAGCTTAATTAAAAAATTAAAAAGAAATTTTATAAAGTATTTATCAATCAAGATTATACTTTTGATTGTAAAGTCAGCGTAAAAAGCCAATGAAGTTTTGAAAAATAATATTTTTCTTAAAATATTATCTTGTTCTCTATTTTTTTCATTGTAAATTCAGTACAATGAATGAGTAATCATGAGTAACCTTGCATGATTTTAAATCATAGATGTCTTACTACTTATTTCTGTATGTCTGGAAAAAATAATATTTGGTATAATAACATCAAATAAATATTACTCAGTCCTTTCAAAAATCTCAACCTTAAAAATTATTTTATAATTTGAATCTCAGATAAAATGATTTACATATACGCTTTTTTAACTTCTTCAGTCATTCTGAGAAAAAAATTTTAAATGTTGACTTGGTGGAAAATCAAATTTTGTATGTTAGAAGAATACGAAATAATTGAGAGTTAGAATAAAAACATAAATTATAATACATAATCCTACATACAAACCTCCAATTTAATGTTAAAATTCAAGGAAGACTAACTGAAAACAAGGCTTTTTAGAAGTGGGAAGTAGTAATTTTCAGACATACCTAGAAAGAAAGAAAAAATATATTAATTTCCAAAGGCCTTTTTACAAAAAGTATGGCATAAGTTATTAATGTGCATTATTAAATAAATAAAATCATTACACAATACCATACATATAAAACCAAAATTTGAAACTTAAATTACAATCTAAAGTAAAATAAGAGACAATCCTGGAAAACAGTGTTTGTATATGTTACTATATTTAAAGAACATATTCCATAACGTTTGAAGGCTTTCTTGAACCTTTCTGATAGAGTCATGTTTATGTTACCAAGGTACCTAATAAATCAAGGGCAGTTCCTATCGTTTTAGTACAACTGCAGAATCTAAACTTACAATCTTAACTACCTATAAATAGAAATACAGAGTTTTGGGAATTTCACAGACGTCTTTTCTGCTCAGGTATTAGTAAAAGAACATTGGAACTGTTTGAGATATCTGTTATAAAAATAATGTACTTTGAAATAAAAACAATAATTATTTGCAGATATTTAAGAAGCGTGACACCCGGTGGCGTAGTGGTTAAAAATAAAGCTTCAAGCTGCCACACCACAGGTCCACGGTTCGATCCTGTGACTGGGCAAAGTCGACTCAGCCTTTCATACCTTGAGTGGGTCGATAAATGAGGACCAAACTTGCTTGGGAACTAAACTTTGGGGGTCTCATGTCAGAGGACCCGCAGAGTTGTGTTGACCACCAGGTCAGTGTTGACCACATGACTGAGACATATGCTGTATGGCACCCCAAGGCAACGGTCAAGAAAGTGAAGATGGGCACCACCGGCCTTGGTCCAATGCGGACTGTTGTGCCATGAGTTTATTTTAGCTTTTAGTTTAGCATTTAGGAAGCGTATAAGTGTGTGCGCCTGCAGAGCTTGAATATTGACAAACACCATGAACACAATTTGAAAAGCAAGAAATCATGTTACAAAGATAAGTAAATGGTATACTAAAAAGATTTTATTTCTTTATGCTCTTTGGAAAATATATTCCTGTTAAAAAACCAAATTAGCAAAAATATATTTGCAGTGATAAACTATATGGGTCGCCCAAATGAAAGTGGCACTACAGTTGGTGTGACAAATGGTTAAATGGTGTTGCTGTAAGTTAGTAT
Organism: Dolomedes plantarius; assembly: GCA_907164885.2. Taxonomy (NCBI): domain Eukaryota; kingdom Metazoa; phylum Arthropoda; class Arachnida; order Araneae; family Dolomedidae; genus Dolomedes; species Dolomedes plantarius. The sequence continues at coordinate 137,786,235 of OU015497.1, read as the reverse complement.
ACAAAATAAAAAGAAATACATAAAGAACATATAGGCTAGACATAATTGCCTTGGAGGTCGAAACAGGTGTCCCAGAGGTCCACGAGATGATGGATACCCTAGGTGAAGAAACTCCGGAGTTGGCAGTGAAACCATGCAGAATTGTGTGAACACTTCCTTCCTTCATATACATTCCATTTACTATCTAGCGAGGGGTGATTCGCAGATTATTGCTCACGAGACTGTCCACAGCTGCAATTGCTTCCTGGGTGATAACCACATGCGCTTGACCTGGTCGTGCCCTGTCGCCCGTACTGCTTCGTCCGTTACGAAAATCGCTACACCATCTGAATACTGATCTGCGTGACATGCACTCTGTGCCATACACATTTTGCATGCGAAGATAAATTTCTCCAGCACTCCTATTTTTCGCCGTTAAAAATTGCACGACTGCACATTGACAATGTTTGGAGGCATCCGTGATACGAACGATACCGTTGACCTTGCTCCTACGCTATCATACAAGCATCTGTCGTAATCTGACGATATGGCATGCCTTCCCAGCACTCAGCGTCCCCTATAGGGGCATGTATAGTTTTCTGTATCTTAAAACGAAGGTGCAATAATGGGAGTGTCACTTTCATTTGGGCGACCCTTATATTTGTGATTCAATAATAAGGTGAGTGGCTTCTTGAAAAAAAAAATGGATACCGGCAAGATGTCTCACCATTTTTATGAATGACCCCTATTTTAGTGCATAAAACTTATACAACGAAATTAAAAGTTGCTTTTAAAAGGGAACGAAGAATGTGCAATACGTTGAACAAATTCCTGAAGTCCATGGGCGATGTCTACTTTCAGTTCGTTTGAATTTTTCATGCGGATATACATAAAAGAGAAAAGTTTCATTAACGGGCAAAAAAGGAATAGAAACTGGTGAAAACTCGAAAAAGTTTAAGTCTTTCTATAATTTACTAAATTGTATGAAGTATTATCTTCCTATCTCATACATTTTTTTTATCGGTATCTAATTTTAAATACCTGTTAGACTTTTGAAATACTTTAATATTTGTCTGTAGGTCCCTGTTTTTTCCTTCTTTCTTTTTTAATCAAGAGTGGGAACTGAACTCAATATTCAGTATTATACTCAAAAAAATATTACATTGACCTGTTTAATTTTGTTAGTACAAAGCGTAATAATATTAGTAACTTTCAAACTAGGTACTAGAAACAGCAATACAATAATTACGACTACTTTTTAATAGAAATATCCGACTTCGTCTTTTTGAATCTTGGCACTCAAATAAATTGTATCAGATAGAAACCATGAGTAAAAATCGAGGTATTTTGTTATTTTTATAGTAACATATAAAGAAGAAACATAAGAATATTTGCTTGTAAAAAATGCTTTATAATTAATAAATATTTTTTATCATGCTTGTTCCTTTAACTAAAAAACATCGTTTTTTTCTTGGTACCTAACACATTATTTAACTTGCTATAAGACGAAATAAGATACTCCCAGTTCCCTTACAAAGGATTTTTCAGAAAAATCCCATTCTTTACTCATTATTATTTAATAAAGTATTACTGTACAATGAACACCCATTTAAGAAGTTTCAAGTAAGGTATACATGTATATACCAGTATAAGAAATATTTCACTTTTATATCTTAAAACCTAATGCTCAAAATACTTGGAAAACATTTCATTTAGTGTTTACTTTCACGACTAGCCTGACAGATTGACACGTACACAAATGCCAAGCTCTTAAGAAACCAGAAAGAAGTTTTAGTAGAAGCTTGCCTGCCGTCACTTAGGAAAGTAAACATTATTTCCTAAGTTTTGACATGGTTTACTAAAACGATTTAGTTGCCCAGCACAAACAGATTATTTTGGAGGAAAAGTTCTTTTCATCACAATATATACGTAAATCCTTTAGAATAACACCCCCCCAAGACTATTCGTGATTGTGTAGCAGCAGAAATTGGTTTATGAAGCAAGCCCGTTGAAATGTTTAGTTTAAAGTTTTCCAAAAATTTCATTATGATTTTACAAAGTACTAAAATTTCATTTTATGGAGTCTTTTGAAATAATTTCCTAATTTTTATCGTTAATGTATCATATGAGAAGAGAAAATAAATATAAATTCACGCACAGAATGAATTATGAATTATTCGCATTGAAATCTGAAGTACTTAAGCAGAATGTACTTAATTTTTTTTTGAATGACTTACATATATCTCATTAAGTTATAAACTTAAAATTATAATCACATTCCAAAGGTATTTAATTTTTCATGTATCAATAATATGCGATTTAAAAATTTAAATCACATATTATTGATACATGAGATAATCCTGTAAATGTTGACACTGAAAATGATCATTTATCCCCAAATATTCGTCTGTTCTTATAATAATTGCAAATAAGTTTCATTGGGACCTCTTTTATTCAACGGATGTAAAAATTACTGATGAAGATTTTGCCAACTTCTTCAGTTTGAAAAAAATAACTTTGAAGATATATTGTTCAAGTTAAATCCTCAAACGTATTCCTCATAGTCTGACATAGTGACCTGTAAATCTGTCCTTAAATAAGTAAATAAATATTACATAAATATATTCTTTGTGTCATTGGAAGTACACAAGACACTAAGTAATTAATTTTATTCCGTCTCCTCATTATTACTATTGACAATGGTCGAATGGTTAGGGAGCCGAAATTCGGCTCTAGACTCTGTGTGTTCATGTTTCGCAGTTGGCGTTAATGTTTTAAGCAGTTAAAATTATGTTTGAAACGGTAAGCCTGAGAGAGAATTCATTTAGCACAAACTACCGTGGCGCTCTCAGCTTACCAACTAACCTAATTATGGCCAAAGTTCTTAGATTCCGCAATGAAATTCCGCGGTAACATCAGAAAATTATTTAACCTCAAAGAACACGTTTCATTACTATTTTATCTAATCACGTTGAACTTTAATCCACTTCTACATCTTCTGAACCTCTAAAACCACTTTTTCTACCATGTTTACTCTAGTGTCTACGTTTCACCAGAGATCACAATGCTATTCAACCCAGAAATAATCGGAAGACATCTGAAAGAAAATTAGGCGCTTTCGTCTATTCGGGCATAGACGGCAAACATCATTTTGTAAGTTGTAACAAGGTTTACTGAAACCATTCAGTTGCATAGCACAAATAGATTTTAATGGATGGAATTCTTTTCATCTCGGCAGTTGAATTCCATAGATAAACAGTCTGAAAGCCATTTCTGATTTCAGTACACATGAAACTGCTTTTAAGTAAGTCAGTTTAAACATTTACTCGGGCGTTCTCCGCTGATGTCTCTTTTAGATAATGTACGAGAAAAGCGTTTAGGGAACTGCTTTATTTGTATTATGTAACATATTTGTATTAACGCTTGTTTGAAATCCTTTGGAGATTCCCGTGACACTAACAACATTTTTGCAGTGTACAAGATGGTAATATAATTCTTATTTTAGAGTCCATGTTTTTACAGTTTTAATTTTCAGTTGTAATTTGACTGTATTATGGCAACGAAACTAGTAAATTTCTCATAGCAGAACCTAATAATCATATGGAATCTAGAATGTGCATAAGCAGTGGAGATAAATAAATCACAAGCGTATTTTTTATAAAGGTATTTCAGATTTCAGACCTAAAAAACTGATAGTGAAACAGATGTTTGATAAAAAGAGCACCCGTTAAATTATTTATTTATTCTTAGGTATTTCTGCTCCTATTTTTATGTAAGCTCTTGCATTATCAAGCCTCGGTAAAGTACGGAAAGTAGGAAGTAAGAGTAGTTTAGTGATTAAGTTCCTTATCGAGTTAAGTAGTTGTGCGAGTTAGCAAACTATTGACTTTTGAAGTTTATGCTCTTCTTTATTTCGCTAGAGAAATTGAGCGAGTTAGCAAACTATTCGTTTAAGTTTACGGTCCTCTGATATTCAGCAGAATTATATATGAATTAAAAAGGGTTTCAGGCTATTTATATAGGTCTTTATTGACATAGAAAAATAAATTTTTGTTGACTTTGTAAAGTACAAATATTTATATTAAGGTCTCAATTTGGAAGGAATTTCAAACCATTTTAGTATTTCTAATCAACGTTTGGTTTATGAACCGTTGAAATTTTAAAACTTTTTCAAGCTTAAAAAGCAATTTAGAAAACTAAAACTTTGAAAAAGTTAAATTTTTATAACTCTTACAGAAAAAAAAACTAAAATTTGAAAGTATTTTAATATTTTATATATTTGAATTTTTAATATGTTATGTATTTTAATATTTTATATACTTTATTTGTAATATTTTATTCCTACCGATAAAAAAACAGATTATATAGATTCGAAGATTTATTTTCCTGAAACGAACAGATATCAAAACGAATAACAATAAAATTGCATAAAATGGTAATTAAGAAATGAATTTTTTAAAGTATCAACAGTATAACTCATAAAAGAGTCACCTGGTAACAAAATCGTGTTTTTAACAAACAAAATCATGTAGAAGGGACATAACGTGAATTCATTCACTGTCTTTAATATATATGTGTGTTTGTGTGTGTGTGTGTGTGTCTGCGGACAATGATAAAAATGTAAGGCAACTTTAACAGTTCTCTCTTTGTGACAGACATCAATGGATGTGGTACTAAAATGTTATCAAACCTCAGTCACGGCGTGATTAAAGTTGGTACACTGATTGTATGTGTTTGTACTTGTCAATTGTTTTCAAAAGTTCAGCTTTAAAACTTGTATTTGATTAGTGTTAACCGTCTTTATGATTTATCAGACCAAACCGGAAACAGGTATTTCAAGAAAAACATATTTTATTTCAAAATCTATCTTAAAGAAACACCTTTTATTTCTGTACACCCTGGAGTGTTAAAATTGGATGTCACAGTTAGAACACGACTCTATACAAAATAATAATAATAATAATAATAATAAATAAATAAACAAATAAATAAATAAAAAATAAATATGTATTGGCAAGTTTAAAGACAGCTGAGCTGAATGACATAAAGACAACAGAAACAAGACACAACAGCAAAAATAGGCTACAGCAATAGTCTATGAACTCATTAAGTCCCTTGCTTCCCAATAAGGATCGGAAAGGGAAATATTTCGAGCATCAGGACAGCGAAGCAGGTGAGTCTCATCCATCCTTTCCCAAAGATCGCAGAGCCCACAGAAAGGACCAGTGACAATTTTGAGGAGATACAGATATTTTTATAAACAGCCGGGACCGGTCACCAGGTGAAATTCAGCAATAGCTGTACGCCTTGGCCACTTGGGGATGTCTTTGGTTCTAATCCACCACGGCTTTTGAAAGTTGTGTTCAAAGAACTGTTGCCAGGTGGTTTCATTGAGTGAATTACGGATAAGGTGTTTGGCAGTACTGAAAGGGATATCAGAATTGGAAACCTGCAAAACGGGTGAACCTGTCTTGGCCAGGAGATCAGCAGACTTGTTGACAGAGACTCCGCAGTGGCCTGGGATCCATTACAAAACGACATCTTTATGGTGGCTGCCGTAGTAGATTCCTACACTCAAGGATATCAGCAGAGCTGTATTATATAAATCAATTGTAATTAAAGCAGCTTTAGAATCACAGAAGATAACGACTTTGGAGAAACGGTCCAGTTAGCATTGCCGTTGCATAAGTGCCCCGCATATTACAAAGACCTCTCCGTGGAATGGAGTTCTACTCTTTCCAACCGAAAAGGAAAAGGAGAAAGGTTTATACGGATAAATACAAGGCTCGCATTTTTAAAAGTGACTGTGCGAATATTACTAAAAGCGGAATTTACGGGTCTGAGAAAGAGAGGTCATGAAGCTAAAAATATGATTCCGATACTTGCATACGTTACAAGGAACTTTAATAAGTAAAAGTAATAACCTAGAATTTAGATTGTTTCATATAGTAATTATCCTTTTTCTCCTGCATAAATTTATGAATGAAAATACCTACAAGAATAAAATAAACCAAACGCCAAACATAAAATCTGTTTTTAAAATATATTTCATTAATAATTCGCAATAGCCACTTTTGCTAATAAATGAAGAAAGTTGTATATGGTAAATTTGAATTTTCCTTTCAATGAAAACCTCAGGAGAGAAGCATATTTCAACAGAAATTTCCCTAAAGAAGAGACACCATAAATATTACATGATTTTATTTTTATTTTTTGAGGGATAAAAAACAATCAATACTACTACGAATAAACTCAATTATATGCATATTTTAAACGAATATTTAAATTTAGAATATCACATTTTTCATAAACAATTTTTATGTAGTGACAATAGTTTTCAGTGCTGAATATTGAAATGAAATATTGTTTAGCAAAGAAGGCCTTTCACTTTACGTTTTCAGTTTCAACTTTTTTAAATAATGTAAATTATGATAAAACGGCAATTCTCTAAAGCCTTTAAACCGAATAAATTGAAGAAAACGTATTCATAATTACTGGGACCAGTAATATTTCGATAAAAGCAGTATATTTCGTGTCACAGATTAAAAGTTATCGGTTTCTGAATTGGTTTATAGAAAGTTATTCCATTTGTCGGTTATATTTTTGTATTTTTTAATTGTCTAAAGATCTTGCTATTGACTAGAAAAGTAGGTCTCTTGTGGACTAAGGGCTAGTTCACATAAAGACCGTCAGCGTCGGCATTACTCGTATTGACAATTTCAAACCAATCACAGACCTTTACAATTTTGTGGCCAATCGTTTGGAGGTTTGTAATTGGTTAAATATATTTCAATACGAGAAACGCTGACGTTCACGGATTCTATAAGAACAGGTCCTATATTGCACAAAACTTGGTTGTCAAATTTTAAAAATTGCTAGTGAACTTTAAACAATAACCCAAATATCCTCAACATTAATTCGAGTCCAGCGTTAGATCTGTTTTTGTTCAAGCTCCCTATTGCTTTAGCATGGATTAGTATACCTGGGAAGTGCTGTCAGTTAAGCTATTTATAGCATTATTTGGATATTATTGTTGTAATTCTAAGCATGATTTTTCTTATTTGTTAACTGAGATGATTGCTCTGTTGGATTTTTATATACTATAAACACACATTTTGCACTTTCCCAAGCAATCTTCCCGAGAAATCCCAGATTGACAAATCCCAGTTTTTAAGAAAGTGTAAAGAATTCTTAGAAGCTTTTAGCCAGTCACATAAAAGGTAAACATTATTCCGTAAGTATCAACACGATTTGCTGAAACTCTTAAGTACCAACGCAAACAGATTGTAATGGATGAAATTCTTTTCATCCTGATACAAATCCCTTCAAAAAATAGTCCAGAGGGCTATTTTGTGATTGCATTTCGCAGCAGAATTACGATCGAGAACTCTTTAGGAGAAGAAATTCCTATAAATGCATTTTTCAGTTCTCCAGGATATTTTCTGGCAGAACGCTCCACAAACATGGGGTCATGTGAAGGAAATTTGAAAAAAAAGTATATCGCAGCTTTAAAATCTAAAAGTTGATTCGAACAGAGATTAATTTTCAAGGAACGAGATTTATTTATTCTCGGCAGATTTATATAAAATGTCTAAAGAGATTATTTATGGTAAATAAATGGTATTCTGATTTAACATTTCATTTTATGTATTTCAATATTACTCACAATTGCGCTCTAGAACATGGGTGTCCAAACTTTTGGCTTGCCTGGGCTGCATTGAGAGAAGATAAATTGTTTTGGGCCGAATATAAAATATACTTAATGCTTATAAGTAACAAAATTTTCTCTATTTTTTGTACTGAAAATTTAATTTTAACATTTAGTTTTATAGAATTGAACAGTGAAAGCTGCGAAAACATAAAATTAGTGGGATATTTGACCTTGTTTTTCTGAAAGTACTTCATCAATGTCTGGTTCGAAGGAAGTGGTTGCACACTTAGTGAGTTTTAATGATGCTCATCAGCAATTTTACATCTTATTTTACTCTCCATGTGCTTCATCTTTGAAAAGAATTATTCTCAAATGTATGTAATGCAAACTTCGATGACATGGATAAGGCGTGATTGCGAAATGAGAGATGTTTTCCTCTAGTAAGATAAGTTTTTAAATTTCACAGCTGGTGGGGTCGCATTGCTAACTTTCAAGGGTCAAATTGCTAACTTTCAAGGGCCATATGCGGCTCGCGGGCCGTGGTTGGACACGCCTGCTCTAGAACTAGTAATTTTTTTCTATATTAAAGACTTGTTTTTCGTCTCATTTGTTCCGATTTTATTTATTTTCTTTAATGTTCATTAGTTTATACATTCATTATTATTGTTGTTAATATTTGTTTAACTTTAACATATACGATAAGCTTTACTTCCTTCTTTTTACTTCTCAAATCCGCCTCTGCCTGTTTTTTATTTAGTTAGCTTTAAAAGCTTCACGTTGTGCTTTTTCACATTCTTTATAAATCTTTATCAGATATTTCCGAGTTCTCGAACTCCAGTGACAGGTTCTCTTCTTTCGGAGTTTTTGTATTTCCTAATACCAGTCTTTCATATCTTTAGACGTCACTCATTGTGCAGTTTAGGTCTCTCATGTATGGTGAAGAGTTAATTCAAGTCATGTAAAATGAACTAGAAGACTAAAGACTTCACGAATAATAGTTCAGATGAATTTAATTTCTAAGATTCTACTTCAATAATTTTTTTTCAATGCGGAGGCACTTGTCGCGAAGACATTCGCCTATAATTCACCGCAGTTTTGCTGACCATTCTATTATGGGGGCACCATATATGCGGACCAGCATTGCCCCCTATGAAGGGACGACACAAACAGAGGCATTTTAGTGGCGCTTCGCCAGGATTCGATCTGAGCACCCTCAGAACCGAAAACCAGCGCGCTGCACCACAAGGCCGCCACGGCACACTTCAATAAAATTTAAAGTTTTAAAAATGTTTATCATACACAGCGTCAACTGCCACAGATGTGATGATGGGTGATTAAAACATTTTTCTTTAAGGTCTTGGTTTTGCCAATTAATGAACATATCTCTCTCTCTCTCTCTCTCTCTCTCTATATATATATATATATATATATATATATATATATATATATATATATATATATATATATATATATATATATATATATATATATATATATATCACTGATACAATGGCGATTCAATAACCTTTAAAATTGTATTAAGGCTTAGTAAAAGTCTTATAATCTTGTACATAATTTGCTCTTGTTCATCAGTTACAGCTGTTATTGGCTCTTAAATTAATTTCTCTAAGTAGCATATAAAATATATAGTTCAAAGAATTATCTGAAAATTGACGTTGGAGCACTAGATATACTGAACATTTTCTTTTTGAGCTCATTGAATATCAACGAATCATCGGCATAAGGCCTCAAATGAATCAAACCTTTTGAAGAATTAACCATATTGGGGATTATTATGCTTGATAAAATATTCTGACAAGATATATATACAGAAGATTTCCCAGTCTGTATTCAAATACTTACATTAAATATTTGCAAATTTTAATTACTTTATTTATTTAGTGTGCGTATTAAATATTTAAAGTTACGTAACAAGCAAAATAAATCATGTGGAATCAAGAATTGTTTGAAACTTTTCTAGTTTTTTTCTGTTAATGATAATAACAGAAAATAATATTCAAACTGAAGTTTAGCGAGTTTTTGCTGATTAGAATACCAAAAAAAATACGAATTTAAATTCAACTATGACAACTAAATAAGAAAATGCATTTCTAAATTATGTCCCAAATCACGTATAAAAAATGAACACATTATTCAATTCTGTTATAATATATTCCTAAAGATTTCCTCAAATCCTTATTGAAGATCGAATCTTCATCGAATCTCTATTGATTCAATCAAATTTATATTGAAGAACATTTCGACAAAGAACATGATTCTCAGCTATGTTCAAAGCGGTTAAGGTAAGAGGTGTTTTATCTCTAGCCAATAAAATATAACCAACATTTTACATTGCAAAACGTATCATGAATATGGATCTTTAATATAACGCTTCTTCAGTATAAGTTACCGAAAAATTCTTTGGAGTAGTTAACAAAAAATAATAAAATTTCAGTACAGAAATATATTAAGAGATAAGTAAAAGAAATGTATCTCCACATCACAAAACAAAAATAAACGCCACTTCCGGAAAGTTTTATGGCTCATGCATAAGAAGTAGACACATCCAAGATATTCTTGAAAAAAGCGCAATATATATATATATATATATATAAACCGTCAATTGGGGTAACTTTGGCCCTTGCTGGTAACTTTGGCCCAACAAACGAAAAAAGAATGTATGTGTTGTATATAGAATAAGAGGGGGGATTATCACTTATTTATTGCAAGGGCCGATGGGTGGCAGTACTGCCTTGACTTTCTCATAGTCTTGTAGTTCCTCAGTTTACCACAACTACAGAGCTGCTCCACTATGGTACCACTAAAACGTATATTGTTGTTGTCTTCCAACTTTTCGTTGCAAATGTAATAGAGTACGTGATTCAGAGCAGGTAAGCGAATTGCCTCAGTTTATTATTGATTGTTTCAACTATTTCCACTGTCATTATCTTGATTTATTTTGTGGTTTGCCAACTAATGAATTTTTACTACATTAGGCAAACTTAGTCCCAGGTCTTGGGGTAACTTTGGCCCAACACGGCAGTTGGGCCAAAGTTACCCCAACTACTTCTACTTCTAAAAAGGGTCCAGTTTCAAATAGGCGAAAATGATAATGCTCCAGCTTGTCAAAAAGTAGTAAACAAAACATTACAAACAAGCAAGTAAACCTCAAAGACAGGAAGACTCTGGATTTAGACATGTATGCTGTTGATGATTTTGTTATTGTGAAGTACGATGGAGTTAAATATCCTAGAAATATTTAAAGTTTAACAGATATCGACCGACTGTTCAATGTATGAAAAGAAAACTCAAATTTTGGCGTTGGCCAGAAAAACAAGACTCTATAAATTATTAGAAGGAAGAAGTGTGCGGGAAAATCAGTACAGCAGTGGATAATTCTTTACATGATCTGAATTACACCAGCAGCAAAGAACGGAATTCGTTGATTTTCCAAGTTCTGTTCGTAAGCAGTTTTCCATGCTTCATTATTACATTCCTCTTTGGGATTAGTCGAAATTCCGTATTGTGATGTACTGGGTCCATATTCGATGAGTGAAGAAGTAAATTATGACATAAAGTTGTGGTGAAGGTTTCAATTCCAATAGCATGCTGTCAACAGACATGCAAAGCATTTTCTTAAAAGAGTCTATTATTGTCTACAGATCTAATATAATTGACATGAATGCCTAAAAATGTTTAAAATGGTTGGTGAGCCAATGAGCTGCATGTTATGATATGGCAGGGTCTTTTAATGGGTGCCGGCTGAAAGTACCCCACTACAGCGTAATTCCTAGAGTAATTGTTTTGTACATCATCCGATTTTCTCTACTAGTGCAAACATATACATGCTTAAAATGGAATAAACCTTTGATATTTGGATGTAGCTACTCATTCCGAGTAATCTTATAATCTGATAGAATCTTCTAGAGCTTAGTCTTAGGACCGTACCCAGGTATTAAAAGTTAAGCGATTAGCCCACATTGAAATTTAAGTGACTGTCCGTTTTTCCTTTAGAACAAAAAGGAGGTTATTGTAATCCGAACGTTGTTGTTTAAGATATCTTAAAATATATGCATTTTCCGATCACAATTAACTCAAGAATACTTCAACATTAATAAAAAGTAGATTTTGCTCTTGACTCCTATAGGGAAATTCTGAATAAAACGTAGACAACATCACAAATTGCAAATTTTATCATACTGCAGCTTAAAGCCACATTGAGATCACATTAATATCATATTTATAAACAGCACAAAATTTCTAAACTTGGCCTGGGGCTCTACTTTGAAGCCTGAAAATGCATATTCTTTTTACGTTTTATGTTAGCAAAATATTCCCCCTTTGTTTTCACTAGAATTTACCGTCTTATACGAAATCACGGATAAATCTAAACTTCGATACGCCTTTGAAAAGAAAACCACCTTTAATACTGGTTTTTAAAGATGGGGAGCTAAATTGCACGCTGTTAGCAGCTCTTCATTCTTTAAGAGTTAGAGATATATATTTTTTTTACTCCGAAAGATACGCTGCATTAAAAAAAATCTATACTACTTACATGTCATTGTTCTTTATCTCAAGCTTTTTAAGTTCGTTAGGAAGACAGGCGAGAATAAAATTTGAAAATGGGGTATTAGCGATAAAGAGGGGACGGGAGGGGAGGTGTGTTTCAATCAGTTTCGTTTTGTCTCTAAAGTTATAGATAAGGGAATTTACAATGCTTTTGGTTGTCAGTAAGATAAGAATCAAATTAAAATTGAAAATCAATTTGTTTTGTTGAAAATTTTTTTTTTCCACAATGGCATAACTTTTATAAAATCTCTATTTTGATGTTTAAAAGCTTTTTTAACATGTTTTTAAGGAAAATTGCAGTGTCACCTTGGCGCTTTTTTTGGTAAAACATTTACAAATTCATTCTTTAATCTTTTTTTTGGGGGGGGGGGGGATTTTTTGGTTGGAACTACATTTCTCACACATAACAGCGAAGTAATCAAGCTAAAAATATCTACTAAGATCTAATATTAAAGATGTTCATGTGTTCATAAGTTTTTGGCTTGATGAAATGTGCATTTTAGGAATATTTGGACCACTGTTCAAATATTATACTAAATAAAATTTGGATTCATTACAGGATTTTTCATAGTAATAATATACACTTTTATTTCAAAGTTATTTTAACACATTTAAAAGCTGCTATTCTGTCAAAAACTTCAGATACATCTGAGCGTCCTATGTATTCTACTTATGACCATGTACATCTTATGCCATAAACTTAGTAACTGCAGCTTCTTGATTTCAAGGGCGATAACTACTTGCCTATAAGTAAACTGCTATTCTACCGGCTGCAATTTCAATATTATATTAATGAATTCCCGCTCTATTAATCTCTGCTATGGCTATCTAGAGAGAATAGTAAATGTATCGAGGCAATATGAGTATGTCTTTGCTAATATGCGCATTGCTTGGCAATATGCGTATTTGGTGCCGTGCCACGTGAAAAGGTAAATTTAGCCTTAATTTGCTGAAATACGGGAATCACCTGTTTTAACTCAGTTCGCAATTAAAATATACCTTTCTACTAAGCAACTTAGATGATGTATAAAGAGTTTATGCTTATGTTGTTTTAAAGACACGTACGTACTGAATGTTTTTTTAAAGAAATATAGTACCTTTTACAACAATGTTTAATTTTTAATCCTAGAACTTAATTTCAATCAACTTTTAATCACGTACACATGCATACATACCTATATACATACATATATATATATATATATATATATATATATATATATATATATATATATATATATATATATAGGTTGGACCAAAAGTATTGCCCTGATTATAAAAATTCATTACAAAATAACCGTTTAATATAACAATATAACTTTTATATCATTAGATAGGTCAGTTTTAGTAGTTTTTTGTGCAATAGTTGGCGCGAGTGCTCGTTCAAGAGTGACTCAGGGAAACATTTTTAAGGAAGACATCATTTTCGGCCGAAATGCCGTCGATTCAAGAGAAAGCCCAATGTGTGCTTTGGTTTCGCGAAACGAAATCGCCCATTAAAGTTCAGCCTAAATTTCGGCATTGTCATGGACGACACCCTCCTGGTGCAAAATGAATAAAGCTATGGTATGAAAGGTTTAAAGAAACAGGCAGCGTTAAGGATCTTCCCAGAAGTGACAGGCATAGTGGGAGTGAAGCAACTGTTGATCGCGTTCGGCAATCGTTTCAACGGAGTCCTACTAAATCAACTCGTGAAGCATCACATGAACTTCAAATAACGCAAACAAGTTTGGTAAGAATTCCCAATAAAAGGCTTGTTTGCGTTATTTGAAGTTCACGAGATGCTTCACGAGTTGATTTAGTAGGACTCCGTTGAAACGATTGCCGAACGCGATCAACAGTTGCTAGGCCTGCCACTTCTGGGAAGATCCTTAACGATGCCTGTTTCTTTAAACCTTTCATACCATCGCTTTATTGATTTTGCATCAGGAGGCTTGCGTCCATAACAACGTCGAAATTTACGCTGAACTTTAATGGGCGATTTCATTTCGCGAAACCAAAGGACACATTGGGCTTTCTCTTGAATCGACGGCATTTCGGCCGAAAATGATGTCTTCCTTAAAAATGCACCCCTGAGTTACTCTTGAAGAAGCACTCGCGCCAACTATTGCACAAAAAAACTACTGAAACCGACCTATCCAATGATACAAAAGTTACATTATTATAATTAACGGTTATTTTGTAATGAATTTTTTATAATCAGGGCAAGACTTTTGGTCCACCCTGTATATATATATATATATATATATATATATATATATATATATATATATATATATATGTGTGTGTGTGTGTGTGTGTGTGTGTGTGTGTGTGTGTGTGTGCACTTTATTTATTAACTTTTGTTATATTAACTTTCATTAATATGATAGAAGCTGAAAAATTTATAGCTTAAAATAAAAGGTTTTATTTCATGCAATCAAGATGATTAAAATTTTAAACTCTCAGTTAGCCTAACTGCTTTAAAAAATTTAGCAATTCTTGCATTATAATAATCGTTTTGAGTTAGCAAATACAGCATCTTTACTTTATGTGTCGAGACTCTTATTTTTGACTAGATATTGTCAACGGAAACTATAAAAGACTTAAAATTTTATTGTGAAAGTGTCGTATAAAAGTGCATTTCATTTTGAATAGTTTGTGTGAGCTGATTTTTTTCATCTTTTAGATGTTTTTACGAGTTGATTATAGTTAATATTCCCCATAATTTAAGCTATGAAGTATCATTCAATTGACATTTTTTAGGTAAAAAAAAGGCAATGCTGTTGTTGCTTTGTGATTTTGGATGTCGTTTAAATTCACTAGATTTATTGAATAGATTTAAAATAAAAGCGAAGTGGCAGAAAGATTTTTTTAAGTAATCTACGCTGAGTTTTTTTTTTTTTTTTTTTTTTTTTTTTTGTGAGTATAACTATAATCAGTGAATCCCATCCGTACCATATATATATATATATATATATATATATAAAATATTGTATTTTCAATAGAATTATTTAACATATGTAACCTCAATAATGAAATTTAAACTATCTAATATATGTAATGTACTTCTCCCTTTATTAAAATATATACGTTTTTATTTACTCCGAGTCGAAAATATCTCGAAAGATTTCAGATATTTCAAATGCTGAAATTTTACCATAAAATATTTTTAGAAACCGTATTTCCTTCTAAAATTCCTTCTCCAATCTTTTTATTCTAATCTCTAGAGGTCACGATGCTTGGGGGCATTTGGGCGCAAATATTGAGCAAGTGTCCCGGGTCAAAATGCGGTCAATGTTACTTTCAGTACAGAGCCTTCGACTTGTAATGCGTAAAACAGGAGAAATTTTCTTGTTTTATCCGTTTAAAATATAATGTGTTAACAATTTGCTGATGCTTACTAATAATATTTTTTCTGCAAATAATCTTAAACATTATTTTGACTGTAATATATTATAAAAGAAGAAATATTTTAATAAAAATAATACATTTTAGTGCACATACACACACATGTACATACATACATACATACATATATATATATATATATATATATATATATATATATATATATATATATATATATATATATATATATATATATATATATATATATATATATATATATATATATATATATTATTTAATAACAACGGGTATTGAATCTTCTGATATTGCGTTACATATGCTAGAGTTTACAAGTATAAGAAAAACCATTGCATCATTCATGGCATTCCTTAAAGTCAGTATATAAATATGTTTATGGAAATTTTTTAATTGTATTTTTTAGTTATTGGAATTATAGTATTTACCGACTAGAAATGAATCTGAGAGATGAATATTTCTCAACCTTTAATGTAATGTGTTAATTGTGCTTCAACACTGTAAAAACTCATCAAAATACCGAAGTGAAAATCATTTTTTGACTTCGACTGCACTTTTCCTTTACATTATCTTGTTTAAATAAATCATAAAATGATTCTAATTGCTGAAATTTTCAATGCTAAGAGAGACATAGATATTTCATACATTTTTAATCTCTGCGAATTAAAGATGCTGTCAAACTGTCCATGAAATTTTTATGCATTAACTTTAATGGTAAATTAAAATTTTAAATCAATGCTTTTAAACTTGCATGCACTTACCTGTAGTTTAGAAACTATTAAACCATCTCAGTTTTATACCTATCAATTCTAAATGAAATCGATCGTATCTAATACATAATTCCGATCTCGAATAAAAATCTCGCCAAACAACAGAGAGGAAATCGTAATTCATCTTAATGATGCCTCAATTAAAGTGCAGTACATTTCAGAAATTGTCATGGGGCTAAAAGGAAAAAGAAAAAATACTCCTCTAGTTGATTTCTGACCATGTTCTGCTAAGAGAACTGGGATTTCTCCAGGAATTGCGGTAATCTTGTTAACATATATGAAAGAGGTAAAGTTTATAAAAGTTTCCCGTAATGGAACAAAAAGACTTTTGCTAATTAAAAGATCTTCTCCGAGAATGCTTCAGTTTTTTCCCCTGAATCTAGGTTTGATTTTATTTTGATTCCATGACATATTTTCTTGGTCGAGCTGATTTGATTTAGAGGAACATTTATATTTCCCCCAAAATGATACACTGATGGTTTCTTTGGCATAAAAAAAATTTGCTCATAAAATGAGAAAAAATTATTTTACGGAAGATCTCGAAAAGAAAACATATTTTATATAAATTTAATACCGGAATAAATGCGCGTCATCTAACGCAACATTTAGTACATTTATATAAGCTATTAACAAATTTTGACTAATTTTAAAGTAGTGTAGCCCTTTCTTGAATTTTATCATTATTAATAAACACCAACTTATATTTATAACTTTGAATTAGATTGTAAGACAATTTTAATGTTTAAACTTATATAAAGTTAAGGAGCTTTTTATTTAAATCTTGAACCGATGGAAAATCAACAAAATTTGAGTCTTTACAACGGAATGAAAGATATTTCATCTTTCAAAAGGGAATAAGCGATATTTAATGTCTACTATTCATATTAATTCAGTTAAGGAAGATTTAAATTTTTATGACTGTTTAGCTGTATAGAATGTTAAGAGCATAGATAATTTTTAAACATAGACTTTTGTTGCAGATATATTTGATGTGGAAAAATTCTTGCATTCGTTACCAATTCTACTGTATCGCACAGTCCTAATGTATGAATAACAAAGGTATAAATCAATATTACAAGCGTTTCTAAATTTAGGTCAACGAAAAACTCTCTCTATATAGTTTTTCTTAGTGAATAATGTTACATAAATGTATGATTGCAATATTTTCAAAATTGCGTGGCTGTATATAATAGAAATATGTTAAAGTATACGAGGACATCAAAAAGGGAAAAAAAAATTCATACACACACACACACACAAACAAACACACACACACACATATATATATATATATATATATATATATATATATATATATATATATATATATATATATATATATATATATATATATATATATATATAGAGAGAGAGAGAGAGAGAGAGAGAGAGAGATTTATAGATGATAGGATATATATATATATATATATATAAACCTTGTTTTTGGTAACTATCCACTGCAGAGAGTTAAAATGTTTACAAGATGTTGATAGAAATACGTAGTTTTATTAAAAATACTCTATGTAGCTACGAAGCTACTAAAAATAAAAATGTCGCATAAAATACTTAAATGTTGGCAATATTTTCTCATTGCACACAAAAACTTTCCTTTTTTTTTCTCTTTTAACTGAAACGCTAAAAGCTTTTTATTATCGTTAAATAGGCGTTTTTCACGATCCTTTTACATTTATAGATGAGACCATTAGTTTCTAAGTAAAATGTGCCAAACTATATAAACTATACAAAATTACTGAAGTACTTAATCGAAAGTGAAAATTTTTTGTCACAAAAATACTTAGTATATTTTATTTTCTATGCAATCTTCACTACGTTTATGTGGAGGAAAGATATCCTTCCGATATTTTTACATTAAAACTAAATTTAATAAAGGAACTACTAAAATAGTATCATTCCAGTTAATGAGATGTATCACGTATATTAATGAATAATAATGAATATTTAAGATTATATATTCCTTTCATGCATTATTAATGAATAAATTATAAAACTATTCCTGGAAAAAATAAAGACCAACCGTGTTATAACACTGGTTTTATATATAAAAAATAATAATAATAAAGAGCTAAATTCTTTTGCGTATGTCTGGATCAATGTAGGACACGCATATGTCTATATAATTGCGTTATATAGGCTACAATAAATATGCGCTGGGAGAGATTTTTCAATACCCATGAAAAGCGATTTAGATGTTTAAAACTTTGAAGTTTATTTCCTGCCGCCTGAAAAATGGCTCCAGGATTTTACAAAGTAATAGAGTGAATATTCAATAAATCCCGGCATTTGTCAAAGGGAACAAAGTCGGGGAAAATAAATGAATTGATAGCTTAAAAAAATCGGGAGAAGGGATTTGTGTTTTTATTCGGCCTTATTTCAGGAGTGAATGAATGACGTCATAAAAAGGGTAAAATGAAGAGGAGAACGCATGAGGATTTTGAATAAAGGTCAACTTATTATTTATATTTTTACCATTAACATCACCCTTTCTTTGGACAGATTATGGAATAGGATTTACTTTAATTCTGCACGGTGACTTTGTGAGTGAGAATCTGTAGGAAGGGGTATTCGTTTACTCTTAAGTATATTAAAGTTTCTGAGAAATTTGGATATTTTTTAATGTTTTGGCAAGCATAATCTTTTCTGAAGCAGAGACAATGAAAATAATTTCAATGCAATTTGGTGTTTAGAATCGGGGTGCAGGAAAGCTTAAAACTGAAAGAAATATTGTAAAAATCTTTTTAAAAGCATTTAATGAATTTTTTAAATGAAATTTCTCTGAGTATTAGAAACACTTAGGCGGACAATAAAAATTTTAAAAATTT
Organism: Dolomedes plantarius; assembly: GCA_907164885.2. NCBI lineage: Eukaryota > Metazoa > Arthropoda > Arachnida > Araneae > Dolomedidae > Dolomedes > Dolomedes plantarius. The sequence goes on along the minus strand of OU015497.1, from coordinate 137,767,060 downwards.
GTTTGTATATTATAAATTACGTTATTAAACCACACAGACATTTTAGATATTTTTACCTTCAATGTATGTGAAATTAATAGCTTAAGAGTAGATATGTTCTATCCAATTGTCGTTTAAATGTACTTTTCTTTTAAAACTATGATCGCTTCTTGCTATCCGAGGATTAAACAGACTGGAACTTAACAGCTGGAAGTCGACTGCAAAAAGGAAAGCACCACTGTTGAGAAAGTTTCAGTTTAAATAGTTACTGTGGTTAAATGATTATAGACGACGTTTGGTAGCACTCCTTGACTGAGATAATCTCGCACCCTCTTCACCCTCATACCATGTTAGTTTTGATTCGAACTATATAGATTTTGATTTTGATATGGGACGATAGCTCCTATTTCGAACGAGCTCTATGCTCGTATTTCTGATTATTGGTTTTTCAACCAATATTTACATTCTTTTTGTGTTATTAAATTAATTGTTTGTTATGTTTAGCTGTGCATGTGATTTATATTATTATTCTTTGATTTACCACTGAGCAACTTTCAATTTTGCAACACCCCTTTCAGCTCTAATGTTCCAATAATCATAATCTGGTACTCAAGCAGGTTGTCTAAGACCATTAATTACAATCCAAAGGAGCTTCATTTACTTAAATCCATAAAAGTGAAGTCTAATCAATTAGAAACATTTATCTAATGAATATTTTTAAAAGTTCCTAGTTAGAGTAAGGACACAACTTTTTAACATTATTTGGACTTAAATAATTTAGAAAATATAAATGACATGTGCACTATATATGTTTAAATTAACTGTAGGGGTAAGAAGTCACGAGCACAATATTAACAGTAAAATGACTCGTAACTAGTGTATGTATTATATAATTTACGTACGCCATTTTTTAAATCCAGAAATGTAACAGAAAATGTCATAGAATACATTTAATTGCATAAAATTCCAGACAGTGTGCCTCAGAAGAAAGTTGTTTCACGCATTTCTTCTAAACTGAAACTTTATTTTCTGAGTTGAAAGCAAATAATTAGATCATTTACTACACAACATACGCGCTATTATACCCTTAATTTTAAGAGTAAAGTTGAAAGTGAAACTGTAGAAATATGTTTATTAAATATACAAGAAATGTAATGAAAATATCAATGAAATAACGATTTACATGGCACCTTTTTCTAATAGGATACAGAAAAATAAAATTTAAGCTAGATTAAATGTTTCTGTATCTCATAATTTTATGAAATTTGTAAAGCAATGTAATAAAATTTTCTTTATATTTTATTCACTATATTACAATTGTAATTTCTGTTGCAAAAAATATGGCAGACGAATTTATACAAATTGAATATATATACATATATATATGTATATATATATATATATATATATATATATATATATATATATATATATATATATATATATATTTCTCATTTAACTTTTTTTTCTACTTTTATCCAAGCAGTTTAAATTAATATTATGCAGCGTAGCCTTATTCCGTATGAAAGCTTTAATTTACTTAAAGAAATTTTAAAATGTATTTTTATATCAACTATAATATTCAAATATCTTTTTTATTGTTTTTCATAAAGGATGATATTATTTCTAAATAATTTTTTGGTATTGAAAAATAACAAAATTTTTCAATTGTTCACAAGGAAAAAAATGACCCTGCATAATAATACTTACGTAATCATACATTTACAACTAAACCTTTTACTAAGTTAAAAACTTTTTTCGCCATTTGTTTAATCCTTATGAAGTGATATTAAGTGATATTTTAAACTCCATATAATTATGCATCAAAATATCTCCCATACATCTATTTTCCTCTTTACATTTCATCATTGTTTAAAAAGTAAAATGTACCATATATTTTTTTCATTTCACTCAGATACAAAATTCACCAATTTGTATGAAAGTAAATGTAAAGGCATCTGGTATTTATATATGTTTTTATTTTAAAAAATTTTACTTTTATATATCTTTCTAGGTAATTTTCTTCTCGAAAGAAATGTTTCAAGAAGAAAATTTTCACATTTACTTTCCTTTTTCCTATCCGTCACTAGTACAAATTCAGCGCACGGTGGCCCTTTTTTATTTTAATTTTTTCTTCCAAAAACAGGAGAAAAATTATATACATACAGTCTACTAGAAATTCTTCACATTTCTTTCCACTCCCTTTAAAACCAAAAAATGTATAATTTGAGGAGCGCCCACGAAATTATGGGCCCACGAAACTTGCGTAACTTCTGAATGATGTCAAATTTTGAAGGCATGCCATTATTATGCGGAATACGTCATTATTTTGCTGCGAAATGAATAACAAGCTCATTTTCCCGTATCTTTCACCCCTCGTGCGTTTACATCAGCGTCTAAGAGAAAGATATCTGCCACAAATCTCGTTACTGTCGACGTGAAAAGATGACCCCCCCTGAAGAGAGAGAGAAAAAAAAAAGAAGTAAAGTCTTGAAAAGACGCGGCAAGTAAATTGCTGTGAGTAAGTAGACCCCTCATCTATCATTAGACGCAGAAAACTTTTCTTTCGCGAGTCACTAAAAAACACGATCCAAAATTCAGTTACAAACATTTTTTTTTTCCGGAATCCTTCTTCTTCTCTCACAACTTCCTCAAGTTCGTTAGACGGAGTGAAGAAGTTAAAAAAAAAATAGATAGATAGTGGAAAGAACTCAAATGCATGTTGGGATAAAAAAATATATATATCAGGGGTGGGTAAAGGCGCGAAGTTAAAAAGAAAGAGACTAATCTAGGGGAAGTGAGACACTGAAAAACATTGTTCCTCAGAGCCAAGAGATGAAACGTAGTTTTTAGATATCTTCAAATGTGCCGTCTAATTGTGCTATTGATGGGAGGATAATAAGGCGTAAAGTTTATTTTTAAACAAAAGTCTAAAAAAGCGCTATATTAAATTACCAAGAAAGCAACAGAAAGTTCTATTCGTTACTGTGAAGGAAGCTCTACTATATCGGTGATTTGCAGTTGACCCTATAATAGTCAAAGTGTAGTAGAGAAGTTTTCTTACGTTGCATAAAAAGCAAATTATAATGTGATCCCATTTTGTACAGTGAATAATAACAGCCTCAAAACATAATAGTTCCTTATTACTGAAAAATTTAAAAGTAAATAAAGAATTAAATAAAAACACGTACATGCATATAATTATATAATATACTGAAAAACATTAATCTTAGCCAAGATATGAAAAACCGTTTCCAGATATTTTCAAATGTTCCATGCGCCATCCAATTGTGGCATTGATGGGAGGATAAGGCATGAAGTTTATTTTTTAAAGAAAGTATAAAATGATAAAAAATGCTATAATAAATTGCCAAGAAAGCTACCGAAACTGCTATTCATCCGTTCGTTGTTGCAATGAAAGCATTACTATACAGGTGTTTTGAAGTTGATTTTGTGAAAAATATAGTAGATAATTTTTTATGATGCATAAAATTGGATGGTAATTTGACCACATATTGTACAGTTATTTATAAAAGACCCAAAAATTATGGTTATCTATGACTGAAAAGTGAAATTGTAAATAAAGTTAAAAATAAAATGTATACGCAAATAATGATATGAGACATTGAAAAACTTTCTTCATAGCCAAGAGATGAAACACAGTTTTTAGATATTTTCAAATGTTCCGTCTAATTGTGTTATTGATGCAAGGATAATAAGGCAGGAAATTTATTTTTTAAGGAAAGTGTAAAATGAAAAATTGGTATATTAAAATACCAAGAAAGCAACAGAAACTTCTATTCGTCCATTCGATGTTGCAATGATAGCACTACTATATCGATGATTTGTGCTTGATTATGTGATAATTATAGTAGATAATTTTTATGAGGCATAAAAAAGATAATAATTTGACCACATATTGTACAGTAATTTCTAAAATCCACAAAAAATAATGGTTATCTATGACTGAAAAAGGAAAAAGTAAATAAAGATTTTTAAATAAAATGTATACGCAAATAATGATACGAGACATTGAAAAACTTTCTTCCAAGAGATGAAACACAATTTTTAGATATTTTCAAATATTCGACCTAATTGTTTTATTGATGCAAGGATAATAAGGTGTGAAGTTTATTTTTTAAGGAAAGTGTGAAATGAAAAAAAATGATATATTAAATTACCAAAAGAGCAACAGCAACTTTTATTCGTTGTCGTAATGAAAACTCTACTATACCGGTGATTTTCATTTGACTCTGGGATAATTAAATTGTAGTAGACAGTGTGTCATACTGCATAAAAATAGATAATAACGTGACCATACATTGTACGGTAAATAATAAGAGCTGCAAAATATTACAGCTCTAATAAAGAATAATAGGTGCAAATAATAATACGAAACACTGGTTTTAGACATCTTCAAATGTTTTAGTATAATTGGGCTATTTTGGGAAGGATAATAAGGCATGAAGTTTATTTTTAAAGGAAAATGTAGACTGAAAAAAATTGCTGTATTAAAATACCAAAAAAGCAACAGAAACTTATAATCGTTGTCGTAATGAAAACTCTACTATATCGGAGACTTCTATGTGACTCTGCAATAGTTAAAGTATAGTAGAGAATTTTCTCGTGCTGAAACAAAGGGAAATAATAATGTGGCCACTTATTATAAAATAAATAATAGAAGCTACAAAACACAATAGCTCTCTATAACTGAGAACTGAATCCGTAAATAAAGAATAATATGTGCAATTAATAATATCAGATATTAGTTTTAGATATCTTCAAATGTGGAGTCTAATTGAGCTATTATTGGAAGGATAATAAGACATGAATTGTATTTTTAAAGAAAAGTGTAAAATGAAAAAAAACCTGCTATATTAAATTACCAAAAAAGCTACAGAAACTTATACAGAGGCTGTTCACACATTTTTTAGACGATGTATATTGTATTCACAAAACTAAATTACATAAAATTCTTGTGTTTTAAATGTTCTATTTGACATCCCTTATTCTGAACTATCATTCAACACCGCAATTTCCAGGATAATAATGCCTTTTGAAGTGTCAGAAGAGGTATTCTATCCCATTCCTCCTGAACAGCTTTCCAGAGTCCTGTAAGGGTTTTGGGACGACGTTTGGATAATGCAGATTTTAAAAGTCCGAAAGCACAAAAATCCATAGGTGATACATCGGGAGATTTAGTAGGGATATCAGTGAAGGGTATGGCCTTGATACCAGTTTTTTGTTCCATTTCTTTAAGGAAATTTACAGTGGATTTTGATGTGTGACTGCTAGCTTTGTCCTGATGGAGTCTCACAGATTGATGGCACTGTGGGTAAAGCGATGGTATTTCATTCAGAAAATTTGTCGATAAAATATGTTCCTGATAGTATTTGGAGTTAATCTTGACATTTTTTCCACTCTCTTTATTTTTAACTTTCCATTACTATAAAAACCAGCAACAATCATGAATCCCTTAGAAAAACTTTCTTTCGATTCTTTGAACCATGTACTTAATTTTTTTTCTCCCCTTTTATGGTAATAAATGGCTCTTTTTTGTTGCAATCATTTAAATACACCCATAATTCATCTATTGTGATAATTGTTTTCCATTTTTCTTTATATAAGTGTTTCTCATATAGAATTCTGCAGCGTGTCCTGCGTTCAGCAATATGATTTGGAAGAAAACGATGCACATTACGTTTTTTCGCTTTCTTAAGATTTAAATCAACGTTTATCATTTTGTTTGCAGTGGACACCGAGCATTTTAATGATTTTGCAACTGTCCTTTGACTAGGGGGATTTTCTTTTAACATTAAACAATGTACCTTTGCAATAGTCGAAGATGTCCGTTTTTTCCTTGGATACTTGTTTGGAATTTTTGTCCCACTTGAGGCTCCAATTTGACGTTTTTTTCCTGTCTTGTTGATGATATTACCTATCGACGCTTTAGATATCACAAAACCATGACTCTCACATCGTTTTTGGATAACGGAGTATGCATATTTCTCTTCGGAAAGAGCATAAATGTAGCCTTTGAACCACTGCTTTGTTAAAAACGCCATTTTGAATAAAAACAAAACTTTCAAGCCGCAGACAATAATTTTGACTTTTAAAAACATAGTACGATTGCAATTATTTCTGTTGCAGCAAACGATTTTTTATTACCGCTTACCAAAATCGTCTAAAAAATGTGCGAACAGCCTCTGTAATCTTTGTCGTAATGAAAACTCTACTAGATCGGAGATTTTTATGTTATACTGATTTATCATTTATTTATCATTTTTTAAAGTATAGTGGATAGTCTTCTCATTCTGCAACAAAAGCAAATAATAATGTGATTACATATTGAACAATAAAATAATAGAAGTCACAAAACATAATATCTCTAAGACTGAAAATTAAAAAAGGAAATAAATAATACAAAATTATGTGCAAAAAAATAATATGACACATTGAAAAACATTGTTCCAAGCCAAGAGATGAAACACAGTTTTTAGGTATTAGAATGGAAAATGTAATTAAAGGAGAAAAATTGTGTGCAAATAATGACATCGTAGTTTGAAATATAAATCATTTATCTTGTGTAAGAATGCTGAGACAACATATTTATACTGATTAAACTATTTACCCCTTTTGATTCCCTTAATCGATTTAATTTATGTTTACAGATATTAAAATGAACTTATATTCTCCCCTTTTTTATTTTATGATTTAAATTCAAATTGCTTTCAACTTAAGACTATTTCTTCTAGTAATATTAAAAGAATTTCGTTAACTCGAAAATTGCTGTAACCATAAAATTTTAATAATAATATATTATTAAGTATTAAAACGAACGATTGTAACGATGATTCTCTTAATAAAGTTCTAGAGAAAAAATGAGAGTTAATAAATAATAAACATAAAAATTTATTTTTACTATACTATTATTATTATTATAACATACAATTTTTTTTTTTAACGTTTGCTATAAGAAGCAGATTATCCGAAAGATATAGATAATGTTTTACAGATATAATGAAAAACAAAATATTTCAATTATAATAACAACAGATAACACCTTCTTTTATTCAAAATTTTCTTAATCCAAGTATATTAAATTGATAAACATCTTACAGAAAAATTGGTGATATAGGAGAGTAATACTGAAACACTTAAAAAAATATCAGATTTTTAAAGCACTGTACATCTTCAATGACTTGTAATATATTTACAGCATTATCTTTCAAAAATATAGTTATGATAGTCTTGAAAAATGGTATAGAAATAACATGCATATCTTGTAGATCAGAATCGCTTTTGAATATCATACTGAGTAGAGAAAAATTTTAAGAAATTATACGCATAGGCTTTGCAAGTCAGAAAAAGAACTAAAAGGCTAGGTAGCAAACTTAAAAGAAAATATTGTAATACTATTCAATGTATAAATATAGATTTCCATCAAATGATCACGCAATCATAAAAATCATTTCGCAGCTGCAAAAGTGTATGGTAAAATCATATGGGATATGCACTAACTATAGTGAAATTTGCCTAGTTCTTTCAATGAAATTTTAAATAAATCTTCAAAATACGTTAAAATTGAAAGAGAAGATACATTTTAAAACTTCTATCGTATAGAATAGCAATATTTATTAAAACTGCGTAAAAATAATTTTTTAATTTATCTTACTATGCTGTATTCCCATTTATATGCAAAACTCATTATATGTTGGTTTTAAAGACTTCGTATAGCTCATCCCACAAACTTTTCTTCACTAGGACAGAATTATGTACACAAAATGATGCTTAAACGAAATCTAAGGGTTTTTTAAAATTTTTCTATGCTAACCCAAGAGGAAAGTATTAGAAAAAAAATATGTTTGCAGTCCAGAACTAATTTAAATGTTAAAAACCCAAGAAATTCTCTCTCAATGTATTTTTCTCCTGGGTACCATCCTCGGAGGACTCTCTGCCTAATGGAATAGGTAATGCCAAGAAAATTTTCAATTCACATAAATTTCAGAATAAAAGGGGTTTTAAAAAGTGTCTCTTTCATATTTAGGTCGGCTTCTTTTTGAAACCTCACAGCAACATTCTCTCTTAGATATGTATCATTTCAAAATATCATTTTTCATTTCCGGATATTTAGAATGACATTCGTGATAAACACCAAAAATTATTTTGATTTTTTTTTCCCATAAAATTCTTTTCAGCTTGTTAGGTACTTTAGTCTGGAAAATATGTTTTTGAAATGTGTAGTATTATTTGTAATTGGATGCAAATTTATTTCCAAGGTAATTTTTATAAAGAGATATATCTTATTTTTTGATTTTTTACTTATGGACATTCTAGTTCCATTCCCATTTGATTGATTTCATTTTAAATAAGTATAATTTTTATTTAACTGAGCCGTCAATTATGGTATTATCCTTTAAAATATTCCCGTATTTTATAAAATGATTACAAAATAATATTTTTTTAATATTATACAATCAATCCATACAATCGATGAAATACAGTCCTGGAATTCCCATTGAAAAATTGCTTTTAAAGGTATTCTCCCTCCCCCCACCACCCCCACCCCAAAAAAGGTAAAAAAAAAGTTGTACCATTTTCTAACAGTTTAATCGGGAAAAAGTTTTTCTCGGCTGATGTAGAGACCATTCTTGAAAAACGTGCTTAGTTGCATATTCAACTGCTGAAATAGGAAGGAAAACTAACATATGAGTGCAAAAATATATCAAAAAGCAGCTTGAAGTTAGAATATAGGTAAAATCAATTTGCTCTAATTAAGATGATGTCAAGTGACGCTTGCGGTTTTTTAATATTTTCATTCTCACAAGTGCAATTTTTTTTTCTTTGAAATGCGGCAGGCACTTCAAAGAAATCATCAATTTTAATCATCTCTTCGACATTGGTCCATCAACACTGCGAAGTTTTGCTGGTTACTTTATTATGGGAACACCAATTAGCATTGCTCCCTATGTGGAGACAACACGGTAACGTCCAAGCCTTACTCGGGATTTGAACCCAAGTCCACAAGCGTGGAAGCGTGTAAAAGGTGTTACATACAATGACACATTTTCATCTAAGTTTGTGGTAAGGAAGTAGGTTTGAAGCACTCTTACTTGCTTTGCAGTTTTAAACTGATTCCCCCTTACGTTTCTAAAACAGAAAATTCTAATGAACGAATTGCATTCGTCATTAGAATTGATGTATATAGTTGATTGTGTATTTGATATCTATAGTTTAAGAATTAACGGGAAATTATTTTATAACAAAGCTTTTGATAATGAGGGTTATACAATCCTATATAGGATTGTATGTGTACTTGCATATATGGTGCGTTGAGCCCTAAGTTGTCCGTGTTTTTCATTTATTTAGACTATTTGTTTCAATGGGGATCTCGGGTACTTGGGATGTCTTTTGGGTAGGCCTGCATCCTATTCAAAAAAATCCCCTTGAGGTAATTGATTTGGTTAGGCTCCTTTATGATGAGACCAGTCGGTTACCTCAATTTCTGGTTTAGTTCCGGCACTACTACCGATTCTTGCCTTACGGTGCGTAGAGCCCTGAGTGCTTGATTTCTGTTTTTTTTTTGTTTTTTTTTTTAAATTATACATTTTTCCTATAATTATCTAGCTCTGTTGGACTATTTAATTTTAGTTATATAGTATTACTATATAATATAGGGTTTTTTTTTAATTTCTCCTCAGATAACAGTCTTTTATAAATAAGCAATACTTTTTTTTCGTTGGATGACAAAAGCTTCTTCACTTTATCCAATTGAGCTCTTTTTATGACGAGAACGCAATTTTATATGGTAAAATTTAAAAGAAATTGACTTTCTATCATCGATGATGCCTGAAAGCTTAAAGCAACTGCAGCGTAAATTACACGAGATCTCACTTGGGAAATATTTTGCAAACATTTTTATGATTAGATTTCGGAGCTGAAGCACAAACAGAAGTTTTTGAACACAAATTTTATAGGGCAAAAAATTATCTCTCATCCTCTCCCAAAGGAGGTGCCTTGTAATGGACAAGAAGATCTGAGAGTGTTTTTAAGTGGTATCATTTTCGATGAAAACACACTCCATTATGCATTTATATAGGATGCTAGAATTTTGTACGGAAAATTTTCTCATATTTTTCCTGGATTCTTACCTTTCTTTTGGTATTTCCCAAGGGATATGATACGGCAGACATTTCAATCATTTCATTTTTATGAGATACTCTCAGCATTTTATTCAGCTTAGGAGTATCTGTTAAAAGATAACGAATGATTAAGTAATTCAATTAATAATTCTTGTGATGAGGTATGCGGAATTTTTTTTATATTTTTATATTTATAAAAAGTCTAGGATTATCATAAAAACTTCATACAAGAATTTTGGGGTTTAGTTATTCTGGAAAGATTGAAGTATTTAGATTTCATTTTTCTTGTTGCTAAATCAGTAATTTACTTCTTTGAGTATTTGTTGTCATTTTTTGGTCTTTTTATTTGTTATTTTAATAGTAGAACAACATGCTTCTCTAACAGTTTGTAGACGAAAGTCAGATAAATAAGGACTGTTATGGATCATCATTAGTTTGAACAATACATCTCCAACCAACTGATTTATGCTAAACATAAGATGTATCAAATTAAAAATATGAGTAAGATATTCAATTAATAATACTTGTGAAGAGGTAGTCGGAAAATTTTCTACTATGTACGCTTATTCATATTTATGAAAAATCCTGGATTATCAAGAGGTGGTTGATATAACCTTCATATACGGAGTCTAGGTTTATTTATTGTGAAAAAAATGAAGTATTTTCCTTTTATTTTTCCTCCTGTTAAATAATTAAATAAGTTCTGTGAAGTATTTTTTTGCCTGATTGTCATTCTGAACAGTAGTACAAAAAGGTTTACTAACAATTTGTAAATAAATGTCGAAAACAATTATTACTGTGAATCATTATCAGTTTGAACAATACATCCCCAACAAACTGATTTAGGTATAAAAAAAAATTCAGGTAGTCTCTTCTAACGAAACTACAGCGGGTTATTAACGTAAGATTACTTATCATTGCTTACCACTTTTGTATGTATATATGTATGTATGTGTTATGTATATCTATCTATCTATATATATATATATATATATATATATATATATATATATATATATATATATATATATATATATATATATATATATATATATATATATATATATATATATATATATATATATATATATATATATAAATGTCAAAATTTTGACACATTTTGGTACTTTTCTGTTTACCTGTTTACTGCTTTTCCAAGCGATACAGACTGCGTTTGGTGTGGTACTAAAATTGTAACTCGTGAGGTACGGGCGAATGGTTTTAGAGTCTGAAATTTTGCTTTCCGGAGGACAGTTATGGAGGAACGTAATCCCACGTTAAAAATTAGTTAAAATCTGGTAAGATTTATTCAAACAGACTTTTATAAAATGTAATATAAGTAAGAAAAGAATGTTACTAGGAAATTCCTTGTTATAACGTATAAGAAATAAATTTATTTCTTCCGTTTGTTCAGAAAAGTTATACGAGTTTAATAAAATTTTGATTTCAATATCATAACAAAATTTTGCAAGACTATTTCGGTAATATTTTAAAAATTTCATGCTAATAGTTTTTATCGGCAGGAGAATTCTATTTACTATGGGGAATTTAAATAAATGGAAATCAAAGAAATTTTCTCTCGATACTGTTTGTATTTTATGAAAAAAAAATTAAATCACAAGAGAAATTAAATATATGTTGAAATCAAATAACTGATAGAAGAGTAAATATTTTGTAATGTATGTTTTTAGAAATACTTTCTTCAATAAAATTGTATAAGAATTAAAGAATAAATTACAAGTATTGCATTTCTCATTGTTCAGATTATCAAAGCAATAGCTAATAATTTTTCTTTCAGAATAAAAATTTTATCTGTATTGAAAATGAACTTTTTACATTGAACTATCTTTGAAAATAACTTTTTTCGTTCAACAATCTCTGAAAGTTGTTAATTGCAAGGCATAATAGTTATTTTATTTGTTTATGAAATTTTTCCTTTAAAATTAAAGGAGTCACAATAGACATATTTCATATTAAATAAGATTTTTATTTTGAAGAAAATATTTAAGATTTTCTTTTTAATAACGCATGAAATATATCCTCCTTTAATATGTTGAGATAAAATGTTTAAAATCTTAAAACTATTCTAAAACTTTTGATTCCTTTTTGAAAAAAAAAAATTCAATTTTTCAAAAGAATTTGGCTGAATTAACAAAAGCTTTATCTTGAACATAAAAGTTAAAACCGCAACAGAAAAATATTTTTAATGTTTCATAGTTTTTAAATAGTTTTGAAGTAAGAACCGATTTCCAGGTATTTTATTTTTCCAAACCTATTATGAAGTTTTGTTTCCATTTTTAAAGTTAGGGAATAAATAACTGATTTTTTTCCCCGTTTTATCTGTTAAGAAATAGAAATAAATCTCTATCGGTAAAGCGACCCAGTTTAATTGTCATAATTTGAATCTTATGTGCTTCCCAAAAATATTTTTGTAATCTTAAAATAATATTATAAATTCAAATAAATACAAAGGAACTGTGAATTTAGTTCTTTTACTGTAATTCTTCTGATATGCCAAAATAGTTTTAAAATAATCTGTTTTTTATTTTTATTCTACTCTTTAGTTATGTCAGATAATAACTACGTAATCTAATTTAACATAACTCTTTTTAACGTGTTGAAATAGTTTTAAGGTTATTTGTATTATCTTTTAACTCTATACATTTGTAATGTCAGATAATAACTAAATACTTTATTATAATAAAGCTCTTTTAAACTCTCGGATAAATAAATTTTCAAACTGGAAAAGGTATGACTTATTATATTTTGCAGTTATTTGTCCAGTTTATTATGCATTTATGACTTGCTAAAAGTATTTCAGTAAGAGTGCGTATTAAAATTTATTAGATTTTTCTTAGAATTGCTTGAATTTTTTTAGACTTCTTAGAATGTGTGTTTCGAAGTGCTGTTGATTTGTGATAATTATTGACAGTTAAATAATAATTAAATTATTAGTAATAAACATTACGGTAATTTTAAAATGGAGCCCAAGGAAAAGGCCAAGGAACTTAGCCAAGGCCTTCAGAAAATGTATGTTTATCACTCCTTAATTACTTAATATCGCTATAACAAGGTAAAACATGTATGTCATACCATAAATTGCAGATGATTAGTCAATGAAAATAATACTTCTTGATTACTTCTTTATTAAAAGTAAGAAAAATGATGACAGAGAATGGACTATTTACACATGAATTTCCCTTACGCGGGAACGTACGTCTTAACCATTCTATATTTCATGACCATCTTCCCTGGCAAGAAACTCTCTTTGTTCATCCCAGGTTAGAGTTGGTTGGTTGTCGTGTCCATGGACAGTCAAGCTAGATGGCACCGTGGGCTGTCCACACAGCCTCAGCTATGTGAAGGAAATTGTCCGCATTAAGGTCCTCTTAGGGACAATCACTAATCTGCTGCATTGCAGCCATTATTGCAGGGCAACAGAAAACATGATCAGGTCCCAGTTCGGTGCCGGGGTAGTTTCTGCAATTAGTATAAGTCCTGGTTCTATCCTGTTGAATTCTCATCCCTCTGAAGTGCCGAGTTCTCAGTCTTAAGGTTCTCAGTTGTTAAGGTTTTTGTAATTTTTCTGTTGGTGTTTAGTTCGCAGATTTGATATTTTAATTCGATGGCCCTATTTCTGAAATTAGACTTTACAACTGAGTTAATGTCACAAATTGTGACAGAATGAGGAGATTCTTCATTTAGTTGTCTTGCAGTAACCAATAGCATTAACAGTTCTAGGGTTTAAACGCGAATATTCCACAGGTGTAAGCAATCTGTTACTCAGGGATTTCTTGTGAAAAAGAGTAATAGAGTTTAAGAAAAGATTAGATTAATATTGTAAATTATATTACATATATACTCTAAAAAGAAAATTATACAATGAACCTACACATAAAATAATCATTTCCATTAAAGCAAAGAAAAAAATATGCCTCAGAGGAGTCTAGTTTTTTTGTGCTTGGACCGAAATTTATGAGAGACGTGAGTCTGTACAAAATATCTTCTTTAATATCATTACCAAAGATTTTCAGGAGTTCTGAGTGTCGTATCACAATTTAGAAAAAAACATGGTTCTTTCTGAAGCAGGCTCGACGATTTCACTTTGTTAGTAACCCTGGAAAAAGAAATTAGTGAAATTATGCTTTAGGAATTTCTTTCCATCGAGCGTACTCGTCGGTAATGCCTTGTTACTGAGTCCATAAAAAGCTTTTTATGTACTATAAAAAACCATGGCTATAACTACTACTAAAACCATAGCTACCCGTACATTGGAGCTATATATTTTATCTATTTTAATTATTTCAGAAATCCCGGTTGGAAATGAAGGATGCGCTGAATTTCAGAGAAGCTGCACCAGATACGATGTAATTCTCCTTCTAATATTTAATCAACCTCCGAAACAGTATTTGGTACATTGTCCTTATCAGGAGTCTCACGCGCCAGATGCATATACTTCAGTTCATTTTCTTTAAGGGAATGGTGGACTTTCAAATTACCAAAAATCGAGCAAAAATTGGAATTTTTTTTCGGTTAATTAATACTTAAAAATATGTAAATATTGGAATAAAATGCATTTAAAATACGTAGTGAAAAGTAAAATGAGAACTTGGTGGCTTTAGAAAAGTAAATATTAAAGGTAGATGAGAGAACATGTTTTAAATGGCTTTTTCTCAAAATGAGTAATTTAGTAATCCAGATTTGCAAGTCTTTAAAATGCTCCTTGCGTCATAAGTTTTGACGAAATTTTATAAAATTTATAATAAAGACTCCTCTAATACATTAAAATAAAGTTATGTATCAATTTTAGGTTTCGATATCATTCAGATTATCATAGTTTAACTTAAGTGTAGAAAAGTACAAAAATTTAAAGAAAATTCAGAGTACAAGCATAAAAATGCTTCCTAAAAGTTAACTATTCAATGAAAGCACAAAGTAATACATAACACTGTTCAAAATGTATTTAAAAGCAATATAAATGCAAAATTAAGGGGGGAGAGTTAAAAATTGGATTGTAATAAGCATTTATATAATAATAATAATAATCTCAATTTTTAAAATATGAAAAAAATTAAAATATATATAAAATTTTATAAGGGGTTATATATAGTAATACTTTAATGAATATATATGCAAAATTTCATATCTCTGAGGTAAAAATTTAAAAAATCGCTTTGTAATGTCTACCATTCCCTTAAATTTAAATTACAACTTAGACTGCAACGCTTGCGATTTTAAAAATCGCAATGTCTCTAGAGAAATTACAACCTGAACATTTAAAATTAAATTGTATTCTTGAACAAAAAGCAGGCTATGAATTTTCTCTAAAAATCAAAATGTTAATTAGGCATAAATTCTGATTTCTGTAATACCGTTCGTTCTCAGTGTGCTTAACCAACAAATGGAAGGATTTTAGCCAATAATTTTAGATTGCCTGCTTTACTTGCCGAGACGTCCTCGTTAAACTTTCTGATCTAACCATTTTTACTGTTCAATACATGATATATTTGCATGGGAATAAGTCAGGAAAATAACTGCGGTGTGTCACGTGACCGAAACTTGTAATTTGGCCGGAAGTTCGCGTTATGCGATGTTCTCGGGAAGACAAACATTGTCACGCAATGAGAACAAATTTTTCATCACTTTACAATAAAAGGCTTCGTGTTTTTTATATTGACTTTACAGTGATATGAATAAAATAAATTCATGACAATAACACCAATACTGTATATAGCTCTACAAAGTAAAGTATATTATAGAAAGTATACAGAGATCTGTAAAAGTAGTTTTTCCTTCATAAGACAGCAAATGGGATAAATCCATGTTACAGGTTTCAGATCCCGTCATTAAAACACTAAAACGAAACTGAGACTCAAAAGTATTTATGCTTATAACAAGAGCTAGTATGGAGAGCGGATTTGCAACAGGATACAGTCCTAATTTTTTTTAAAGTGGAAGGATATTAAAAGAGTTCAATACCTCAACATGGAAAATCTTCGATAATTTTTTTTAAATTTTGAATAACAGAGAATGATGCTCAAAATGGTTTTAAACGCTATGTTTTAAAGGAAAGGCTATATACGAGTACAATACAGAACAAAATACTAAACAAAATATTAATACTTTTTTTGCTATACGTCCTATGAAAGTCTTTTTCGTGTATTTTTTTTTAAATTTTCAAGCCATCCAAATTATGAAACCTGGATTGGGAGTGCGGTTCCTCATCGTTTTTCAGTTTCGGTGTAGATTGACTTAGCATTCTCTGTCCTCATGAACAATTTAGAGCTATTCTGAGTTTTGAATCTTGATGACTCCAATATGCTTTTTCGGTTATACCAAACATAGAAGCCCATAAGGAAGGCGAAACCTAAAACTTAGTCGGTCGAGCACGTAGCGAAAGTCCGTCAATTCTTATGTCATTAGGAAGTAACAATAAAGGCATGTAAAAAAAGTGGACTGCAGTAGTCAGCTCACTAACTTTTATTTACTATAGATCAAGCTAGCATGAAAAGTTAATACTTTTCTGTGGGATTCAAAAAATTATTCTAAAATAGTTCATTTATCTACTATTTCAAAATTATCTATTATTTAAATGGATGAGACATTAACATTAATTGAATGTGACATTGGATGAGACATTGATTCTTTAAAATATTTTATTGAAACATCACCAAGAACATTTTAGAATTCTTCACGCAAGACTACAATATGTAGTGACGCGGATGTAGTAAAATAGGCGGATATAAAATATATAATTATCTGTCAACTTTTGAAATATGTATTTGATAAAAATGTTTTTATTAAATTCGATGGAACATGCTGTATATATTCCAAAGTAAAATATTTCAAAGCATATATTCATATTTATGATATTTTAGTGTTAACATCGTTTTAATGTCTTAACGTTTTTCAACGACGTAAAAAAAATTATCTCTGTGCGTACTGTGATGGCGGCGGACACTCTGCTTAACCCCCGGTATTTTATATGAAAATATGGTGAAGTTTCTTTACAGTTTTGAATGTTTCCAGAGGCGATTCCAGGTCCATAAATCAAGCTGTCTAGTAAACAGATGACAACCAGGACTGGAAGTGCAAGTGGTTTCTGGTCGAGTTGTTCCGGAGGCTTGCAGTGGAAGGAGAACCGGTTTGGACTGGGGATCGGCTGTCCTAGTCCAGTGTCAGACAGGGACAGAGAGAGAAGGACAGGGGTCCGGTGTTGACGGTGGTCGACTTTGTCTCGGACCAGCTGTTTGCGTGTGCGGAGAAGCCACGTGGAAGTGATTGTGATTTGGTTGGCCGAAGCGCCTTACAGATGCGAATTAATTGATTTGGCGGGAGGCCATGAATTCACTGGAGGTGCAAAACTCAAGGAGTTAATGTAAATAGTTTGTAAATACGTGAACTGAATAAATGTTATTTTTATGTTCATTAATCCAGCGTATTCTCAGCGATATCTGAGGGAACAGGGTGGATAGGAATTAGCCATAGTTCGGCGCGCTATCGGAATAGACTGGGCAGGGAAGTCGAATTGCCCCAGTTTATGATAGTACATTACAAAACATATTTATAAACTAGTTTGCCAGTTCCTTAATATAATGTATGCGAATAGCATTTTAATGCTGCCCATTGCTTCACTCAAAGTCGCGACTAAGAAATCTCTCTCTCTCTCTTTCTTTATATATATATATATATATATATATATATATATATATATTCAATACTGCCATTCAATAGACCGGAGATATTCAATTTTGATTATTTTTTTAGAAAATGACAAATGCGAAGACTATTAAACTCTTATTGCACGTAAATAGCAAACCTAAGTAGCGGATTTACTGCAATTTCTTTGGGGAAATTCAGGTGTGTCATTTTGAACTCCCGTGGTAAATTTGAAGCGACAGCATGTTTTTTTTTTGTATTTATTTATTTTTATTTTTTTTTGAGGGGGGGGGGGATATGCAAGGTTGAAACAATCTCAAAGATATAAAAAAACGCTACGTTTCTGACTGATTTAGCGCACAAAAGTAGCGTGTCAACCCAAACAACAAGAGCAAAACCCTATTCACTCAACAAAGAAACACACGAACGCAGTTGAACTAAATGTGAACACATTCGGACAAAAAGCTTCGTTACGGGAGGTATTCCGAAAAAATGTATGCATATTTCATCAAGAATGGGACACTAGCTAGAAAACACGACAAGAAAAAATATACGTGATGATATTCTTAAACTTCCCGCTCTTGAATTATTGAAAAGTTTAATATTTTATTGTTGTAAAATACATATTTTATAGTTTTACATTACAAAAGTAGAAATATTTTCCCCCTATCATGTTGCGTGAATCGTATTTAGTTTCATAGTAGTAGTTGTAGTTAGGATTTACAGTAAAAGTCATTTATTATTTTTTCACGTACAATAGCATAAAGCTATTTACAACATCAGACTCAACGGATATAGACCCACCGATTGGATATGGTCGTATGAGGAAAAAAAACTATGTATTCACTAAAGCATGTATATATAATAAACTTTTTATTTTTACTTTCATCGTAACACTGCAGCTTGACATTTCAACTCCCTACTATAATATGACATGAAACATATGCAAATTTTCAAGTAGTTATATCTGTGATAAACGAATTAAATATGTTGACCCCAGCGATAACAAAAAAGGAATATACACTAAAAACACATAACGCTTAACAAATTTTCCCTTTATTGTGATAGCGATCGCCCACCCATTGAAATTTACCGCAACTTTGCACAAAGGAAAGGGCGGTCCAATGACCGCTCAATGATCTTTCATCACCCGTGCATCCATTTTGTTGCGGCCACGAGCGGGATCTCGGCAAATACGCGTGCCTCAATCAAAGCAAATTTGCCCGGGCGTTGTGTTACCCGCATAACGGGGATCCGTAGCCATCATTATTCTATAATGAATGGAGTTAAAGTGGACGTCAGAGAATCCCTGATGGAAAAAGAGGAGTGCGGGGTGGGTGGAAAGGACCGGTTATTCGTGCATCCTTCATGCATACAGTGCAGGGATAACCGGACGTCATCATGACTCATATTATAGGGGGTGCCCATAATTCTCTCATCTGTGAAATTGCGTAAACGGGCAGTAGGAAGTGGATTACTTTGGCAATATTTCAAAGACTTGCGTCTGGATTTTATACATATATATCAGGGTAAGAACGAAATGTAAAAAGGATAATAATAGATTAGTCCAGGTACTTCCAACCAACTCCGGCCTTTTATTTTAAAGAGGGGAATTTTAATCTTGTCAGAATTTGAATATTTTTACCATACATTTTCTTCCTTTTTAGAAAAATCGAAAGAAAAAAAAATCTATCTGCTTCAATATGAGAATCCCTCCACGTGTTATCCTTAAAAGGGGAGTGGTCACATTTACGTACCTTTAAAAGTATCATTTTTAGACTTATGTTCGATTGTAAGTACTAATGATCATTTTTGCTTGATTTACATGAAATTTTTTGAGTAACTGCCTATAATACGGTTTATTATATATGCAATATTTCAAGGTAATTAAAAAGAAAATTATTTTTTATGCATAAAAAATTAATAATTTTTTTTAAAATTGTACATTTTGCAGTCAACTTCTGTGCGCATTCTGTAAAAATAAATTTTTAAGGTACAATAATAATTATTTACTATATGTGATTAAAATACTTCAGGCCACAATATCCCCCAACATTATTCTAAAATATATTAAAACATTTTAGTATGTGCTATTTTTAATTAGAAATTTCAAAAATGACTGAGTAAAAGCTTATAAAAAATTCTTTAAAAAAATTAAATATGTTAAGGTTCGAAAATGTTGGTGGATTTTGTTCCCTGGAGAATTGTAATCACATATAGTAAACAATTATTACTGTACCTTAATAATTTATTTTGACAGAATGGGCACAGTAATTAACTGCAAAATGTTCGAAACTATCAAATTTTTATGCATAAAAATAATTTATATTTTTTAATTACCTTGAAATATTGCATATATAATAAACAGTATTATAGGCAGTTACTCAAAAAATTTCATGTAAATCAAGCAAAAATCATGAATAATACATACAATCAAACAAAGGTCTAAAAATGATACTTTTAAAGGTACGTAAAAGTGACCACTTCCCTTTTAAATGATGTAACTCATGATGAAGTATAGATCAACACGAGAAGTTTTGTACCAGCGGAGAAACATTTTGAAATTTTCGATTTGAAATTTAACTCTAAATATTAATTTTAGACTCTTATTCGAGTTAATTTTTATTCAAAAAACATCAGTCTGTATATTTTTTAGCGATTTAATCCGTAATCAAAATTGGATATACTCATAAAATTTTACATACTGTCTACCTAAGCACATTTTATTTTTTAAAATATCCGCCTTAGATCGTGGCTTACAAAAATAAAATATTGCAGAATTAAACAGTTACTTTGTCAAAATTTAACTCATACAGAAATTGAGCTGTTTTTACGTATTTTTGTATATAGTATCTCTACGCTCAGGACTTTTAGTTCAAATCTATTTTCCAGCTGTCTAACACTGAGTCCTGTCGACTTATCTATTTGTAAGTGCTTTAACTCAAAACCCATTTAAACTGAGTGGAAACTTACTCTCATACGTATGGCTCTCTTCTGCCAAATATCAGTTTTATGGAATTTGTTTATGATCAAGCAATTTGCTCATTAGCTAATTTTTTATAAAAAAAATTAAATTCAAACATTGTTAAGTAGAAAATAAAGACTTTTTTAAGTAAAATTATTCAGATTCTCATTTTGACGACTTATTTTTTCACTTATGTTTGTGCATGTACACTGCAACATGCTAGAATAAAAATTTTAAGAAATGTAAAATGTAGAGCATACAGTTATCAAACAACACGACCTCGTGATTCTCAGAAAAAAATGTACGCTATTAATGAATTCGCTCCAAAAATTGGTACACTTTGAAAATTCACAGAAAAAAAAACGCGTTCAATGTCTAATTTTAAAGCCAATGACACTGAGTGAAGTCAGGAATTATTTAATAATGCTGTTCTTAACACATTTGTCCGAAAAGTATGGTTTAATTTCTTGGCTCACCAGTTTTATTTAAAGTTAAACAACATATGAAGGCCTTATTTGAATAGTGGACCAAATCCACTTTTTTAAAAAATAGAGTTAGCCTCACTTTCATGTTCATACAAGTCACTTCTATCTTATTTTTAAACTGGTACACCTCTAGCTTCTTTCTGCTGCCAACAGAGGGCATTACAAATCAGACTTCAGCAGTCATTTCTCAGTACTCATTAGACTTTAAGGCTCTGTATCTCGAAATGAACAAGAATGAAATTGGACCACTATTTAAATAAGACCTTCATATATACATTCTAGAATACTGAAACTTCAAATAAATTTAATGGCTTTCTATTAAAGCGCATATTTTTCTGCCTTCCAGAAAGTTACTTTGTATTGTACCACCAAACCTCACCAGTACCTCGTCACTACTGGATTTTCCCCTGTTCTGTATTTTAAACTTCTGAGTTTTAATGCAGAATTAGTATACTGCTGTAAATAACAGTCAGTAAAATACATACTCTTTTTATTTCTCCAAGATATTCTCATTGATATAATAGTATACCTGTGTACAACATTTGCGGTTACCCAAGCACGTGTATAATTAGCCACGATTAAGAAATGCTTCATTACAAATATTTTTCTTATATCATATTTTTATCGTTTTTTAACATACATTGTTTGTTTTTTTTCTCGCTGAAAAAAATAATACTTTGTATTTTTTGTTAGCGTAAGAGCATCCCATTTTGAATTTAAGTATACATTAAAAGATTAATATTCCTGCGAATAACCATAACGCTTTATATGCCATTTCCTTTATTCAAAATCCTTTGAGCGCGCACGAAAATATTAAATAAATACTTGAAACACACATACACCGGATTTGAATAATATCAGCCGACAGCTAACGCCCGAAACTCACCGTTTCTAAATACCATTAAAACAAACGTGACGTACAATGAACATCTATAATTGGGAAACTACTAGAGCGTTCAGAAAATTTTCCCGTCCATTTCTTTGTTTATTTGATTATGGGTGTGTGTGTCTGGCACATGCGACTCGTGATTGTAAGTAACGGAACGAAAAAGCTTTCTGGCGGTTAAAGGTTTGACGTTCGGTCTCAAAGTTACATCCCACCCTTCAAGGAGAATACGGCTGCCACTGCAGTTGCCAGGCTAGATTTGGCAATCTCGGTAAATCGCATTTGTGACGGTATATCTCAGGACATGCGATAATGTGAAGGTTCTTTTTTTATTTTTTATTATTGTCGAGTGTTTTCATTGAATGCTTTATGACATTTTAGAGGATATTTTAGAGGAAACTGTAAATTACGAGATTCGTTTGAAACGCCAACTTAACGTGAGTAGAAATAATTTCCCTTCACAATATATCAGACTATTTTTAATCACGAAAACCAAGATATAAAAAGGTTTAAATAAAGAATGCATTCACAAAGTACTGGAGTTGAGCGCAAATAATGCATCACGATTAAACTTCAGCTGCGTGAAAGTTCTGCGCGCGACTAGCCATGAATATCCTTTGCTTTTAGCATAAAGGACGAGAGATCATATAGTTAGCTATTAATTGAATCTGAGTAACATAAGTTTTATGAATAATGGAGGCTTTGTCGAATATTTTAAGCTGACTTCTTAACATACTCGCTAAATTTCAGGTTTTGGCACTTGTGCACTTACACTGAAGAGAGAGGGGTTTCTGGAAATAATTCTTTACAACTTCACGATCAAATATAAAAACAATTAATTGTTCTCAAAATAGCCAAATATATGATGGTGATACTCTCATTAACAAGTTGATAAACAATTTACTTATTGATGAACAAAGTAGCTTCTTTCATTAGATAAAGAACCAACACGTAAAACAAAAACGGAATGTTGGTCCCGTCTAATTTGTCCAGCTGTTGCAAAAAATGACCGTATTGCTCAACCAGCCGAACCAAAACGAAAATTATAGAGTATATTTTGATTATTTGAGAGAAGAAATAACATTGAGTGTTCTTTAGTCCCTTACTTTATATTATTTATGTAAAATATGAGAGTTTTATATATTTATTAATAATCCTAATCCATTATTTTTTTTGAATGGTAATATTGAATAAATTGCAATTCTAACTTTCCATT